>OX439395.1:6601934-6643173 GCA_949319315.1 Zelleria hepariella | reverse complement strand
CGGCCTTTGAATGGGAAGGCCCAAAAGGTTCTATTCTATCGAGCTATGATCGCCCGATTATGGTTCTCGGTTACGAAAAGCTTTGATGTTCTTATTAGCCATCAATGATGATGGCCCATCATACCACCGAATCTTGTCTGATATTTTTTTCTCACAATACGTGATGAATATCTGGCGGATTTTGGGCATTGGGCAATCAGTGCATTTAAAAAAAATATAGAATACTGGTATAAAATTTTGGGGATTGGGAGATCAATTTTCCTTGTCAAACATTCTAGTCTGCTTATTTGATGAACTGAGTGCAGCAATAAAACTGAACAAAGCTTACGGTAGGTTCGACATGCAAGTCATACGCGCAGCCGCGCGCGGAGTTCTTATGACACAAATCTGAGAACTCGGAACACTGTGTCCGGTGCCTTATGTTTTCTTACAACGAAATGCATCAAAGTAACTAGGTTGGCTCCATCATACACTGGCGGGGTTAAGGCGAAGTGATACTTCTACACCTCGCTCACTTGCTCTTTGCCACGCGGTCGTGGCACGGTAATCAGTACATTCTCGGAAGCCAAGCCCTGCATGTGTCGTAGACTGTAATGTAACCTAATAACGTAGGCCTTTTGCATCATTGGTACTTAGTACTTCAGTCTAAACAGCCTATGGACAGGGATGTATTAGTATGCTCTCCGCAAGATTTTTCCGCACGAACGTCGAAAGGCTCTGCGTAGACAGTAAGTTATGCTACGATATAATAAATGCAGATCGAGTTATTTTAACACGCTTTTAAAAGCTTGGCCTGTATGTATGTATGTAACGGAATCTTTGAGCATGATTTTCACCAACTTCCAGAAGTCTGATTAATTTGAAACTTTGCATACGTATCAAGGACCAATGACAATGCAATAATTTGATAACAGTTTTGCATTATACAGTCCCATTATACTGGGTGGACTTTTGAGACGGGGCGGTAAGGGCAGGTACCTTAACCGTTATAGTTACAGGAAACCGTTCTTAGGAGACCTTCCATAACTTTTTGAGATATTATGAACTGCATTCACAGATTTTGGAAAAAATGTACGGTCAAAAAAATGCAAATAAAAAATATGACATCGATTCTTTTTCATGTAGGGATCAAAAGACTCTAAGGAGCCAACTGAGGTTTGAGTACTAGAAATGACAGAAATAAAAAAAAAAGATAAATCGAACTAAAAAATAAAAAATAAACAACATTTAAAAAAAACTAAAAAAACACGCTTTTATAGCTAACCGAACTAAAAAGTAGAGTAGTTTTTTTAAACTGTACATTTTTTCACTTATAATAAGGAATAAATGTATTTTTCCAAAGTCATTGTCAACCACACGATAATTCAAAAGGATGGAACTGGAAATTTTGACCGCTCTAAAAACGCAACAATCAGAGGCTACGAAATGCTACGAACAAAAAAAAAGTATAGGGTAGGGACTCGAGTGCAGCAGGCAGGTGCAATATGTTAAAATATCCTTTAGTTCCTGGGAGTCCTCTTGGCAAAACCTCTACCTACGTGTGCAATCAGCATGGGCATTGTTTCTACAAATCGACGAATGTGCTTGTATGGACCCACCTAAAGAGCCTATAGAATGCATTTACATTTATTCACGTACAATCCTAAAAACCAGCCAAGTGCGATTAAGACTTGCGCACCGAGGAAACTAGCTTGTGAGGGGGAAAAAAATTATATATTTTTTATTTCATGATTCTAGCTCAACGGAAAGTACCCTGTAGGTTTTGATTCTAGTGTCCAAAAATGCGGAAATATGCTGCATAAACGGCCGTATCTTTTGATTGCGTAAACTTAGAAATTTGATTTATTCACAGCTCTAAGGGTGGTAAAATAGTCGTCTGAGATCACCCTACATCAGATCGATCTCAAGTAGGTAAACTCAGAAAAGTCAAATGCTAATGTCAAGCCTTGGCTAATGTCAAACTTGAGTAGCTGTCAGCATATTAATAGACACTTTCTTGAGATTGACATTGACATTAGCCAAGGCTTGACATTAGCATTTGACTTTTCTGAGATCACCTACTTGAGTTCGATCTTGAGTCAACGACTATTAATGCCACCCTAGGGGACTGCAGCCTTGAGTGTTTGATATTAATTTCAACTTGATACCTTCATGCGTTTCTGAGGAAAGGGTCTTGACTTGACAGACAGACAGACATACGGACAATATGGTGGTCCTATAATAGTTCAGTTTTTTTCCTTCTGACCACTCGGCGCTGCAGTGCCTGGGACATTGTTTTAGATGGAGTAGCCTTGCCCAGCACCTATACCATCCTGACAGCTTAGTCGGCCTAGCCCACAGGCATGACAAGTCAATGTGTCCCAGGCACTGCAGCGCCGAGTGGTCTCTTCATCCATCTAGTGTTAGTGAAGGTGCCACTGGACGCTGTAAAAATCATCTCATTACGTAGATGCGAAGGCCTTAGTTTTCCTTCTGAGGTGCGGAACCGTAAAAAAATAACCCTCCTTTTGGGCAGTCAGGTAAAAACTAGCATTTAGCGAATAATTTTAGTGACTTTGCAGCCCAAAGTTTTATATTGTTGACGCTAATAAAAACTGGAAATAGAAGTTGCGTCTGGCGCAGGATCGTAAGAGGTGGCGTGAGTCTGAAGAGGCCTTTACTCAGAAGTGGGTGTTAACATGCTGATGGTGATGATCATGATGAAGTAAGTAGGTAGGATATTTATCTCCCGCATTTTATGGCGATAATATTTTTTCGAGATTTCGCATTTGGCTCCCTAACAAAAGTTGCCTGTATTGATGAGTTAGGTAAGCGAACCCTTTTAGTGTCACAGGACCTTTCTGTAACACCCTGTATAAACACAGTAAGTAACCTAACGATGTGAGATGGAGGCGTTGCATCAAAGCCCTGACGTAGACATATCGCTCTAAGAGATTGGCATCTCGCCTCGAGAAGAGCCGTGGCGGAGCGTGTCTGGTGCACTTTCGCAAACGTATCGTTTATACGTAAAACGATATCCACTCATGCAGGCAAACGTTGAGTTTCTGTTTATAATGGCTGTGTTTATCACCACTACGTGGAGGCAACCTTTCACTGAAGTCCTCCGGTCTCTGTTTGCCGATACGTAGGCTGACGAGCCAACAATATCGTCTTTGTGAAGTGTTTTATTAATAGAAACCTTCAACATGAGCTACGGAATGGAACTCCAGAGGGCTGATTCTCGGGAATCCCGCATTCGTCACATGTAGAAGGAAAAAAAATCATGTCATTTCGTTTTCGACTGCTCCCGACCACTCGACCAGTCATGTCGAGCGAAAAAGGCAAACATCTCGCAGAAATCTCGTGCCTTATGTCGAGGATGACTTCCTGAGAATAAGAGATGTGACATTTGGCGCAAAATTAAAATTTTCCTTCGAGATGTGTCGAATGCAAGATTCCCGAGATATGCCCCCCGAGCGGCTTGATCGGCGATCGCCGCTTCGCTCGGCGTGACTCAATGAATAGTTCATATTTGATATTCAATGGCGGTGCGGCCACCGAAAATAAGATTTATAGCATCAATACAATGTAGAGTTCCTGCGTCCACCATATCCCGACTTAATTATTTGAGTCACGGAATTCGAAAAAGCGGCTGGGAAAGCCTTCGAGGATCTTGGCTTTGTTGTCGTATATTTTTTGCCCTCTCGGTAAATGTCTTAACTATATTTTTTTTGCCATTGTAAAAAATAGGTTAGTACGGCGGCGGTGGCAAGGCGATAAGCCGGCAATCCGCTTAGCGCTGCGTGGGAGTACGCGGGGAATTAGGGTAAAATAATAATACAGGGTAATTTCAAATTTACTGGAAAGCCCAAATACGTCAATTAGTATTATGAATAAACAACAAGTTTTCCAATTTCCGTAGGTACCTATAAATTTTTATGTACCATATAACAGTAAATAAGAGTAATAATTGTTTTTGCCTCGTTTTATTTTATTGGGACGCGTGCCCGCAGTATTGATAATAATGGAAAACCATAAATAATGTGAAAAATATCAAGCTTGGAACAAATTCGAGAACAAAGGTTGTTATATTATTATTCAAAACACTAATTGACGAATTTTAGCTTTCTAATTTAATTTTAATTTAATTTAATTTTCTTTATTCGAAATTACCCTGTATAGATTCCTAACGATGGGACTGTCCTTGCGTCGCCTCGGTCGCTGCCAACTGAACCAGCAATAAGCGGAACTTGATCCCTCCAGCCGACCGCACTCCGCAGATTATAGAGGTACATTTCAATACTTGAATTATTCGATGTTGCCTTCAATTAACTTAGATTTATCGAGATCCGAGTGCCTTTACAATATTGGAATTCCGAACCCGATACCGATACCTGCTAGGTAGGTAATCTCATGAGGTAATGGCCACCTTTGGTGTTTTTAAGCTACCCAAAGGGACTCTGACAACGGGGCCAACGTTTTATGTGCCTTCCGAAGCACGGAAGCGTTCATTACGTATGATATGGCCACTAGCGGTCACCCATCCATGGACTGACCGCGCCCGATGTAGCCTTATAGCTAAGAGCGCTTTTCGAGAACCGAGTGCCTCTCTTCGAATTCCGAACCCGATACCGATATCAGCAAACTTAGGCAGTAAGTACACACGACAGCACGTGAGACTGTACACTTTTGTTGTAACTCGCCCGTAACGTAACCGAGTAGAGTGCTAGCGTGTAAGGGTCGACGTGCTGTCGTGTGTACATACGAGGGTTATAAGTTTATAACCCACACTTATATTAGTGGTTCGCCCCGAACTACGAACTCGCGGCCCCATATCTCAGCAACCACTCGACCGATTTGGCTCATGTTCGAACTTAAAAATTCTCTTTGCCTCATTTACCTACCTACCAAATTTCATGACGATCCGACTAAATTTACCCAAGTTATCGTCGAACGAACGTTCATACATACAAACATACAAACATACATACAAACATACATACAAACATACATACAAACATACATACAAACATAGATAGATAGATAGATAGAGAACACTTTATTGTACACCATACATACAAACAAACATACATACAAACGCCGGATTGTTCAAGTAGACTCGAAGAACTTCGCTCGCTTCGCTCGCCCGTTCAATAATGTATCTCACTCTTTTGTTTCACGTAGAGCGGGATAGACAGAGTTATGCTCTAACCTAGCCATAAGGTACCTTGCTGATATAAACACTCTTTTACACTCAGATCAGAACACGACAATGTGGGATAAACCTTCGCCCATATTTAGGAAACATTAAGTCAAGATTAGGAGCTACTCACCCTCTTGACTAAAAACGGGTTTGTAATCTCGAGAAATCGGCTACCTACCTCACCTTATTTTAAACCAAAATAAATTATTTTGCTTACAACAACACACAAATGCATTAAAAAAAACAGCTTTTGAATAAATCGACGTCTGCTACTTTTGTGCGGCTTCTTATTACAGTTCGGTACACGGTCCAAGAGCTTACCTAATACCAAGCATCGCTCCATGGCTCTTTTGGGCAACGTTGACTTTATTCATAACGTCCTTGGTAAGAGTCTATGCCTCAGAATAAGTGAGAGTGGTTAGTACACGCTGGTTGAAAACCTTGGTCTTAAGGCATTATGTCAGTTTAGATTTAAACAGCTCCTCAAGTTTGCCGAAGGAGGCCAATCCCGCTGGATACGCCGAGCAATCTCTTTTACCTGGAACTGTTGGCCAAAGAACCAACGATGTCCAAGATAAACGTATTTGTCAACCACTTCGATGGGACGGTTGTCCACGGTAACGTTTAAGTATTGTCCGACACAATCTTGGTCTTGGACATGTTCATCCTCAGGCCAACGCTCAGCTTCATGCAATTCTGCGGGCATACATTGGAGATCAGCTCTCAGCCACCAAGATAAGGTCGTCAGCAAAACTCAGGTATGACAGTCATGCACAATTGATGTTGACACCTCTTTCGCTCCAGTTTACAGTCTTCAACTTGTCTTCAAGGACATTTGTGAAGAGCCTGGGCGAAAGAGTGTCTCTTTGACGTCCACCTTGGTTGATAGGCACCTAGTTGGTCAGTTTGTGCATTCGCACCTGGAGAGAGTGGCAGAACTGTAGGGCTCTCGGAGAACATCTACATTTCGCTTATCGATACCGCAACGATGATGGAAATAATGGAATAGGTACAGATGGAGTGTGGCAGACGTCGGAAAGCACAAAGAATAAATTACTCTTTTTTATTCCAAGCTTACATTGCCATGCACTTTCCGCCCATGTCGCCCACATTTGGCAAGGAATGAAAGCGGATAATGGTCCTTGTAATCTAGTGATAGGCGTCGCCGGGTCGCGGCGCCCGTCGCGCCGCTTGTTGCTATCCCCCGCCCACCCACTCCAGACTCTAGACACAGAAAGCTGGGCCTCACGCACCGAACTAAATCCCATAGAATCCGCATTACGTATAAAATCACAATAAAAACTTGTCCCCACAGAAACAAATGATATCAGCAATAGAACAATACGAAACATCATTTCGACCATACGTCTAATATTCGAATGTCAACCTTATTGCATTAGTGTACAGTTTTACTTTAATTGTATAGACTACGAGCAAATAAGCTCCCAAAGGCAGTTTGGACTAGCGATGCGCGATTATGAATGATACTAATGAAATCATTCGACTCGGGCAATCATTCGACTCGGTCGAATGATACGTTTAGATTAGTAGCTAAAACTAACAGTCTAACCTACCACTACTATTAGTTGTCGAGTCGGTCGTTCGTTTCCGTCTCGACTCGGGTCAACTCGGGAATCATTCAAAGCCGATGAATGATTTGGCCAACTCGGGCATTTCCGCCGCGAATCGGAACGATTCGGTTTTTATTAGCTAATTTCATTCGCTTATTTCTCTCAAGTTGTCAGTACTGTCATCCGTGGATAGGTTTAGGTTGGCAACTTCCGTAAAAAGTACCGATTTGGTTTTTAGCTAAGTATTAGATTAGGTAAGTTTAATTACTACTTTAATTGGCTTAATTTATTTACCGTTATTTTACAATTATTTTTTTATGTTCAATACCTCAAAAAGAAAGAACCTATTTTCCCATTATATTTGTTATGTTGTCAGTATGGTTATCCGTCGTAGCCGCTTAGGTTGGCAGCCCGTAAATTAGCGACACTTCTATGCAGCCAGTACAAAAAGTGTTTTGATATTAGCGACTACTAATTAGTGGTTTCATTCGATTATCAGGATTAGTGTATCGCTAATTTTGAAGTCGATTATGAACATTAGTGTTTTAAGATCATTCGACTTTCCAAATCATTCATAATCGCGCATCGCTACGTCAGTTTGGACATCTATTTTTCCAGACACATTTCAGAGTTCTATGTTGTATCTAGTTTTATCCTTGATCGAAGGTCTCACGTTACAGATAAGTTCAGCGTTGTAAGGGATAATTAATTTAATTATTATTAAAAATTTAATTATAATTTTTTTTTTTAGATTAATTATTTTTTCCTAACTCTTTTTACAGGGTATAACCTAGTGGTCAACAGAATGTCAATTCTGTAAAAAAAAGTTGAAAAAAAAACAATTTTTATTTTATAACCTCAAAATAAAAATAAAATCATAACTTTTTTGTTTTTGATATTAGTATTAGCTCAAATTTTTAAATAAGTTTGTGTGTGTAGGTGCATTTACATAGCTTTGAGTGGTTAAAACATTGTGAAACTCAATGAAAACAATATTTAAAAAATACTTTTCTCCCGCCACAGCATTCACATTTTATTAGTTTAAAAATCAACGGAACGTCATAGAGCAAAAAAAAAATTTAGGTTGTGATCCCTATCACCGGGTGCTATTACCCTGTAAAAAGAGTTAGGTACTTTTGTAACACCTTGTATAAATAGCCTTGTCCACAACCCCTCGGACGGGACGGGGGTGATGCATTGCGCTCCGATCGCGCGCAGCAGGAGCAAAATGTATAGCCGGATCCGGGAGCGCACTGGATCATTCGGTGTGGACGTGGTGTGGACTCGACTATTCGTCTACTTTGCATGTCAAACCACGTGGAGTGTCGCAAGTCTCATCTTTCGTGGCGCGTATTATAAAACTGCTTTGTCTTAAGACGCCGTACGTCTCACAACTAGCGCCGCCAATGGAAAAAAATCATATCTTTTTTTTGGATGCGTTTTTAGCAAAAAACGCTCCTGCGATTTCTCAACGCGAGGCTTAACTATTTTTAGGACCTAAGGTTTGGATTCCAGGATTGGATTTCCTACGAATGCAATCGATTCTCGCCAAAAGTGGCCACTTTTGGCGAGAATCGATTGCATTCTTAAGTTCTAGGATCTGGAATCCAAACCTTAGGTCCTAAAAATAGTTAAGCCTCGCGTTGAGAAATCGCAGGAGCGTTTTTTGCTAAAAACGCATCCAAAAAAAAGATATGTTTTTTTTTCATTGGCGGCGCTAGTTGTGAGACGTCCTTAAAAACTGTATAACCCGTGCCATTAAAGAAAACATTTAGGACGGAGTTAAAAACTTAGCGATGTCTCGCTTTGACTGTATTAATTAGAGCGAGAGGGCGAGTGTTTTGAAGTCCATCCTAAATGTTTTCTTTAATGACACGGGTTATAAACATATCGAAAGAGCATTACAGACTTGAGGCTAGGCTTGGACTCAGAACGTTGGGCGAAGTGGCACGAGTGGCTGGTTTACCTAAGTAAACCCCTAAGTTGTTCCTAAGGGCAGATTAAATCAATCAAATGTAGAATTCGAGCGAAGTTCGGTCGCCCAGGTGCATATGGATAAACTTGGAGTTTGATAGATCCGCTTGTACATCGGAGGTGATCTTCCGTATAAATCATAGTGGCACTTCAGGCCGAAAAGGTCTCTTCCTAACTAAGTTAACGTCCGTCTCTCTATTCAAACTTCCCCTATAGTTAACTGCGCTAAAAGGTTTCGAGTCTGTTCTTAGAGCCATCGTCTCTTTTTCGGTAACTTTCAGCGATGAAGGAAGCGTGTTAATTGTTCTCAGTAAGAGGAAACATAACTTTAGGCGTTTTTCTTTTCTTTGGTCCCCTTCAAACTTGCTTGTTCAATTTGATAACATAGTTGATACTTGTGCGTGACACAGATTGGAGTTTGTACCCTGTTGCGAACTTTGATTCAATTACGAACTCGATATAACGACCGTTTAATCGAACTACTTTGGTCCTTTCTCCAAATAGAACCAGACCGAACAGAAAAGGATAAAAATAGAATCCGCTACGAAGTTATATTTTCTATAAGAGTTGTCGAGACGCGAGGAGTCGGTGTTGACACTTTTAAGGCCAGTCAATAAGAGGCAATAAGAGCGGTCCCGGGGGCATAGCGCCCCGAGTTACTAGCGCAGACGAGACGGTAGCGAATAAAAACAAGATTTACACTAACAGCGAGCGAAATAGCTGCCTCTTAGTTCCGTGCATGCATCCGTGAAATCCGCGGAAGTTCTATCTACGCGACTAGACAGACTCTCTCTAATTTAGAATTAGTTCGTCAAATACGCGAGCTAACTAGCACTAACTCCGCTACAAAATAGGGGCACCCCAAGTAAACAAGAGCAAGACTTGTAATCACGAAACCGCCGTCCGTTATAAAGGCTATAGGCGCCGGGAAATCTTTGGAGCGGGCGTTTTTCCAAGTCGAGGTCAGTCTGGTGTCTCGACAAGACGGCTCCACAAATTAGAAGCCATCTCAGTCGCTTCAACTAGACCAGCAGTTCCCAACCGATGGTTGGCGAGTAGAGGTGTGTAGTTCGCGAATGAATGCTTCGATTGAATGCATTCGTTTTGTGAAACCATTCATTCATTCATTCACTACCAATCATTACATATCACATTCACTCTAGTCCACGTAGTTCATTCTTCAAGAAACATTCTTAAATCTACCACACTAAGAACCAAAATTCTGTAAATCTTTACATATCACATTCACTCTAGTCCACGTAGTTCATTCTTCAAGAAACATTCTTAAATCTACCACACTAAGAACCAAAATTCTGTAACTCATGTGTCTCGCCTTTGTCACCTTTGTGGACTAGAGCGGACTACCGTGAGTGAAAAGATACGTGAAAGAACTACTGAGCTATGAACTATGAATGACCTATGAACTATGAATGAACTGTGAATGAACTGTGAATGAACTATGCATGAACTATGAATGAACTATGAACTATGAATGAGCTGTGAACTATGAATGAACTATAAGTGAACTGTGAACTAAAAGAGTGAACTAGTTCAGTAAAGGAAATGAACTATATCTTTCTTTTCTTTTCACAGAAGCGTTTCGCGCACCTCTATTGGCGAGAGCCTCGAAAGTGCTCCGCGAGAGGATCTTGAAGACTGCGGCACAACGATACTTGCCAATTTCGTGCGATTCACACTTCTGGTTCTCATCATTACTCGATTTAGGGACTGGCAATACCTACTTTTATAGATACATACTCTCGTATACAAAATATCACATGAAAATACTCGAATCTTGTAGTCCCTTCGGTTAACAAACTACAAAAATAAAACCGTTTAAAAAGTACATGATCGAAAAAAGGTTGGGAACCACTGAACTAGACGCAGGCGGCACAGGCCGACCCCCACTACCACCCACCCCATACAATATAACCTCAGATTTCTGCCAGGCTCGTTTAAAAACCGCAAACAATGCCCCGAGAAGCTGAACTTGCTTGGAATTTCAGATTATCGGCTTTCTAGGTTCATACTTGCAATTACTTCGTCAGTACTTCGACTGATTAATTAACTTTAGTTGGGATAACGATGTTAGTAACACTACTAGACGCTTGAGCTTTAACAGTCTCCGCCACACACTAACTAAATTATCGAACACACACAAAACGAAGACTTCGACCCTATTCTAAGTTCATAAAGAAGCTGTTTGTAAAAAAACATCGTTCGTGATTCCATGAAGGCCTTGAGCGCAGCAGTGTCGTGCACCTTGGGTATCGCGTATCTCAAACAAAGTAAATAAAAGACTAAACGCAATTTGCACATGTGTAAGCGGATTGCGATAAAAGAATGCGCTTACGTCAACAGCTACGTTGCACTGACACTGCATGAGTGGGCAAATGATTGTGTGCGTGGCTCACTGTTCCAAGTTTACAATGATCTAAGTAACAGAGCACGAAGTCAGTGCTTCATAGAACCTTGTATACGTATAAAGTGAGTCAGTGGTGAATCTTTATCCCAACAATAGTAACATCGACATCGGCTCTTTGTTCCTATAGCGGTTATGTTACATCGTCAGATATTATTATTTTCATCGGCTCAATAATACGCAATATAAGATATTCTTTCTCGCGTCCCGTGCCAACTGCCTCGTTGAAAGAACGGCATTCGCAAACTTTAGGGCCCAAATGGGAATGCAGTTCTAAGAGGCAATGATGTCACCCGATCCATGACGCAGTTGGCACATGCCAGCAACATGACACTGTCAGCCGATATATCTGTAGAACGACGGCGACGTTCGGGCGACGATGTAGATCCTTTTTGTCCCTTTTTTGCTCTCGAGATTATGATACTGCAAAAAGAGAACTTTTAATAGAGTGCGGCGATTCTTTGTGTATTTACGCGAGTGTAAATGTGAGTGCAGGATATTATTCAGCAGTTTTTCCCCAGCGCGGCGCATTTGTATGCGATTCGCTCCGGCAGCCCAGCGAGCTCGCGAGATTAGCGGTCGTCGGGTGCCCACTGGCGTGATTAAACAGTTTCCGCTCCATAGATATTCTGTGTACCTACTCCGTGTTCCACAACTTTATATTCTTTTAGCACGCCCCGCAGACGGCGTCTTCGAGCGTCCGAACGAGGAATTCGGAATTTGATTGCTAGATTCTAGATTCTAGATGCTATCGCACTGCATGCAAAATGCAGTGCCCTATGTGTTTTGTTATTAGTTAGAGTGTAGTGGTGTGAGTGGGCTATAGGCCGCTCCGTGTCGGTATGTGTTGCGCGTACGCTAGGCGCGGAATGCGGCCGCGTCCTTCGCCGTATATGTCGGCTCATTTGCAAACAGGCGCGCCGCCCGATTTCCATCCACCCAGACGTTTTATTGTTTCCCAATTATCACTTAGATATGTGGTATTTTCATTAATTTCAGGTACCCTTGTCGGCGAATACAAATTTCATAAAGTATCCGCCCGTAAACGTTTTACCTCAAGAGTCTATAAAGTCTCCGGAGTGTTGTTCGTGTGTTTAGGTTTAAAGTCATTACTCTCTGAGTGAAGTTGAGGAGTTTGTGGGGGCTCTACGGAATGGGTTCGTAATATAAACGGGCAGTGGCCCTAAGTAACTAGCGCGGCGGCGGCAACAGCTGAGATTTACTGACGTCTCGTGTTCTCTTCTAATGGCATCGCCGCTATCTGCCGAGCGAGACGTTTCACATTTTAAGAACTCTTTAAGATAGCGTGCAGCCTGTAGTCATCGAGTTGCTATGTGTATAATCCGTGCGGGATCAGAATGGGATAATACCTTTTGGAACTGAACCGAAAATGACAGTTCTCGAGTAGCGTCGGTAAAAAAATTGTTAGTTCTACGTTCTATCATAGAGTTATGAAATTTAAAATACACAAAAAAGTTTAATGGTTGTAGTCTAAAAGGATAAAGGCCCGGTTTCTGAGTTGAGAATTTTGCTAAGCAAATGGGTAAGTATCGTCCTGTCTCTGCAGATTTCTCACAAAAGAGCGTGACAGCGATACGTAAGCATGTGCTTAGTAAAATTCTCAACTCAGAAACCGCGCCTAAATGTTATTGAATTAATTGAATAAAACGTGATAAAATTTGAGCAGGCACCCACGCGCACAGAAAACACAAGCAAGTTTCGACGCGAGTTTGCCATAGACAACTAGAGTTTGCCGAAATGCTGACGCTACAGCTGACAGGCGGACCGCGAGCGTTTCAGTTCCAAAAGGTATTATCCCATTCTGATTCCGCACGGATTATATTTGGTGTGAGCTTGTTGCCGAATACGTGAGGTGTCGTGTATATGCGACAGAGTTTAGCTGTAATCTCGTCTGGAGCAGTAAATTCGGAGGCAACCGCGCCGTAGGCAAGCGTTACGTTGCATACAGAGCCTAGGGAGCGTCGGCGCCGAAGCTGCGCCGAAGATTTAGTATCGCCTCGTGTGCGGAATGGCTGAGCAGCGAACATCCGCAAATTATAAAAGGTTAAGATCCCGTATAGGAAAATAATCGGGGCAGTCGATATTTGTGATGATTCCATAGCTCTCTACCTTAAAGATCTCAACCAGGTTTTATTTTAATTTTGAACTGTACACAACGTCCTTGGCACTGCATCTAGTGTGAGTGAAGGTGCCGGGGGCAAGACTCGAACAGACCCACTGGACGCTATAAAAATGATCTCATTACGTCAGTGGCGTACCGTGGGTAAATGGCGCCTAGGGCAGTATCGTAATTGCGCCCCTTCGTATATATTTTTTCAGTGGCCTTGCAAGACTAAAATTTTAATTATTAAAAAAAATCGCACGACGCGCAAAATTTCACAAGCAATCGGCATTAAACGCGCGCGTAGCGCGCCCGAGAATTCACCGATTTTACCCATTTTGTAAGCCGCGATAAGGAGCAAATCACTATGCTTGGACGAAATTTTACCGGTTTATCCTTAAATTACACGATCTAAATTACTTACCCTAATTCGTAAATAGGACGAACGCACGCAGCGCCCACGAAAATTTAACAATTTTACCTTTTATCTTCATTGTTCGTAAATGGGACTACGCGCAGAGCGCCCGAAAATTCACCGTTTTTTCCTTTAAAAATCATAATTTATATCACCTCAATTCACAAATTTTAGCCTTTTTCGAAGGCGTGGCAAGTTTTCTTTGCAAGCCCAAAGATTTATCGATTTTACCCTTTAAATTATGATAATGATTTATTTTTTTCGTATGTGAATTCACCGATTTTACCTTTGAATTTTATTATTCGTTAATGGAAAAAAGCGCGCAGAAAACGGCTTTTAACATGTAAAGAGCTAAGTTAGTTAGGAGAAATGTAGACATCAGTGCATTTTCATGAAGTTCATGTAATTTGCCACGGACAACTACTTTCCTCATATTTTTTCGACTCGTCCGATAATTTGAAGTAAATTGTGTTATTTTGAATTTACGAGTTGCGGTTTTGAGCTCCCTTGAAATGTCGCCCAGGGCACGTGCCACTGCATTACGTAGATGCGAAGTCCTATTTAGCCTTTCATGGCAGCCCTAGTTTAGTTTATTCTCTCAAAAGTAAGGTTCTCTCATTTGTTGGCTTACCCCCAAACCTCGTATACGGGATCATAGGCTATGACGTAGGCACTACACGAACAAAATGCCGCCGCCCGCCCAAATACGAATGCCGTACGGCTATAAAAGTTCTCCGCTTAAGCATTTCATAGTCTTGTTATTGCTCTCGAATGAGTAATGTCTTTGTTACGATTTGGAAATTAAATTACTTCTGTAAATGCACTTCACTACAACATAATGGCTTCTATTCATTCACCGTCTCTCCCAATTGCAATTTTAAGTATATGTGGATTTAAAGATAAAACTTACGTACGGTCAGCCCCACTGAAGGATACCCCTTGGCAGCTCTTGCCGCGCGCGACATAAGGGTGTGAATCGTGAAGATATCCTATCGTGTGACCGACTGTACAATAACTGCCAACTTAGTTTACAGTGAAGCATTGTTTTATGGGCAATTTACTGACTGATTTTATGTTTATGACTCAGGCTGCAGTGTCGAGACGATGCGATGTAGAGCAGGGGCCTGAGTTTGTAAGGCAATGGTACCTAAGGCTCCGGTTGTAGGCTTCAAAAACGATTTAATATAATGTTGTCTGTCCATTGAATGTTTTTTCTAGTAGGTGCACTTTAGCTCAAAACTTGGCAATACAAGTTAAAGAAATGACTTGGGTAGTACTCACTTGATTTGCTGCTGATTTTAAACAGGAATAGTTTATTTCAAACAGTTTTTATCAAAGCTCATTAAACAAAAACCACTAATACGAGAGACATCACAACTGGTGGACGGGTGTTTGTATAGTAGACGAGTCACGTTCAGTTCGCAGCAGACCCTCAGTACTTACCATTCGGAAGGACAGGCGGGTGCATAGTGCTTTGTTCCACATGCGAGTGATTCATTGCTCCTTACTCACTCTGTTTATAGAAGAGCGCGTTTATGTTTATGACAATGTGACATTAACAACCGATATAGGCTTCTGTGTCTCATGTAGCGACTAAATATCACAACACCTCAGATAAATCTTCAAAAGACCAAAGATACCAATTTATGTTTCGAAACATAATTATTCTATAAAATATATTTCGATTGTTTGGAAAAAGCTGATACCTACCTCACAACTGAAGCATACCAATTTTTTCGAATCATAGAGTTCATCAATATTTTTTACAGAATTAAATGAGGGTCGTTGAAATGATAAATGACTTTAGCTTCCTAATAAATAAAGATCGAAATCAATTGTTTCATAAATTGAATGTAGAGGGGCCCACTTTAATCCCCGGTGGCCAGGATTATCGGCATCCCAAAAGCGTCACACACATCTCACAATAGTTAACATATAAGCTTCTCTGGAATAACTAAGAGTGTTCCAACACGTCACACGCTCTTATCGATGTGATATATCTACAATGCGACAGTGAATAGCACAAAGAGAGGTAGATAGAGTTCGACCTGCGTCGCATAACTTGTTTTTCTGTGTTTAAAGTTACATTTTACTACTTTAGGTAATATAATTTTTCTCGGCAGAATTAGACTATGCAATTTCAAGCAATGTATTTGTTCATATTCAGCATTTTTTTATACATAGCAAGAATCCATAGATGACAAAGGCAAATTAAAATTTAGGCACAATGACATCACGGCTTTTTGACAGTACCGACTGTATACGGCCGGAGGGACAAAATGATACGTAGCTTCTATAGGTACACTATTTTGTTTGACGTAGAGCGGGATAGACAGAATTATAAACCCATAGATACGCTCTAACCCACCCTTATGCTACGCTTGCTGGACTAACCAAGTCCCCGCCAGCACTAGCTCGTCGGACGTCGGTCGATTGTCATTTGTCAGACACAACTATAGCGTTTTTTTATACACATTTGTGGAGAACAGAGACAGTTCTTGATCGAACGCTGGTAACTTTCCATTCTACAGAGTGTTCCATAGTTTTTCTTGCAGTCGGGAGTGCGAATTACCCCCTCACCTCTCAATACATCTTTGCACTTAGATTTAGGCGTTTTCTTATCACGGGTTTAAAAAACATCGTTTATATGGATGCTGAGGAATCCAATCACTCAAGATAAATAGGGGAGATAGTCGAGAATTCGAGATTGTTGAACATTTTTTTGAACGAGCGAGCGAAGCGAGATAAGTTTTATTTAAACTTAAGTTGGATGGTTATGAAATTGGGTAGGCGGGTAAATTAAGTTAAAAGTATTTTTAAGTTCGAACACGAGCCAAATCGGTGGAGGGGTTGCCTAGATATGGGGTTGTAAAGTTTATATGCAATGCGCGCGTGCCTGCGCGAATGGTGTTAGCAAAAAGTTACACTCGCGAGTTCACAGTTCGGAGCTAACTACGAGTTATTCCTAAATTAGGGTTTGGAACTAAATCCAACCCAAATTCACAACAGTTACCTAATCTTTAGATGGATACTGATAAGCCAACCTAGATCATATGTAAAAATCCTATTCTTAAAAAAAAATTAACCAAGTGCATGTAACGTAAAGTTACATAGTGGTCGGTCGCTGCCGTACCCGTGAACTCTCGATATAAGTAACAACCACTCTGCCTCTCTGTAAAAGTAACTTAAATGACGCCAGTAGATAAATAAAAGTCCATTAGGTAGTTTTCGATGCGGCCGGACGGTACGGTCAGCGACACGGTAGCTCTTATCACGCTCGACATAAGAGCGTCAATGGAGCAAAAAGCGGGTATCCTAGTGTGTCGTCGGCGGTACGTGCTGATATCGATTTATAATCAGCAGTCGCCCCCGTCAGCCATTCATCGTGGCTGTCAGCTCGCGATTAGTGACCCATTGTACTGATTCCACCGGTGGGTGAACCTAACATACGGGGACCACAAAATATATGGGGGTACGGACGAAGGTCCCTTTTAGAAGGCGAAAATGGCGTGCCGCACAATCTACAGGGTACACTCTAAGTCGATAGCGGAACTTTACGTAGGCTGTCTACTGATCAATACAAACAACTTGTACTAGGTGGCGAAAAAAATTAAGCTAAAAAAATATCAGCTGCTGCATACAAAAGGTCGACTCAGTACTGCGCCAAATGTATGAAACAGCTGATATTTTTTTCGCTCCATTTTTTCGCCACCTAGTACAAGTTGTTTGTATTGATCAGTAGACGCGCCCTCTAGTTAGATAGATATGTAGAAGACTTTACGTACAAGACTTATAAAAGCTTTAGGTGTTTTACGAGTATAATGCAAGTATTATCAGAAGTTGACGGCATGGCATGGGTTGATGAGGTCAACTATGACATTGTGGAAACATTGTGTGTAAACTCAAGCAAACATTTTGTAAGTTGATGTACATTGCAATGTGGAAATCAAGTTTAGACTTTATATTTTGGTAGACCTATACTCCGTGCAATTTTAGTGGTTTTAAAGCTGAAGGTATTTAGTTGCACTCGTGATTCTGAGCCAAATTCCAAAATTTTACTTCAAAATGAGCGAAAAAAAAAACCACTTCCCAATACAAACGGCTATCGCCAATCGACACAATTTGTATTGAGAAGTGAATTTTTTTTTCGCGCATTTTGGAATGAAATTTTGTAATTTGGTTCAGAATCACCAGTGCAACAAAATACTTTCGGCTTTAAAACCACTAAAATTGCACGGTGTATACTGTATGTAGCTACAGCAGAAGTGTAACTGCTATTAAGGCCTCTGCATCTACGTAATGAGATGATTTATGCAGCGTCCAGTGGCACCTTTACATCACACTAGATGGGTAAAGAGGCCACTCTGACGCTGCAGTGCCTGGGACATTGTGTTTTAGATGGTGTAGGCTTCTCCAGCACCTATAGAATCCTGACAGCTTGGTCGGCCTAGCACGCAGGAAAGACAAGGTCAATACGTGCGGAGCCAACTAAGCCGCGGGTTTCATCACGATGACCTACACGGCTTCAGGAAAAGAAGCGTGTGCTCCAACGGAAGTAAAGAATGGAGGGAAATAATGAAAACAAATGACATAGATGATGGTGATGCCACTACACCCTCGGTCCGGCAGGGTTCCGTCAGACACATTGTGGCCAAGCGAAGGGGCCCGCGGAAAATTCACCAATTAAATTGCGCCCTTAATTAGAATTGATGACGTAATGCGATTAAACAAATGCGGTTAGCACTAATTGGATTCGGTACCGTCTAGAGACTGCCGTGCGGCTGGTGTTACAGTTTCGCGGTTTCGTGTTGTGGATAGATTGGTAGGCATCTACATGGCAATTTATAACTAGTGGTTCGCCCCGAACTGTGAACTCGCGACCCCATATAAACTTGACAACCCCATATCTCGGCAACCCCTCGACCGATTTGGCTCATGTTCGAACTTAAAAATTCTTTTAATTTCATTTACCCGCCTACCAAATTTCATAACGATCCGACCAAATTTACTCAAGTTATCGTCGAACGAACATTCATACATACATACATACATACATACATACATACATACATACATACATACATACAAACGCCGGATTGTTCCAGTAGACTCGGAGAACTTCGCTCGCTTCGCTCGCTCGTTCAAATAGGTATTCCTGAAATACTTCTAAATTTTATGTGGTTTCTAACAACATTTTATTTTGTTCTACGACTTTTCGAATAGATCGATGCTTTTTATTTATTAAACGTTTTTTATTCTTTAATTTCAGCAGCGTTAAAACCCTGAACACCAACATTCTATGGTATACCACCAATAAAAAAAAATTACCTACGTATGAAGATAGGTAGGCTAATAAGGGCAATTTCAGACCGATTAAGACCCGCAGCCTAGTATTTAAAGAGAAAACCAACAACAATTTCAATTTAATGTACGCTTTTAAGACGGAATACTATTATTAGAGCGACAACCGGAGTTAGCGAACACCACAATTCTCACACGTGCGTTTGTTGCAAGCTGTTATGGTCTCTACAGCATTGGTGATAAGTTTCATGGTGACTGTATATTGTGGGAACGGTGGAGGGTGTTTCTGTAGCTACAGTCACGCACGCGACTTCGCCCTGGGGCTGTTTGGACATCTGACATTTCAGATTACGGAGATTAAACGGGCCCCGACACGTTCGTATGGAAATGAAACTTCTAAGGAAATGTTCCGACACTCATTACCGAGCTTGATTACCATACAGTAGCTAAACTAAATATATGGAGTACGTGCTACCTAGAGCTTGGCATTTATTTGCTGTGTATGTATGACTTGCACTTACTCTAGAAGAGGGGTGGTTGAAAAATAAAATGTTTTTTATTGACTCTACATTTTCTTACTTTTTGGCTGAATCCAAGGGACAATACCGCCATATTTGAAGTTCCACTAATAAATAATATGTCTATTGGCCTACACACCAAAAACAAATCTTGTAACTATTTACAGTCAACATTTTTATGAAGGAAAATTAATGTAGTATCTATGAGAGTTTATAATTTTCCGTAAGAGAGTGCAGTGTGCTATTCAAAAACAAAATCATTTTTTTATTTATATTTTCCAGCCAATAAGCCGGTTTTGGGGACTAGCGACTGTGCAGATTTTTTTAACAGAATAAGCACACTGGAAAGTTTTGTGACGCTCACCGATTTTATATGAATTCAAGTCAACGCCTTCTTCTTCCAAAGTATCGACATGTCTAATTGGGCAAACCCAGTTCCACGTAGTGGCTGATCTAGGGCTATATAGGGGACTAGGGGGTTCAAGCCTCCCAAAAAAGGGGTCCATTGTTGTTGCCCTTGTCCACCGGCCAACTGTGTACACATGACAGCACGTCGACCCTTACACGCAAGCACTCTATTCGGTTACGTTACAGGCGACTTTACAACAAAAGTGTACAGTCTGACGTGCTGTCGGGTGTACACACGACAGCACGTCGACCTTTACACGCTAGCACTCTACTCAGTTACGTTACGGGCGACTTTACAACAAAAGTGTACAGTCTGACGTGCTGTCGTGTGTACCTATCACCCTTGATTGAGGGTACCTCTGCTCTAAAATTAAGCACCATACAATTTCCCGATTATAATTTTAAAATAAGATTGTTAATTTCAATAAGTGCTATTTTTGAGTAAATAAACCGGTTTGACAGTGCGTTTTTTTTTTAATATACCCTAAGTCGTCTTTTCCATAGTATGCCTTGCCAACCTTCCTAAGTATTCCCCTTTAGCCAACAAAATATCCGCAACGTCCGGGTGTAAACCGCGTAAAGGCCGGTTAATTTTTTGACCAGCTGTTTCCATCCATAGAACACTTGCGTTTTCGACAATCTGATACTAACCCATCTATCTTCCCTCCATTGCGGTGTCAGAGGCGCGAGTTTCGCGGCAGGATGGAGGGGGACGGTGGCCCGGATATATTAATTTCTTCGGAATATTGTGCGCATGCATCCGACCGGAAATCGGCTTCAACCGACGGCAGGCTTCCAACCGAGAGATTCGAACGGTAATTATTTTACAAATGCAGGAGATTTTCTACAAAGGCATAATATGTAAAGGGATAGAACAGCTAAATTAATTACTCGGCCGTGACCTTGATATTTTTAGGGTTTCGGACCTCATAAGGAAAACCGGAACCATTATAGGATCACTTTGTTGTCCGTCTCTTTGTCAAGCGTAGTCAGTACCCTTTTTCCCAAGAACGCGTAGAGGTATCAAGTTGAAATATTCAAGTCTGCAGTCCCTTGAAGCTGTGAATAAATCAACCTTCTAAGTTAACGTAATCAAAAGATACGACCGTTTATGCAGCATATTTCCGCAAATTTCGACCTTCGCAAGGGAATCAAAACCTATAGGGTCCTTTCCGTTGACCAAGAATCATGAAATTTGGCAAGAAGCAATGTCATATAGTACAAATCTATATCTATCTATACTTATAATAAAACTCTAGCGAAGTCAATTCTGTACATTGAATATTTTTAGAAAAAAACTAGCAGGGGTTACTAAGTAAACTATACTGAATCCAAAAATGCAAAAAAAACGGTTCATGTCTGTCTGTCTGTCTGTCTGTCTGTCTGTCTGTCTGTCTGTCTGTCTGTCTGTATGAACACGATAAACGCGAACACCGCTGAATAGTTTTCAACCAAACTTAACATGGTCGTAACTCACGTGTCTGGGAGTAACTTAGGCTATCCGATGTTTAGAATACATTGCGGGTTGCAATTTTAACTTCGTTTTTTGTAAGAAATATTCATAATTTGGATATGGCTTCTTGAGAAGGTATGTTAAGAACGTGATACTGAACATATTTCTGCAAAAAAATAAATTAAAAGTCCAACTTTGAACCACATTCTCTCGAAAACCTACATTGCGGGTTGCAATTTTAACTTGATTTTTTGTAAGAAATATCCATAATTTTGATATGGCTTCTTGAGAAGGTATGTTAAGAACGTGATACTGAACATATTTCTGAAAAAAAAAAATTATGTCCGACTTTATTATCTCGGAAACCGTTGATTTCCCAGGCATAGTTCCTTGGGCAAAAATGTTAGTTATGATGAGGACTATACGTATACGTACGTATACGTGGTCTCCCGCTTTGTTGGCGGTCTTTTATTTATTTATTTATTTATTTTAAGACTCTGTATAATAGCACGCTACGACTTTTGGCATTTGGGGCGCATATTGTAAATGAAAAATCGGCATTTGTTTTTATTTTATTTTGGCGGAAAATGTTAGTTCTACAAGCGTAGCATAAGGCCGGGTTAGAGCGTATCTATGGGTTTAAAATAATAGGTATCTCTTTTGTTTGACGTAGAGCGGGATGGACACAGCCATAGATACGCTCTAACCCAGCCTTATGATGCTTGCTGGAGGGAATTGTGAGTGGTTTTCGGTGGAGGTCGGACAAAGTTTATCGATGTTAGAAATGTAGTACTGTTGCGTCGCGGTCGAAATGTTCTGGATTTGAACCCACGCAAAATTTTTTTGTGCCTTTTTTTAAATATTTACTCTACTGAGCCCAACTTGATATTAAAAATATATATTTTTTGTTTTCCGTAGAGCGGGATAGACAGAGTTATTTGCGGTAGATACGCTCTAACCCAACCTTATACTTTGCTTGCTGGCTTAGCATGAGAATGGGTAAGACCTTATCTATGGGCTTATAACTTTATCTATCCCACTCTACGTCGAGGGAGATACATAATAAACCCCCATACTTCCCAGGCAATTCTTATGCTAAGCTTCCTGGTATCTTACACGGGCGATACATAATCTAAACAAAACATATTTTATCATAAATTTATCTTTTAGATTAGGGCACACACACACACAGACAGACACACAGGCAGGCACACCCTCATAAACACATAAACAGACACACACACAAAGCTATCAAACTTATGACACCCCTCTTTGTTGGTCGGGGGTTAAAAAAAACCTTCCTTTTGAGTTTTCCTCCACAGTCGAATTTAAATTAAATGTCACATGTGTAAAAACGCATACGAAGTCGCGGGCACAGCTAGTAATGGAATAAATTCGCACACTGCATTTTTTGATTACATCGCAAAATCGGCTTCCCTAAAGAAGAAATGGGGGGTCCAAATTTCAAAGTGGGGCGACCGTATCATGTGGGGTATCGTATGGAAAGGGCTTATTAGCACAAGCTAAAATTCTTAGATTTTTGAATTACATTTACAATGTTACTTTATGACGAATAACTAATGTAAGAAAAATATATAATTTCCCCGTTACCAGTTGTTCGGAACCCTCGGTGCGCGAGCGAGACTCGCACTTGGCTGGTTTTTTTATTTGATTTTAACCACATCCTCTTAGCTGGACCGGGGTGGTAGGTACCGAGATTCGCGTTCCGTTCTTATGTAGATAACATACTGTGTATTCCTATATTGTGAGATTTGTCCTCGACCTCTGAACTGAAGTACTGAAAGGGCACATTGACTTACGGGTATACCTTCGATGCGCTTTCAGAGAGAACGGACGGCGCAGTTTTGCATTAATAATACGGTCTCATTTAACTTTTATTGATGTCGGCACAGCTTCGTAATTTTACTGAAATAAATACTGCAACAGCGAACGTTTGAGCGGACAGCAGCTGTCTCATAGTTTATCATTTTCTCCTAATCTTAGGATTGGACCAAAACTTGCACTAGGTAAGGAATCGAAATTAAATACATAATGACCAAACTAATGAAATGAAACGAGCGATATGAAACAGCACTTTTAAGGATCAATCGATTCCTAACCTAGAGCATGTTTTGGCGTTGCTAGGTAGGTATGTACAGTCGCCCACACGCTAGAATACCCCTTTTTGTTCAATTGGCGCCCTTATGCCGCGCGCGGTAAGAGCTGCCATGGGGTATCTGTGACTGTGGCCGACCGTGGATATAATATGTACAATGTGACCTCGCGAAGAGGGCACACAAACATTTGCCGAATTATAACGACACCGCTTCATCCAATATTCACGTTGGCTGCATCAGGGCAAATCCGGAGCCACATTTAATATTTTAGCCAAAACGGCGTGCGGTTTCCTACGGGGGAGGTTTTCTCGGCTTCAGAGAGATTTAAGTTTTGTTTCAGTGTTTGTGAAGCGCCACTCGAGGTGCTGATACGCTTTCTGAATAGTTTATGCGATGCGCCTCTACCTCTTTCTTTTGAGTTTCCGGCCGCGTAACTGCTGCATTGCTTCGCTATACTTGAATTAAGAAACTGTTCAACTGAATCCCTTCTAAGCTGTGAGGACGATAAAGCAGTTTATGTGCAAATCTATCTATCCAGCCGATGAATGCCGCCCACTCTTGGGCAGGTCTATTTACTTTGACGAGTACCTGGGACATTGTTTTAATTAGATGGAGCATTTAATTTGCCGAAATAAAATGCTGTGGATGGGATTTTTGCAACCAAGTCCTGTGGCACTTTAGGACCTTTTAAGGCGCCAACCTGCATTCTGAATTCCCCCGTATGTCAGGGAATTTCGGAAGCACCGTGTAGGCAAAAACGCCTAACTTTTTTAGACTCCTGCAAGCACTCTACTCCCCGGAATGGAAAATTCATCGCCATAGTCTCACGTAAACGTTTTAAGCCACACACCTGCAGTGCGGCGACGTAGAAGAGGCGCTAATGTGTCCGTCCGAAACAAATCGCTGAGGCGTGCTCCACTCGCTTAAAATGTGGAAGCTGTATGGGAAATATAAACATTACCCTCCATTGGCATTCGGTTCCTCGCGCTGCCACTTGCGCTGCCACTCCTACTGGCGCCCTCTTGACATTTCACAGCTTTCTGCTTGGCGAGTTCTCTATTAGCTTTTATAGCTTTTGTGTTACGGACTCGAATGATCATCGACTGTAACATGCACGATGAACTACCATTTCATGCTTTGACAGCTCGATAAAAGATGGTTCATCTATGCATACCTCTCAGGGAGATTAGCAAAGTAAGATAGATCCCTGTATTGCGTGCTGTTGAACTCAATATAACATTTAACTGCCGTACAAGAACGCCCTCGAATCGGTCATGTGCGTAACTTTTATACTTCTCTCTCTTCTTGTCCCCTTAGCATGCACGCGCGAGAAAGGTCGAGAGTGTATTTTTCTTGACGCACCATAGTGCAGCTGGCAGGCAGGACCTCATGGAAGCTTCAGCAAACGCTGCTGAGGTGGCGAGTTTCAGGGCGCGCGACGCGTAAGAAGACGCTTACGACACGAGAAGAAGACACCATCACGGCCCATCACTTCAATGGATGCAATGTGAACACGGCATTCCGGAAAGCATAAGGGAAATATAAACATTAATCGGATGCGGTACCGACTCTTCCCGCTGTTGAATATTCACGGTACCGAGACACTTGTCGCGAATTTGTTAGAAATAATCCGCGACGGCTGACGCTCGGCGCTGATTTAAGGAATTCATTACAAAGGAGCTGGAAGAAGCTTTGAAATTATAATAATATCTCCCTTGGTATTTTATATTTTGGGACAAACCCTTTTTCAGGACGTAATACTCGTATTTTCGTTTATAAATAGCCCTTTCCTTATCAGCGATATTCTAGTGGTTATATTGGCCAATGGGTCGAATGAAATTTCTGAAGATATTTGTCTTGTTTTTTTTTTTCTAAAGCACTCACCCGTGCTAGGGAACCATAATTATACGGTAAGTTTTCGGTAATAATGGTGTTTAGTCGCGTGTGTACAATGCTTTGAAAAACTTAGGCCATTCATGACGATGTTACGAGGGATAGAGACATGATTGATTCAACATTTGATACGAGTACGAGATCCTCCATCTCACATTCTTTCTGTTGTGCAATAAAGAGTTATCCATCTTTCTATCTATCTATATATCTGTCTATTTATCCCCGTGAAAAGAGCACTGAGACGCTGCCGGTAACTGAAACATAATAAGCGATACTGACAATAAGGATTATTATTCCAGTGCTGTTTCGTGTTCTCCGTTCGACGAATCAATTCTGTGCTACGTCGTTGGGGGTAATTGGTTAGACCGAGGGTTAAGATTTAAGGGTGTTCGTGCATGCACTCAGTTAGGTAGGGTGCAGTTAGATCGATGGATAAGTAGCCACTAGCCAGCAATAATTACGAGTGCCCGTGAAACGCCCGAGTACAGTAAGTTAGACACACTTTTTTGTTCTTTCAATATTCGCGCCTATTTCGCAAGCGATAAGGGTTACTCGTTGCCTCCTCTTTGTAGTTTATTAAAAATTCACGAGACTGTGATTTTCCCACGGATTACAGGCTCTTTGTGCGAAACATGAATGGACCCTGTTTCCTACTATGATGGAAGGATTCAAGCCTCCATTCATAACTGATGTTGTGCTATAATTACTTATAATAAAAATAAGTAGGCCGTGAGTACCTGATTACTGTAATAGTAAATGAAAGGCGAGATGACAAACTGATTGGGCACTTAGTAACGTCGTTAAAAAATAACAAGCATATACGTCGGCCGGCAAAATAACGAGTAGGCGACATCTCGGACAAAATATTTTCGGACACTTTGTCCGAAATGTCGCTTTGTATTTTTAATATTTTTGAGGCGACATCTCGGACACTCTCAAAATATTGAACCTGTATCGTACAGTCAGATAGGTCTAAAGTATTTAAATTTAATACACAGAGAAAGAACGTTACCACAGCTGCCTATTTTAGAATAGCCTGAATTTAAGCACTCAGATCGCTTTGGCTCAGTTTTGATGAAAAAGTACTAGGCTTACATAAAGTGCCAGGCAGGAGGATCATCACCTCAGTTCTCACATCATTTTGTTCCTAACTAACCCCGCGTAATTATGTGGGAACTGAGGTGGTGATCTTCCTACCACCTTATGTAAGCCTAGTACTTTTTCATCAAACATTATTTGATTTAACGCTACCCTACGCTTCGTCTTGATAAAACACTATAACTAGTGAGACTTTTTCCATGTGCTGTGCCTTTGTTACCTGCGCAGTGACATGAGACGCGGAAGCAGATTGTCAAACGTTGGTACACGAGGCAAAACATTCAAATATTGTCAACATAATATAGTTAAGATATGCTTACATAAAATATATGAAATAAAATGTGTGTCGCGAGCGACACACTTGCGGGGGAGAGCAAATGTTGATGACTGCATGAGTACATAAGATATTATTTGCATGTGGGTTTGTAACATTTTTATTAGTTTCCTCATAAATAACATCGTAGGGATTTTTTTTATCCGACTGTACAAAACAGCTTTATTTGTTATTGTCCGAGATGTCGCCTCAAAAATATTAAAATAATAAAGCGACATTTCGGACAAAGTGTCCGAAAATATTAAAATAATAAAGCGACATTTCGGACAAAGTGTCCGAAAATATTTTGTCCGAGATGTCGCCTACTCAAAATAACACACGTAAGGCGACTTTCCCTCTTTTGATATTTGTTACAATAATATGAATGACAGTGTGTAGAGCTAGAGAGCCGGTAAATCACGCGAGTCTGAGCCAAACGTTGCTTGCTATGGCCCGGTTTCTGAGTTGAGAATTTTACTAAGAACATACTTACGTATCGTTCTGTCACGCTCTTTTGTGAGAAATCTGCAGAGTTAGGACGATACTTACCCATTTGCTTAGCAAAATTCTCAACTCAGAAACCGGGCCTGAGTCTACAAAATCTAGAGTTTTCACACAAAACTAGCCAAAATATTGATGTTTTTAACGAATTTTGCTTATGAACGAATTTTGTATGGGCTATCTATTGGTCGAATAAACTGGGGCTTTAACTGAGGATTGAAGAATCAGGCCTAAGTCGAAAAAAAAAAACAACAGTATGGCAGGAGGCGGAAAACGGACATGACACAAACTTGGAATTCTTCTTTCAATACATATCGCTGCCATCCGCGAGCAAAAGATAACACTTCTTTGACTTTATCGCATACGTGGTAGGAACATCGATGTACAGTCGGCCAAAGTCTCAGATACCCCTTTTTGTTCGATTGGCGCCCTTATGCCGCGCGCGATAAGAGCTGCCATGGGGTATCTAAGATTGTGGCCGACCGTACGAAGTACTTACTAACATTGTATGGAGAGCTCTATTGCACTTTCTTCTAAAGGTAAGTTTTTCCGTCTGCCGTGGAAATACTCTACATTTCAGTTTGTCACAGGTCCTGCATGATATTCATAAAATCTATGAGAGCATTGCATTTAGTAGGTAGCTCTCGAAACAATGTTCTCTCTCTCACTCTTTTGTTTTACTAAGAGCGGTACAGACATTTTCTTCTTATTCGTGTGAGAGTGTCAAACTATATGGTCGGTCATATCGAGGTTTACTCCAGCTGTGTTTGCCGGCTTTCGTATCGTATCAAATAGGTTGGAAAATAACTCTACTCCCGAGGGCTCCACCAGAATTCAATCAACTCTGATTCAGAAATTCAGAGTTCGTTTGCGGAGTGAGGAGGGACTAGTCGCGTCACGAAGCCGGGGCCTAATTGTGTAACTTTAACACCAATCACGATCACGATGGCTTTCAATTTGACATTAAATTTTGAAAGAATCCCTTTCAATTTGACATTTTGAAAGTCGTTGACGAACGTCGTCCGTCGCATTCATTTGACACGAGAATTACTACTGATTGGAGTAAACAGGTTGTCACAAAAAGGTCCTGTCGTACCGAAGTGGGTCGCTTAACACATCAATACAAGCAACTTTTCCTAAGGCACTTAATTCGAAATCTCGAAAAATAAAACATCTGGTCCATACAGTTGGTGCAGTGGGTATCAAATTTTAGAATGGAACAGCTGATATTGTTTTAGAGATTTCGAAGTTGGTCCCATAGTAAAAGTTACCTCCTTGTATTCATGTGTTAAGCGGCCCCCATGGATGACAGGACCTTTCTGTAATACCCTGTAGTATACCGCGAATGTGATCGTGATCGCGATTTGCTTTTCAAAGTCGAGGTATGGTAAACTCGTCCTTTAATAATTATGTGTATGGCGCTCTAACCCGATTTGCGATTGTAATTTAAAACTTAGATAACTATTTAGTTTAAAGCCTGGATCAAGATCATAATCACGAAACCTTTGAAAGGGATCATGATAGAGGTTGGAGAAAGACATTTAGGCCCCTGGTTCCCGGTGACGGCCTACAATGGAGGCTCCGCAGTCTCGCACCATCCTAATGACGTCATTATCACCCTCTAGAATCGATTTGCTGGGATACTGTACTTGTCGTTACAAAATGAAAATGTTATCTAAGTAAATAAATATTTTGCGTCATTAAACAAATAAAACAATATCTACTAAGTTAGTTACTGATGATAATAAATCAAGGAATCGTAGAAAAATTCTAATAAAGCATAAAATGAAAAACTACACAATTTTTTTTACTTTTGAGTGGCGATGTCCTTGGTGGCCATCGCCACTCAAAAGTTACTTTAGGTGCCTCTACCATTTTCCTTGTCTGTAAAATTGCAAACTACCAGCTGTATCTAGTGTTTATTTATAGACAACTAATATTTACTAGTTACCTAACAGTCCTTGGCCTTCCTCCAAAACATAAACGTTTGATATCGTTTGCTATTAAAACGTCCATTGACAAAAATATGTAACCTACTTATATTTTTTATTTGAGCTATGGCGGGGAAAATTATGTAAAGTGCCTAGTCGCTCATTATTTGAGCCGAGTGCGCCCCAAAGTTGGTTGAATCGAACACGGTATCGTACAGCGATCTTACGGCCTTTTACCTTTTTGTAGCCGCCCCCGAGCCGCAACTGGGTCACAATACATGAATAGAGCCGTAGAATAATTCGGCCGTGTCCTTGAAATTATTACCTACCTACTACTTATTCCCAAGGAATTATTCCAATACAAAATTATCTTTTTTTTTCAGCTAATCATTTAACATTTCCAAATATTTTTTTGCTTTTAAACCACCCTTTAACTATCGCAAACAAAACAAAAAAGGATTCTTCCAGCCAGACAAACAAGTTGTGAAAGATTTTTTGACGGTGGGAGACGGCCAATAAATCTCAGGAACAAACATAACACATTCAATATTACAAAAATTAATAACATACAAGTAAATGCTAATACCTATACACGCCCATCCAAAAGTTAACTACTGGATTCTGAGACGTACCGGGATTTGAGGCGCGTTTAAGGCTTATTCCAGCCGCAGATACACTACTGCATATTGTTACATTGTGGCTCTGGGGTAGGTTCGCCCCCAGTATATGTAGGTAATCGTTCGTGCAAATCCATTGAGGTATGCGGCAGGCACCCAACCGACCGGAGTGGGTGACGTTCGTACGTACGAAAACACACTTTACTTTTTGTTTTGACTCTTTTACAAACGTGTACTCTGAATTTGACTTTGGTCGCTTTCAGCAGCGGCTATATAAATGTACAGGGGGCTTAATTCTCGGGAATCTCGCTTTTGACACATCTCGAAGGAAAAATCTATTTTTGCAGCAAATTTACAATATCTCCTATTCTCACGAAGTCATCCTTGACAAAAGACACGAGATTTCTGCGAGATGTTTGCCTTTTTCGCTCGACATGACTCGAGTATTCAGGAGCAGTTGAGATCGAAATGGCATGAGATTTTTCCTTCGAGATGTGTCGAATACGAGATTCCTGAAAATTAGCCTCCTCACGCTGGGACACAGATCCGATAACCCTTTTTATTCAATTGACGCATTTATGCTGCGCGCGATAAAAATTATAAGGGGCACCACAAATCGTACTTTTGTACTTGTAGTGAAAGAGCGCAGAAAGATAATTAGGACGATAGAAGACAGAAGAGGAAATATGTTAGGCCACTTGCTATGTCACGACAAATTTATAATTAACATACTTGAAGGGAAGATAGAAGGAAAGAGAGGTAGAGGAAGGCCTCGGAGAAGCTACTTCGACCAAATGTCGGGACGTACCAGGAGGTAAAAGAACTGGCTTGTGACCGGAGTGCATGGAGAGTGCTGCACCGTAGACATGCGCGAAACAGTGCACTTCGAAGTCATGATATATTTCATGACATTTCATACCGCGTGATATTACCTTATATTATGGCACCAAACATGACACATAACAATTCAATTCAGCACACGTCATGAAATGAAACATGACATGTCATGAAACATGACATGCCATGAAACATGACACGTCATATTCCAGCACACTTTCATTGCAGTACAGTTATTCATTTCATTACACCAGATGACATGAAACATGGCATCATGGTATTTCTTCATTGCAGACATGAAACATGACATCATGGTATTTCTTCATTGCAGACATGAAACATGATATCATGGTATTTCTTCATTGCAGACATGAAACATGACATCATTGTATTTCAGCACACTTTCATTGCAGTACGTATAGTGTGCTGAAATGCCATGTGTCATGTTTCATGTCATCTAGTGTAATGAAATGCTATGTGTCATGCTTTATTCTCTCGTGTAATGGGTAATATTTCAAAACACCGTTGTGTAATATGTCTTTTGTAATATTACTAGCATTACCTACACATGTCTACTGCACCGACAAGAGTCTAACTCTTAAATATAATGATGATGATACTTTATTTGCTACCATATTTACGATGCCTTTCATACTGTCAGTTGTTTAGGATAGTACTTCGTAAACGAAAAGTTCCGTCTAGTTACTTAGGAAGAATAATAAGACTAAGACATAAATCATAGGAAAGGACAAGAAATAATAAATGACTGAGCTTCAGCAGAGTACCTACTTACCCGAGAAATAAATGAACACTGGCTTATTTTTTTCAGAAAGCAAGCAACCTATACGAACCATAATGATCTGGTAGTGGTACTGATGATATCACTTTCTTGGGTATTAGAGTTGTACCTATTAAAGAAATTGGATAACGGCTACAGAAAGTGAAGGTGAAAACTATTTATTGCCAAGCTGATGTAATGAACAATACCATCAACTTTTGATTTTTACCTTACCATACACTCTATTAAAAATGGAAACATTAAGTGAAAAAATTATTTTGATACGTCTTATAGTTCTCGAGATATTTAATTTTAAACTTGCTGTGCGACGGGCGCGCGGTCGTCAGCTGCTGTGACGTCACAACTCCACACGCACCCGACACATACACCGTAACACTCATTCAAAGGGCTGTATCTTTGGAACCGTACTAGGTAGCCAGTTGAAATTTTCAGAGATTATGTTTTATTATAGTTGATTTCCAAAGACATAATAAAAATTAAAAGATATTAAAAAATAAGAGGGGTCCCCATACAAAAAACGTTGTTTTATACTTTTTGCTCTATAGAAAAAACGGTAAGACACACAAGCAACAAACTTGGTATGATTATAGGGCTTACTCCATAGTATAACAAAATAATATAAAAACCGGCCAAGTGCGAGACGAACTCGCGCACGAAGGGTTCCGTAAGAACAACAATAAAATCACGTTTGTTGTATGGGAGCCCCCTTAAATGTTTATTTTATTCTGTTTTTTAGTATTTGTTTTTATAGCGGCAATAGAAATACATCATCTGTGAAAATTTCAACTGTCTAACTATCACGGTTCATGAGATACAGCCGTGACAGACGGACGGACAGACGGACAGACAGACGGACAGCGGAGTCTTAGAAATAGGGTCCCGTGTGGAACCTTTCGGGTATAAAACCCTAAAAATGGTCAAGCGCGACTCGGACTCACGCGCCGAGGGTCCGTATAACCAGTTTTATTTTATTGTATGGCGGTATCGGGAACTCTCAGTGCGCGAGTTCTACTCGCCCTTGGCCAGTTTTTTTGTGTGTTCAGGTCATTTTTCATTTTTCAAAGCCGTCATCCATAGCTAAGTAAGAATATATTTTTTTAAGTACAAACCCGTGCAAGGGAATATTTTAAACAGAGCTTGCGACTTTAAAACCTGTCCCTAGCGAATTTTTAACGTTATAAATAAGCAATATTATTTATAAAGTTAAAACACTACTGTAACACTGTGTGACACAAAAAAACTGGCCAAGTGCGAGTCGAACTCGCGCACTGAGAGTTCCCTACCACCATACAATAAAATAAAACTGGTTATACGGACCCTCGGCGCGTGAGTCCGAGTTGCGCTTGACCGTTTTTTATATTTTTTTGTTATACTATGGAGTAAATCCTATAATCATACCAAGTTTGATGCTTGTGTGTCTTACCGTTTTTTCTATAGAGCAAAAAGTATAAAACAACGTTTTTTGTATGGGGACCCCTCTTATTTTTTAATATTTTTTTGTTTTTATTATTTCTTGGGTAATCCACCATAATAAAACAATATCTCTGAAAATTTCAACTGGCTACCTAGTACGGTTCCAAAGATACAGCCGTTTGAATGAGTGTTACGGTGTATGTGTCGGGTGCGTGTTGAGTTGTGACGTCACGCGAGTTTGCCGCGCTCGCGCGAAAAACTCCAAAAGGACGGAAACTAAAACCGTCGTAACTTTAAAACTACTGGCTCGATTTGAATGAAACAAAAACAGGTGTATTTCTAAATGTTTAGGCTACACGGTCATAAAGTTTCAAGTGATTTAACAGACCCACGGACATTCTTCATTAAGTAGGTACCGTAAAACGGGTGATTAAAAACTGCAGAATGAAAAAGAAACAAGGGAAATTAAAATTAATGGTGACACACCAAACAGTTACAGTACTAAACAGAGACTGGTTGCAGTTATATTTCTTGGCATACTCTGTTTTTTATTCACCCCGTTTGACCGTACCTACGCTACCTATAGGTACATACCTATACAGCGGCTATAAACCAATTACTATTTAGATAGATACTCGGTAAGTGAATGAATAATTAATTAGTCAATTAATAACTCTTCCGTACGCTGGACTCACACAAAATAAAAATAAAAACTGTAAAACAAAATAAAAATATACAAGATTCTTATAGATAGGAGTATCGTATACGAGAAACTCTTCATGGCTAACAAAGCCTCTGCTGTGAAATAGCCAATTTGTTTTAAACATATTGCTTTAAAACCTATTTGGTATTCAGGAATGCCCGCAACGGGCTCACAACTTGTTTAGGCGGGCGGCCGATCTCTATCGCTGAAAATACCGAACGAAATGTGTGTAAAACAAACAACTATATTGTGGCTTCGTAGTTTTTGCAGATTTAAATTTAACGAACCTACAACTCTATACGTGCGTAAGTGTACACAAGATAGCACGTCGACGCTTACACGCTAGTACTCTACTCGGTTACGTTACGGCCGATTTTACAACAAAAGTGTACACTCTGACGTGCTGTCGTGTGTACTGCTTATGACATAGAAACTACGTAGTAGGACCATGTTAGAAACCACTTGCCTTACACACATGAATCAAAAGTGTATACGGATAAAATTTTAATTTTGTATGGAAAACTGCTTTTTACAAAAAATCTGGCTCTAAGGGGAAATGAGACAGCGCTACCAATGTATCGGCTATGAGGAAATGAGATACCATAGTTTACCAGAAAATTACGATGTCGTCGTGACATTTCAAGACGTGAACCAAGAATTAGATGGCGAAAAATTGTTTTTAAGGGTGGACGATAGAAACGTGGAGGGAAATTCAAAATTTTCACAGTTTTTTACGTTTTGTAGCTAAAGTGAGCTATTATTGTTCAGCGATTTTTCGTTCGCGGCAATAAAACAGTATTCTTTTCATTATTGTAAACAACAGAACAGCAATAATTCAGCCGGTTATGTGTTCTGGTCTGCGACAAGTTTTTTGGGCAGTGCCACTGCTTTGTCCACCCTTAATAACCAGCAAAAACGTGTTGGATGCCTATAAAATTTTGATGAGTGTATGACATAGAAACTACGTAGTAGGACCATGTTAGAAACCACTTGCCTTACACACATGAATCAAAAGTGTATACGGATAAAATTTTAATTTTGTATGGAAAACTGCTTTTTACAAAAAATCTGGCTCTAAGGGGAAATGAGACAGCGCTACCAATGTATCGGCTATGAGGAAATGAGATGCCATAGTTTACCAGAAAATTACGATGTCGTCGTGACATTTCAAGACGTGAACCAAGAATTAGATGGCGAAAAATTGTTTTTAAGGGTGGACGATAGAAACGTGGAGGGAAATTCAAAATTTTCACAGTTTTTTACGTTTTGTAGCTAAACTGAGCTATTATTGTTCAGCGATTTTTCGTTCGCGGCAATAAAACAGTATTCTTTTCATTATTGTAAACAACAGAACAGCAATAATTCAGCCGGTTATGTGTTCTGGTCTGCGACAAGTTTTTTGGGCAGTGCCACTGCTTTGTCCACCCTTAATAACCAGCAAAAACGTGTTGGATGCCTATAAAATTTTGATGAGTGTATTGTGCTAAACCAAATCCGGTCCATTGCTTTCTTTCACAACGAGAAATTTTCTAAAAGCGCGTCCAAAGCAACAATGGATCAGGCTGAAAGAAAACAATAGGTCTCTGCGGCTTCAGTCTATTCAAGAAATCAATACGTCTGGGCCTTTTGGGAGAGAATGCCAGCCCATAGGGGGAAGGAAAGAAAGCAATCAATTAACTAATTTCCCACAATTACTGGGGACGGACGCGAGTTAGCTACGTCTCGGTTAATCAGCACTCTTGAGGCCGAAGTATACTTACATGTCTGCGCACTATCTATCTATGACTGTTCCTAACCACAGGAAGTGGGAGTTTGAAGTGCAGTGGTTTACACATGCTAGGTACTCACCGGTTTACTTTATCGGGAGTCAAAGGAACTTGCTTATTATCGTTTGGATTCCGTTCCGTTCCGTTCCGTCCGTACCCTTGACGCTATTGCGATCAAATTGAAAAAGTATTAAAATTAATTTATCTTTTAATTAGCATAGTAATGCGTTGATTTTAAATACTTTCTAATGTTTATTCAAAGGTAAGGCTGTTTTATTCAATAAAAACACAAAATGGGTCTTAATTTGGAAAATATTAAATTTTGTAAATTGCGCCACATTGCGGCCGTTTTGGAAAAATGCGTCAAGGGCTTTTGGTCAGTTTAATGGTGCTGCTTTTACCCGACTGCGCAAGAAAAGTAGTACGACTATCTCACCCAGAGATACAAAAAGTCTCCAGAAAAAATTCGGCGCTTTTTGGCCAAAACGATTGGAAAACTTGTTGGTTTTTGTAAAATTGCCGAAACTTTCCGATGGAATAACTGTGGACATGGGAAGTTTTTGTAAAAACTGATTAGTGGGGCTAATGCAGCTTGTTGAACAGTGTTGAAAACCGAAATTCGTAAAAATGTGACATTGGCTGTTCTTGTAAAAACCACTTCATTTGTTTTTCCTGGAAAATAGGTCTTCTTGAAAGCAAAAATCTTTTTTTCACGTTTGATAATGGTCGGATTGATATGGTGGATTGTTTAGCGAGTACAGGGGTAGATGACGGATTTGTATGGCGGTGTAGAGACTGATCCGTCTATGCGTGATAGACGTATTTCCATGACTCGTGAATAGTGGCGTAGCTAGGTGGGGCCCTGGGGCAAAAAACAAACTGGGGCCCCAACTAAACCACGGCAAGAAGGATACTTCCATCCCTGGCCGAGGTTTTCCTTACCTCGGTCTGAAGGGGCCCCCTGAGCTTCGGGGCCCCGGGAAATTGCCCCGCCTAGTCCTTAAGTAGCTACGACCCTGCTCGTGAATAGAGCAAATCGGCGGTCTGGCTGGGGCATGGCGCGTACGGAAAGCAGTCGATTGTTGTAACGGCGGACAATGGCTGCCGGAAGCCGGGCGGCTATCGCGTCGATTAGCGCACCGGCCACGGACTAAGAACAACGCCGGGACCAATTACTCACTGGGCCTCTGTAGGGCTGTTGTCTGACTGTACACAAGACAGCACGTCGACCCTTACACGGTAGCACTCAACTCGGTTACGTTACGGGTGACTTTACAACAAAAGTGTACACTCTGACGTGCTGTTCAGACAATTCGCTTTTAATATTAGATTTTTCGACCCCCTCTTTGACCCAACCCTTTGATCAATTTACCTTCCTACATCAGTATCGTTATCGTCAGACAAAAATCATACATATGTAGAGCCGGCCTCACCCAAATATACCCCTTTTTGTTCGATTGATGGCGTTTCTGTGACTGTGGTCCACCGTACAAAGGGGGCTGATTATTATTCAAGTAGACTCACAGAACTTCGCTCTCTTCACTCGTTCATTCAATAAATCGGTTCAGCGTAAGGGTCACCGTAGCAAAGCATTTCAGAGTTCCCAGTAAGAAGAAAAGTAGAGCTCCGAAACGATATTTCATCGACCCGTTCAATTATTCCGTTTACCCGTGCTCGATTAACCAAACGTCCGGCCAAACGTTACATTAAGAAATGAAAGGCACCCCGCTGCGGCTACTAACACTCTCTAACGTATAGGTGGGCAAACTAAAAAACAAACCTAAATATAGTAGAGCAAAGCTAGCTTATTCACACTAACCCTAGGAGAGTTCCTCGTTTTAAAGGGGCAAAATTGTCACAATTAGGTACCCAATGAATTTCCAATGTCCGCTAGAAAAGTTATATTTTGCAAGTGGAGGTAATTGAATAAACCTTTTTTTATTAATTAATAAGGTATACGCGAAACAGGCTATTTTGGCAGCACAATTTAACCGCGCATGTGAGAACATTGCGAAGTATTCAAAGTTGATATACAATAATAAAATTATCTATCGAAATAAAATGCATGTCACATGTCACACTGGATATCTCACAGCTGATGTTGTTAGTCACGATAAAGATTAACGCTACAATAAGTAGGTAATCAGCGCACCCTGCCATTTGGCGAATCCTTTGACATTGCAGCAAAGCCGTATAGACCTACTAAAACGGAACGCGTTCACTGAAAGGCGAAGGGTGTTGTTTTCCACAAAACGGCGACGAGAGACGCTGTTTAAAATTCCTGCGTCAATTAGGTACTCGCCTGTTTGTAAACAAGGCTGACACTGTGAATGGGTGGCGCGGCCATTTCCATGGAACGCGTTTCCTCGAGCGACTCCAACGCCCAGGCGCGGATACAGGATTTCGCTTGGGGTTCGAGATTTTTTTAGGCAAATGATCTGGTTACGTTCCAAAAGGGCAAAAGAATACCTTTTGTTTATTGTATTTTAATGGTAATAAATTGCTTACGCTTGCTGCCCTGGAGTAAGATGCGTCTGTGGTGGACCCCGAATGTAGACACGTCTTATTGGGGGCAATGCAGCCCCTAGCTACGCGCCTGTCCTCGTTTTCGAGCTTCGCGGTTAGGTAGGTACCTACTTCCTTCTGTGTTGTTGATAATTGGTAATGCTAAGTCCCATTGTGCCGCGATGTCTTTCATGGAGAAATGTTCAACGTGAGGAACGTCAAGGAAGTAAAAAAAATCCTTACTAAGTAAGTACAAATCACATTATTGGTGAAGTAATATTTGGATTGAAACGGATGAGTAAATTAGCCCGAACTACGAGCTTGAGATCGTGGGGTCAGACCTGACTCTAAAGAAGATTTCCGCATACAATTTTAAAATATATCCTACCGATATGTAGAGTCAGAATTGTCGAATATACTTACAGGGAATGAAAATTTCATCCTCCTAGCTTTTGTGACAAAGTAACGGGCACAAACATTGTCGAAACCCTAATAAGGTTTAGGCACTTCTTGACATGTACTTGCATAGCATACATATACCTACTACGCTACAAGTGCGATATACATCTCAAGGTGATTAATTCACACAAAGTAACTAGTAAGTATTCAATCCGCAAGTATAGATAGGACAGCTACGCGTTCTGCGTCACAAGCGAGCAAAAGAAATACTTAGTACTGCGGTTACACCTGCCAATTGGGTAGGCAAAGTTTTTTGTTCGAAAGTCCGTTATTGGCTTAATCTTATCTTTAGACAATATTGAGAAACTAATTTCAATATTTTTTATTTTGCTTCAGTAGTTTTGTTTTTATGCGCTAAAATGTTTTGTTCCTATGACCGCCAAACAGCGCCAACAGTATGCAGACCGTCGCGTGAAGGTCATAAAACCGTATCTTTGAAACGTTGTAAAATCCAAACTACTGAACCAAAATAAAAAATATTGAAATTAGTTTCTCAATATTGTCTAAATATAAGATTAAGCCAATAACGGACTTTCGAACAAAAAACTTTGCGTACCGAATTATCGCTAGCAAACTTTCATCAACTTTCATACGTTTATTTCTTCTTCCTGACGCATCGCAAATCGCTGTCGGTGTAGCCACAGCCTGACACTGACAAGGATCTAACTGGAAGGCCTGTTGATTTAGGTGTTATTGCGTTGCAGCAAAGGAGACTTTTCAATGGAAACGTAGTTTTTCACGTCCTTTGTTTAGCTATACCGTGGGGTCTAGCCTACTTTCTGACTGTATTATCTAAGGGTCCACAATGTCTTTGTTGCTCGAGAAAGGAGACTGTTTAGGTTATTTGTATTATTGAACCGCAGCGAGCAGAAGAAAACATGGAGATCTCACTAGCCGTTCTCGTATGGGCGGAGTCTACAGATGGTTCCTCTCACGATTTTAGTGGTTCGATAACGTCAGTTTGACGGTGTGACTATAATACGTCCAATAACATTAATAGCGCGAAAACTATCCACCAATGACGGAGTTTCTTCTTTTCTTATTGGTTTAAAATATTTTTAACAAAGTTGTCTGCGCGAGTAGATGCGTGTACCGATTTAACAGGATGGATTAGCTTGAAGAAATGCTTCCATGTTTTTTTCGTTCGCCGTTGAACTGGTCGTCATTGCAATATTTCGTTGGATCATGTGTTTTCGAGTGCCCAGATAGACGTTTCGAAAGTCCAAGACTATTTTGATTTGAGCCTTGTGTTACCTATGTACCAACTGCATAGTTCCAAATGACTCAATGATATGTATACATGTAGCCATAATGCCAGGGTGGAACAATCATTTGTTTCGCTGATTATTATGAATAGACGCTCGTCGTGTCAATCTAAACGCAAGAGCATACATCTCGCCACCTGTGAAGTGTGCACCGACCGACAGCACAATATAGGGAGAGAACCGCAGGATAACTCAGCCGTATTCCTGAAATAATTACCTACACCTACGCCCGCTACGTCGTGAAAACGAAAATCTGCGTTCCGTTGTTATCGAGATTCGAAGCGCGCGCGTAGCGTAGGCGCGTTTGTTCGTATGTTGTAGATAAACTGTTATATTCCTATACTGTGCCGACAACATTTATTGATGATGATAACAAGTTTTACTGCTGCGCTGCTGTAGATGATTCAATCGGTGTTTGTTTGATAAACGCACTTAAAATGTGCACGATAAGAATTGCGGTCGGAAAATCTCATTTTGAGAGTCGTGATGAAGATAAATTATGAAGAAATTGAAAGTGAATAAGTAATATAATATCTATTATATTATTCACTGCAGATATCTGCAGAAGATTGCATAGGAATTTTGTATTCAGAACAATTTGAGGCAGGACGTTTAAGCAATATTAATGTACTCGTAAAATAATTAATCTTATTATTAGTATCTCTGCACTATTTATTTTAATATTTCTGAGTTCTTTAGTGGGTGAATATTTCCCCATGTAATTCCATCTTTCTATGGAAAGAGATAAATGATGAACTGGACCATTTGACAACTAGATCTATCGAAATATCTTGTGACTATACAATGTCAATATAAACATATTTTGGGGTCAATTGTTGTTGGACATTTGGAAAAAGGTTTTAATATCATTTCATGTTACCTTAATTCCTTGCTTAATATAAAAATATAAAAAAATGTATTTTGTTTTTTTAGTACAACATACCTACTTGTTGCCTTGATTTTCTAGATTGTGGCGAATCCGTATCACAGTTACATCATCACTGAAGTTTTCGATTTCATTAGGAACATACCTGAAAACAAGAAAAAAAAAAATAGTTTTTATACGTAAGAATTGCCTATCAAACGTTACTTAAATTATTTTCTATGTTTCATAGGAACTTCATAAAATTAAATATATTTACGGTTATCGACTTCATTTACATCTGAAAACGAGGGAAGAAATATCTTAGACCAGCTAAATGAAATTGATTATCACATTAATTACGGTAAAAGTCGGACGAGATTTGGTAGTGATGACTTCTTTACCTTAATTAAACTTTGAGGATTTTCATTAGCTCCGCCCGCTGTGCGTAAGAAAAAAATCTGTATTAGTTTTTGTAAACTCAATAATAGTACCTACCTACCTACTTACTTACAAAAAATCGGAAAACCAAAACATCTCTTTCATTTATTTGATGCAGTATTGCTACTGCCTTATATGGAATGGATAGGGCTGGAACATTACGTATAAAATATGGAACAGCAGATTATTTTTTTGCACCGTCTTGATTGGCCGTTTACAGTCGATTCAATGCAGTCTAGTCTAGACTCTTCAATGTTTGGCTGGTTAAACCAACCCAAAAATCATCTATCATGTTTAGGTATATATTGAAAGACAGGCACAGAAGCGTATCAGTAAATAAATGTAAAGTGGAC
>OX439395.1:5607400-5960603 GCA_949319315.1 Zelleria hepariella | reverse complement strand
CTGTCTGTTGGAGTTTAACTAACTTGGGAACATCAATAATGTGTTGTACCTGTCAGAAAAAAAAAAGATTTTTGAAATACTCGTACCTTATAAAATGTAGAAATGGCAGCTGAACTACGAAAACTTTTGGGAAAATAGATCTATTACATTACAACTACAACTAGATACCTACTCGCGAAAGGACACGAACACACGTAGACTCATACAGCCGCATTGCCTCTCACTTTTCCCGCGCCCCGTCTCACTCTGGGTGAAACAGCTATAGAAAACAGTGTTTCACGCGATTGGCCATCACTGAGTTCCCACGGTCCTGAAGGGGGCTCTTAAAGGAGGATACACCATCCACTAGCACGATCAATGAAAAAAAATTAATATCTTCTTTTTGGATACCTATGTTTTTTGTTAAAATGGGCTGTCAAATGAGAATCCCCAGGCTCAACTATTTTTAAGAGCTAAGGCCTAAATTCCAGAAGCAAAAAAATTTACTTGACTCGGTAGCTCAATTGGTGGAGCGCCTTCACCGTTTGCAAGAGGTTGCGGGTTCAAATCCTGTCCCGAACGAATTTTTTAACCTTATAAATATCTTTATAAAACTATTACTATAATACAATTATGTCACTATTGCTATTACTTTTATTTTACCTCAGTAGAGGCAGGTAAATGAGTCACTCAGGTAAAATCCGATTGAATTTACTAACGTGAATGAATCGGGTATCTTTCACGAGATAGATTTGTAAAAAAAAAGCTAAACTCTGGCAAAGTGGAAACGTTTGTTCAAGTCTCGATGCGAAAAGAACTCGCAACAGAATGAAATATCGACCTACACATTGTTGTGGAAAAGTAAAGTTAACTGAGATATTATTATCTTAGTTTGAAACTCTACACTGAAAAAAATGAAATCCAACTAAGTGGAGTATTCTCTTAGTTGATGTTAATTTGAATGAAACAAATATGAATTTCATTACATTAACCACAGTTGACTAGTTGTTGCAGCAAAGTCATCTATGTTTAGGCTAACAACTAGACCTATTATTTGACTTGAACACATATTATGAATATTTTTACCAACCATTTTGTTAAATATAATTAAGACTTCTTCTTTAGGTTAAAAAACGGCCATTGGACAAATCTACTAAGTAACCAAGTTGTCATAACTATAGTTTTTGTTAAATCGTCAATTTCATATTTATGGACTTACCTAAGAGTTATATTTAATTTAAAAAAGAGTTCATGAGTAGGACAACAATGAATTATAATTGTTTCAAAAAAATGTGTTTGTCCAAATAACAATATAACTACATTGTTCTAAACAGTTTACTTGTTTGATTGAATACCACGTAAAATATTAAAATAACAATTCCATTTATTTGTTTGAAGATTAGTCTTTGTCGAATTAATTATTCAATACCATAGTTTTAAATAGTTTACTTGTTTGAATTTACTAACAGAGAAAATGTTATATTAACATTAGCCTTGATCAAACTTACTTTAGACCTTGTTTAAAATAACGTTAAAAAATTGTTGTCTCAATCACCATCTTGTTTGATTCAAACACATGAACCCCCACCCTCCGCACCCGTTTGTCCGCCGCTTGGGCCATTGTTGCCAACAATATTTTTTGCCGAGATTCAGGGAAAAGACGTAATGTTTCTAGTGGTTTCGTACGATACGATTAAAATATTTTTTGTTCCGTTAACTAAAGGTAAGATAGATAGAATACTCTTTTCAATACAGTTGCTCGTAAATTTGACTATTATAACACCGTTTTTAGTTTCATAATGCAGCATATTACCGCACTGGGGTTGTAATAACATTAACTTACCGCACGAGTGCGATGATGAATCTCTAGCTATCTCCCTCTTTTGTTTGACGTAGAATGGGATAGCTACAGATACCAACCCCCGTTGTCATGTCAACGCGCCCGCGAAAAAAACAAAACTGACGCGTCATATTCCGCAAATATTTTCGTAAAGTTGCTGCTGTGTGGTTAATTACTATCATCAATATCTAATTCAAATAGTGAAAACAAGCAAAATAATATTCAAGTTAAAAGTGTGGTCAGTGGTTACCATCCGATGTGTAAAAGTTTTTAAAAGAAGTTCTGGACAGTCAGTACTTGTCAACAAAGGTAAGTTGAATTGGTACTTTTTCAGTTATTAACGATACAAGTTTGTTTTTTTCCTCGCAACTGTGTTGAAAAACGTCGTATGATAGGTACCTACTCGTGTGCATTTGGTCATTACAAACTCAGCTTTCTTATCGCGTTCGCCCATCGATCGGCTCGCGCACAATAATGCTTTGTGTGTAATGACCAACTTAGCACATTTTGTATCATACATAATGTACTATTACTGTACACCAAAGTAATACAATAACATCGTTTTTTTTACATTACCCATCAAACTAGCCTAGCGAAATGTTATGTCCATTAAGAACTTTTCTATGAGTTGAAGCAAGCGATACTACTGGTTTATAAGAATGTCTATTTACACAATTGATTCCAAGCGCGGCAGCACTGTGCTGTGGTCTGCAGTAGCGTAGCATTTTCTTTGCTGTAGGTATGTGTGTTGCAGCGCCACTGCCTTCGGTTGTGGTCTAAGCTTGTATGAAGAGACTTACTATCAATGTTGAGGAAGCGAGCGATATATGCCAGGATTGTAGCAAGTGGCGGTCTTTTGTCTCTGCCTACCCCTCGTCCGGGAAGTAGGCGTGAGCATACATATTAGGTATGTCTGACGTGTGTTCATACATTATATTATTATAAGTATGTTTGACATAGGTATTTTCAATCTCTGTCAAAGTTAGCAGTGTAACCTTATTTATCGACGGATTTTAATCAGATTTGTAAGGCTCAATAAGAAATTCATTCTACCTCCACAAGATCTTGTAAAAAAATAAGCTAAAACGGGGGCGCGAAAATATTTTTTTCATTCGCTTGTCGCACCCGGGAGTCAAACCAGCAAAAAAATCATAAATAAATTCGCTATTTTTTGCGAACACCGAACTACTCAAAGTAGGTAAATCGTATTTTTTGACTGGCCGTGATGTGGCAATACTAATAACGCATTGTTGTTTGTAGTATTGACGTTTTTATTTCTTTCCTTTCTTTCTTAAATTGGTTGGTATATTAGACACACAACACACATCATTGATTGTATGTTTCTTTCTTTTTCAGCATCGCCAATCGATTATTCGATCAAAAATTATTAAGATTTTTTCGAAGTCGATTTCCACAATAAAAAAAAGTTATGTTACTTTTCTCGAGAAAATGTTACTTTTTGATCTGCCTCGTGTTATATTTGACTATCTGCTACTGGCAACACTGCCCCCGCTGCCCGCGCGCCGGTCGCCGCCGGTCGGCCGCTCGCTCGAATCGTGTCGTGCGTGACACGTGCTTACTTCACTCGTTTTCGTCATTTCGTTTCGTGATTTCGTCCCATTTCCGCGTAAACGCTGTAAGTAGTCGGTCAGAATATCGATTATTTCCGTGGTCCAGTACTCCAGTGATTCCTAGCGAAGTGTTAATTATTCCAGACTTCCAGAGTGGTCAAAGATCCCTTTTTAATGGAGGAAGTCATAGAACTACTAAAAACATGGGAGTTACACGACCTCATACCAATTTTCACTGGTAAGTTTGTTCCTTTTCACACGTTGCAGAGAGAATATAATGCGGCGAAGTGTATGGCCATGTACGTTAGCTTTCATACGTATAATCCGCGCGGAATGAGAATGGGATGCGACTTTTTGGAACTGAGACGCGCGCAGTAAGCAAACTCGCGTCGGTGCAACCTTGTCAAAGTAAAATACAGTATGTTTTCGATTGACTGACAAGGTTCCATCCCATTCTCATCCCGCACGCATTATACCGGCGTAATTTACCGTTTACCGGGCATGGCCCTACACTTCGCCGCCGGAAAAGGCACTTCGAAATCATCAAACTACCATGCCACGTGTGTTTTTATTGGCGAGTAATGGCGTACACACTTAATAGGTACCTATTGTGAAACGCGCACTGCACTGTATTGTCAAAACCGGGTCAGAAAGTAGCCATTTCTGTGTCCGAGTCTTCGATCAAGATGGTCCGAGTGCCGTAGCCACACCGTATAGGTACCACGACAGCACGTCAGTCTTGTTGCAAAGTCACCCGTAACATACCTAACCAAGTAGAGCGCTGGCGTATAAAGGACGACGTGCTGTCTTGTGTTTTGTGTCTTGTATAAGAATCGCGTAGGTACCTTCCTATTACAAATATTATGTATCCTTACCTAATTTCTCACTATTTTTCAGAACAACAAATAACGATCCACGCGCTGTCAGCCCTGACGAATGACACCATCAAAGAGTTAATACCCAAAACCGGGCCCAGGGTTCTCTTTTTAAGGTGCTGGAGGTCATGGAAAGGAGAGTTCGACTCTACTGTTACAAGTTTGGACATCTCTGTGAGTATTTACTTACCCAAATTATAAGAGAAGGTAGGTCTAGTAGGTAGGTCTATGTAATTAGTAATAGCTTCTTGATTAAAATCAGGTGCAGCCATCGCCAGGGTTCATGGCATCTGAGCCAGCTGTTTCCTCTCGCCCGTGTTTATGCACCTCTCTTATACCCATGCGCCGCTACCTCCTCCAGGCCTTAGACCGGCATTCAGATGCCCAGAAACCTGGCACGGGCTGTACGTACCTACCTTATCACCTAACTTGACATACCTAGGTACGGTGGGCCCACAGTCTAGGATACCCCATTGTAGCTCTTACCGCGCCCGGCATTAAGGGCGCCAATCGAACAAAAAGGGCATCTTTGCCTGTGGCCCACTGTACCTACCTATCTCCTAACCTACTTATTTGTTTTGCTAGATAAATTTGCAATTAGTTGCTGTGATGATTATTCTCAGTGAATGCACTCGCAACGATTGGTTGATGTATGTGATGTGACCGAAAGTAAGCCGAGAAGGGTCAAGCGGTACCCCTCTTGCTCAGACTTCTATTGCTCGCCATAGTTAGTTTGTTCGGCCTATGTCCTTATGAGAGTACCAATACCAATTTATTAAAGAAATAATAATTGTGTACTGTAACTTCCTATTATTTTTAATATTAATTACAGAATTTGGACTTTGCACTATTGGAAGATGGTGCTAGTGTTGATGTTCAACTGCCTGTGCTTAGTCCTAGCCTACCTTATAAAGAAATAGAAAATATTTCTCCAGAAAACTACAATGGCACTGTAGATTCAGTTCAATGCCCAGTATGTACCTACTAACATTATTTTTAGCACAAGCATTTATTTGTTTATCCTTGGTTTTAACTAACATAGGTTAAAGGTGTCACTAAGGTCCTAACTTTTTTTTACAGGGTTATGGCACCCATTCAACCAAAATATTGTTTTAGCTCTATGACGTTCCGTTGATTTTTAATTAATTAAAATGAAAGCGCTGTGACGGGAGAAATGTATTGATAAAATATTATTTTCACAAATTTTCACTGTTTCAACAGCTTATAGCTATTCAAATACACCTAACACTATTTTTAGATTTCGGCTAGATCCAAAAACAAGTTTTGTTTTTTTTTTTTTCAATATTGATGTTATTTAAATAAATAGTACATTACTGCCGCGATCTGTAATAGGTGCGTTTCTGGCGCGCTTTTGATTGCCGACAGAGCGCAGAGCGTAGCGCAGCTCAAAGCCATCACAGCGTGGCCAGCAACTCATTGCAGACCAAGGCATGTATAGTGCTTTACTCAAACAAAGCGAGTAATTGATATACACCTAGGTCCTAAGCTCTAGGTCCTAGGTCTTAGGTCCTAGGTCCTAGGTGCTAGGGCCTAGGTGCTAGGGCCTAGGTGCCAGGTGCTAGGTCCTAGGTCCTAGGTGCTAGGTGCTAGGTGCCAGGTTCTAGGGCCTAGGTCCTAGGTGCTAGGGCCTAGTTGCCAGGTTCTAGGTACCAGGTCCTAGGTGCTAGGTCCTAGGTCCTAGGTCCTGGGTGCTAGGTGCTAGGTGCCAGGTCCTAAGTGCTAAGTGCTAGGTCCTAGGTCCTAGATGCTAGGTGCTGGCTCCTAGGTCCTTGGTCCTAGGTGCAAGGGCCTAGGGCCTAGGTGTCAGGTCCTAGGGCCTAGGTCCTGGGTCCTAGGTGCTAGGTCCTAGATGCTAGGTGCTGGCTCCTAGGTCCTAGGTCCTAGGTGCTGGGTCCTGGGTCATAGGTCCTAGGTGCTAGGTTATAGATCCTAGGTGCTAGGTACTAGGTACTAGGTCCTAGGTCCTAGATCCTATGCCCTAGGTCCTAAGATTGAGGCTGAGGTATTAAGTCGCAAGATGCAAGACGCAAGACGCAAGTCGCAAGACGCATACTTTTTGCACCGGACTATTTTTTTAAACAAAACTCGACATTAATGGATTTTTATACACTTTTTCTGGCTGCAAAACACGACATTAATGAAATTCCATACAACTTTTCTGGCGCCTAAGCATAGTAGCCCGCAAGTCCGTCTTTGCTCAAAGAAGGTTGTCGAATTAATGACCACATTACGAGCTTTTTTGAGTAAAGTTCTTTTTTCAACTTTTTTTTTACAGAATTGTCATCATATTGACCAGCAGGTCAACACCCTGTAAAAAGATTTAGGACCTTTTTTAACACGTCTTGAATAACGCCCTGTTTTTGGTAGAGTTATCAAAAGTCAATCTCATTTTTCCTAAGTAGAGCGATCCAAAGTCAAACTAATTTTAACTTCAGACGATTCTTTTATTAATCTTTGTCGATTATCTTAGTTAAGGTGTCAAGGTACACACGCTAGCACGTCCGACTACACTTTTGTTGCAAAGTCGCCCGTAAATTAACTATTGGCGCCGCCGTGCTCCATAAACGCTCCTCCAATGTTAGATCGGTGCTTGCTTAGCAAACGCACCGACGCGGGGCGTGCGGGGTAAGGAAGGATTTTGACATCTGTCACTCACTTTCTATTCCAGCACGAAAGCTAATTATTAAAGGGTTGTAATTAAACAGACTTCTTTTTAATAGCATTATACGCCTCTAAATATCTGCATTTGCCTTCTAAATTGCTAAGTCAGCCACAATCAACGCGCATCTAAATAATAATATTTTAGCCACTAGATAACTTGTATGTAAGACACTCTAAATACAACTCAGCATCGTGGTTATTTTTTGGCATCTAAATTTGTTCCAGCAGTAAACTTCTAAAATATTAATAGGTATATGACACCAAAACAATTTTTCAATTAGCTTCTAATTTTATAACTCTACGTTTAAAATTTATCTCGACCTACATTAATTGATCTTAAAAAATTACCAATAATTGACATAAAATAGTGAATTATGGGCACTAAAATACCCTGGAACTATTGAAGGGAAACAAAATAAAATACTTTTTTTTTTATCAATTCGTGTACTTTGAAATACCTTAATTTTACGTATCGTAATTAACTTAATTAATTATAGGAGCATTTTTCTGGAAGTAGATTGAGTAAAAAAAAACGCAACTGATACGTAGTCACAAATACACGTGACTACTCGTCAGTACGTGAATCGAATGGCGCTCTCTGATTGGTGCAAATGGCTGGTCGCTGTCAAGTCCCAAATCGTATAGTGGCATTTTTCACAATAAAAGAATATGATGTATTAATTTACATGCTAAGTTATGTTATAATAATATAGGAGGTTGTCTATTGAAGCTTGAATTATATTTTTTTGAGGAGCTTATTTTGAAGCTGTAAAACGTATAATGGTGATGAGTTGTAAAATCCGTGGCTGAGTTAGTAAATCAGGTTGCAATAGATAAATCAGTGGACAAGTTAAAATAATTTGTTGGACTTTACTTGACGCTTTCTTTGGATTATTTAGTTGGCGATGTAAAAAAGATGAATTAGTTTATTAGAAGCTATCTTAGTTTCCCGTGGCTTACTTATAAAATGAGAAGTTAGATCACGTCGCCAAAAAAAAACTTTGTGGCTTGACTTATAATTTCCCATTATTAAATTATTAATGAATTAAAATTATACTGATTCTAAATCCCGGGCCGCTCAACCCACGATCCTGAACGAAAATCTGGATGCTCAAAACCCCAAGTAAGCAAGTCTCCACCAAAAGTGCTACCGTGTAAAGGACGACGTGCTGTCTTGTGTACCAACTAGTTTGGTCTTATTTCTTTAGGTATGTTTATAAGTCTTTATATTTTAGATCTTGGAAGAATTACTGAACAATTCTCTGGACACAAGTACCCTCCTCGCCTATAAAGGGGGGGCTTTATTAGGGGATACTGGACGCAATTTGCTGGCATCTGTAATTGCTAAAGAAATTTTGAGAGAACATAAGGAGACCACCATTACTGGAGCTACATATTATAAGTGGGCCAATTATATAAAACAGCTATATCCAGGCGAACGGACAACAACCTATTATATCCCTGCCTGCACAACAGCCAATGGAATTGTGAGACAAGCTCGGGGAAAAATTGTGCACCAGGTACACTAGCTATTTCTTAGAATTAAAAGTTATCTACCTATTAGATCTACTTAATTGAAACTAATTTACGGCAAAATGTGATGCTATGTTAATTTTAATTTCAGGTGTTAAATAAACGCAGGAGACTTCAAAAATTGGGAGCACTCCCTATAAGGAAAAGAAGTAGGGATTCAAGCCCTGGATCTTCAGCCCCATCACCAAGACCTCTTCCAGAATGTTTCACAGGTCAGATTGAGGATAACAGTAACTCTAAAGAGGATCTACAATGGCTACAGACTTCGTCCGACCCATGGTTCATAGTGGAGCAAAAATGGCGCAGTACTTGCCCATTACGTATGAAACTGGTCCACGATAACAAAGATCCTGTAGAGGCATACTTTGTCAAGTACCCTGCTCTACAAAAGCCATTGGGGTATAAGTTGGTGAGTATTATATATATTATCCCATTCTATTATTATTATTTAGGTATATCTTTAAGATTCACACGGGTCTATGGGGACCGGGTCCTTTAAGGCTTGCGTGAGGCCACAGCCAACAGCACAGAGGCCTGTTTCATACCAATTACTCTAGATGTGATGGGTGTATCTCTCGGATCTTATCTCTGTATAAATACAAGAATCTAACCAGAGACAGTCCCCTTTAGATACAAGGACTATTGCAGAATAACATGAGGAAAAGAAAAAACTTGGCTACGTCGTTGCCGGGTTATGGATTGAGACTATTGATGTCTGCTATGGAAAATGTCTCAAGGGGTTCATCATCATTGGCAGATTATTATTATTGTATTATTCGATAGAACTGATATTGTTTTTTTTTTTTTCTAGCTGCATGCTGATTTTGATATTGCCCATGAAGAACACAAAGACAATTTATTCATGCAATATCCTCTGACAAAACCAACTCTGCTTAAACGACTAAAAGAAAAAAAAGTGGCAACTGATGAGTTTGCGAAAGATCTCGTCAGGCTCGCCGATTGTGAGTAACTTTGTTATTATTTAATATTAGTCTTTCAGTTATTACGTAATGAAAGCGTAGTTACTTCTAAGTCGGTACTTAGCGGAACCCCACTAAGTACACAGGTTGTCCCAAATACAGTGTCAGCTATCCAGATTTTCTCGCTTTACATCTTTATTTGGGACACCCTGTATAATATAATATAATAATATAATAAGGTATCTATCACACTCAGACACTGTTATTTTCTAAAAATTGCTTCCCATAGGATTCTTGAATAAGTATGTCTACCTACTCTACAACCATTACATAGTAGGTATAATGAGGTGTTACATAAGCCATTAAACCAATTTATTAAGATTCAATAGTAGAGTGATCGAAAAATAAAGTTACACCTTCCACAAAACATGATAATGAATTGATGCAAAACCTGTAAAATGTAAGATGCAGAATTTTTATTGACCTACACGAGTATGTAGATTCATTTGACAATATTTTTTTTTCAGCATCCAGTGAAGAAACCACAAATATTGTGGGTTTTCTCGCCATACCATACCTGCTTAATCCATCAACCTGTCGCCAAGGAAAATTCAGAAAAAGCCTGGAGAACTGGAAGCCCAGCAAAATTGAAGCCCGTGATGGTTTTATAAAACACCTGAAAACGGACGCAGAAATCGCACAATGCGTAGAACAGCGTTTATCAAACCTCGAAAAGAAAAAAGCTCCATCTCAGCCATACATAATAATAGTCGGTGAGTCATTGGAGCACGTCAAATCCTATTTTGTGGTTGCTAACAGGCTGGTATTATATGAACGGTTGTCAATCGCGGAAGCTGTTGAGACATGCTATAAAATAGTATGGGCTCTTAATGTTGAATACGGCCTAGACGCATACCCTATATGGTATTTCATTCAAAAAGCTCTATTCAAAATGACATCAAAATACGACAAAGGTTCTACCGCTGCCGAGTCTCTGCTCACTGATTGTGGTATATTGTAATATTGTTACAATACACAATAATAATTTAACACGGCAAGGTATCGTCAGTTACAGTAACAGTACAGTAATATTATTTGAAAGCTTAATAATGTACCTTTGTCGTATTTTTAAGACACAATGTTAACTTGTTTTGTATGCCATAAGCAACTCTCTGATATTAAACTTCTTAGGTTACATTTTCGGTTGTTACATGACTCAAAAGACTTAAGTGCTTATAAGTGTGCACAAGATAATTGTAATCGTGAATTCCAGTTATTTAGTTCATTTCGTAGACATATTTTGCGAGAGCATTCTATTACAAACCTGAGCGAAGTAGCTAGTTCGGAAACGCCCAATGAACCAGAAGAACTAAGTGATTCATATATCCCACCAATCCCATCACCACCAGCAAGTCATGGTAATATTATCAATCAAGCTTTACAGTTGCAAACTTCAAAAAATGTGGAAAAAGACCTTTCGATTTTTATAGCTAGTTTATATGCTAATCAATCATTGCCACGAAATATTGTTCAAACCATTTTTAGCGGATTTCACAATTTCATTACAGAAAGTTTACTTTCAGCTATCAAAGAGCGCCTTGAAAGGTTGTCTTCTGAAAATGTTATTCCTCACGGTACTGTTTCTCACATTTTAAATTCAATTGAACCATTGATGACAACAGTGTGGAGTAAATTTAACACTGAGCACAAGCGAATTAAATATTTCCTTGAAAATGAAACTTACATAGAACCACAATCTGTTGTTATCGGTCAGAGATTGGATAAAGTAAAGAGAATGGGCATAAACCGACTCGTGCCCATCACTTGTGAACAACATTTCATACCGCTTCGAAAAGTATTGATGTCGTTTTTTTCTATGGAAAATGTCCTTTTTGAAACTTTACATTATATGAATCGTCTAACTCAAAATGTTGGTGGTGATGCTGCGGTGGAAAATTTTATACAAGGCTCATTTTGGCGGAATAGAATGACACAAAATCGAGGCAAAATTGTTATTCCAATATTTATATTCTTTGACGATTACGAAACTGGCAATGCTCTAGGTTCTAGATCAGGGCATCACAAATTGGGAGCAGTTTATGCTTCTATTCCTTGTCTACCACCTTGCAGAACATCAGCGCTGAAAAACATTTTCTTAGTTCTTCTTTTTCATTCCTCTGACAGAACTAAATTTGGAAACACAATAATCTTTCGCTGTGTGATCGATGAATTGAACTATCTCAGTGAGCATGGTTTAAAATTTAATCTACCTAATTTCAGCGGAACTGTTCATTTTGAATTAGGCCTTATTTTAGGTGACAATCTAGGTATTCATGCGATTACAGGTTTCATAGAGAGTTTTTCGGCAAATTTTCCTTGCAGAACATGCAAAGTTAGGAAAGAAGTTTTAAAAACGCAATGTACTGAAAACAGAGACTTATTGCGCAGTATTGATGATTATAGATCAGATCTATTGCTAAACAATCCTTCTATAACCGGTATAAAAGAAAAATGTGTTTGGCTAGATGTAAAAAAATTTGATTTATTCAACCAAATCGGCGTCGATTGTATGCATGATTTATTAGAAGGTGTTGCCAAATACGTTATGCAATTTGTTCTGCTTCAATATCTTAGACGCTTCAAATTGTTTACCCTCAGTGTTCTCAATGAAAGAATCCATGCTTTTGCTTACGGTCCTGACTGTAGAAATCAACCATGTACTTTAGCTATGGAACATTTAGCTCATGGAAACGTGCGTATGACTGCATCAGAGATGCTCACATTTGTAAGGTATTTTGGTTTATTAGTAGGAGAATTTATACCTCGAGATGACTTAACATGGAATTTGTATAAAAAACTAAGAGAGGTTTTGGAAATTATCTTAACTACGGCCTTTGCAAAAGGAACTGAGGAATCGTTACAGGCAGCAGTTGCCGAGCTTAATTCGAAGTATATGTTACTTAGCAAGGAAGCATTAAAACCAAAGTTCCATCACATGGTTCATTATCCCTCTGCTCTTGAAAAATATGGACCTTTAATTTTTTTGTGGAGTATGCGCTTTGAAGCCAAACATAGAACTTCAAAATTGGCTGCAAACGCTACATGTAATAGAAAAAATATAACACTGACTTTAAGTAAGAAACATCAGCTTCATTTAAATGAAATGTTTCTGAAAGGAAAATTAGAAGAACCACTTAGTACAGGACCCAAAGTAAAGGGATCGGCAGATGATGCTAGTGTTAAACTATTCCTTTGTTCCACTTTGCAATTATGTCCAAATGAGTTGCTAGTTAAAGTCAGCTGGGCTACTGTTTGTTCAACTCGGTATCTAAATGGTACTATTTTAGTTTATGAAACAAATCCTGATCATTATCTGCCCAGATTTTTTAAAGTAGAACATCTATATTTGTATGGTACAGATAAAATTATTTTAAAGGGAATTGCTCTGCAAACAGTGGATTTCGATAGCCATTTCTGTTCCTATGAAGTCCACGAACCAAACCCAGTGGAAAATGTTGCTAAGTTCCTCAATTCGTTAGAGGCACCTATACCATGCAACATTAATATTTTAAGCAATGGAAATAAATATGTAACTATGCGTTGTAGCTTGTAAGTTACGTTGACATTAATTATTATTATCTTAATAAAAAAATATTGTATGTACGTAATGTAAATGTTTATTTTTTTTACCTGAAACAACTATTAAATTAGATATAAAATTACTTTTGATTCAACTCTTTCTTTTGTCAAGTTATGTATGTAGCGTAACGTGTTGTTTGGTTATACAGGGTATAACACAAAGGTTTAGTCATATTTTAGGGGATTGTATCTATAAATCTGTACAACTATCAATATGAAACCTAATTCATGGCAAAAGTTGTTGAGAACGGTGCCCATAACATCACACAAAAATATGACTTCATCTTTCTGTTATACCCTGTTCTCCAAACAAGAATTAGGCTACATATTTAACTTGACAGCTATAAGATTTGAATCAATAGTAATGTTATATCTAACATAATTATCGTTTCTGGTGATAAAATTAAACATGGTACAGATAATGTTGGATTGTTCCACTTAATGCACCTGGGGTAAATCATCTGGGTGCAGCGAGCGGAAGTTTGCTTAAAAGTAGACTTAATTCACCTCGGGCTAATAAAGAATCTAGGTGAATAAAGTCGACTCAATTTTGGTAATATTTTTGGTATATTTTATTCACTTAAAAATAAATCATCATATTAAATTATGAGTACAGCTTACAAAATTAAATAAAACAAAACATATTATGAGGTACTTAATACATTTATATTTATATAAATTGATTAAAAAAGAAAGTACCTTTATGATAGGTAAAAATAAACGGATATTTTTTATTATTATTTTTTATCTTCTTTTAATTCTTTTTTTTAAATCTTTTTATTATAATTTTTTTTATTATATTTTTTTTAAATAAAAGTATTTAAAAAATAATAATAAAAAGAAAATTAAAAAATATGAAAAAACATAAAAAAATGATTTAAAAAAATAATAAAAAAAAATCTGTTTATTTTTACCTACCGTGTATTTTTTTTTACGCAATTTATATTAATATAAATGTATTAAGTACCTTATATGTTTTGTTTTTTTTTAAGCTGTATTCATAATTTAATATGATGATTTATTTTTAGGTGAATAAAGTACCATACCAAAAATATTAACAAAATTGAGTCGACTTTATTCACCTAGGTTCTTTAGCCCGAGGCGAATTAAGTCTACTTTTTAGTAGACTTAAGACGGAATGCGGGTAGCCGGCTGCTCCATACAAAAAATACAAAAAGGGAGACCTGTTTCCTCCCTGGATAATTATTTAAAAAAATATATGTTTATGCCATTCAATTTATATGTACCTCTGCCATGTCCCTATATTTTTCTTTTTTTATTATTTAAATTATTTTAATAATAATTTAAATAATTAAAATAATAAAAAAATAAAACGTAGGGATATGGCAGAGGTAAATAAAGATTGAATGGCACAAACATATTTTTTCTAAATAATTATCCAGGAAGGAAACAGGTCTCCCCTTTTGTATGGAGTTGAGGTTACCCGCGTTCCCTCTTAATGCACCCAGGTGATTTACCCCAGGTGCATTAAGTGGAACAATCCATAATAATGTAATGTTATTGTAATAGGAATAGCTTACTCAATTCGTTAAAGTTTTAAAAGTAGCTTGTAAGTAGTAGTTGGCATTAGTTATCGTAATAAAAAAATAATGTATGTATAGTAAATGTTTAATTTTATCATCTTAAACCACCATTAAATTAGATATAACATTACTTTTGATTCAACTCTTACATTTGTCAAGTTAAATGTGTAGCGTAACTTCTTGTTTGGATGTACAAGGTAACATAAAGGTGTAGTCATACTGTAGGGGGTTGTATGGATAATTCTAAACAACTTTCAGTAGGTATGCAACCGGTTTGCTTAAAGCCACTCTGTTTCGCACTTTTCTATACATTTTGGGCCGGGTGATTAGCTGATTTGTATGGAATAGTGAAAAATAAAGTAGCTCTGATTCAATTGGTTTCATGGTAAATGTTGTTCAGAAATATGTCCATAACAATCCCCTTAATATGGCTACAGTTTTCTGTTACACCTGTATAGCCAAACAAGAAGGTTGGGCTTCTTTATGGCTGAAAGATAGCAGCGTGGCCGGAAATTCAAAATTTTCACAGTTTTTTACATTTTGTAGCTAAACTGAGCTATTTTTGTTCAGCGATTTTTCGTTCGCAGCAATAACATAGTATTCTTTTCATTATTGTAAACAACAGAACAACAATAATTCAGCCGATTATGTGTTCTGGTCTACGACAAGTTTTTTGGGCAGTGCCACTACTTCGTAGACCAGAACACATAATCGGCTGAATTATTGTTGTTCTGTCGTTTACAATAATAAAAAGAATACTGTTTTATTGCCGCGAACGAAAAATCGCTAAACAAAAATAGCTCAGTTTAGCTACAAAATGTAAAAAACTGTGACAATTTTGAATTTCCCGCCACGTTGCTATCATCCACCCTTAACTTGACAATGGTATGAGTTAAATCAAACAAGCAAGTTAGTCATCATAACACATTCACTTATTAAATTCAATTAACATCTTTGTAGAAACAATCGAGAACATTTTTTACTACAGTTACTTTGCAAAGTGAGCTGGACAAACATCTTAGTTGATTCAAACGAGCCAGTTAGTCATAATAACACTTTCACAGATTCTATTTAATTAACGTCTTTTTAGAAACAATCTAGAAAATTGGTTATTATAGTTACATTTCAAAGTTAGCTTGACAAACATCTTAGTTTAATCAAACAAGCCAGCTAGTCATAATAACACCTTCACATATTAAATTCAATTAACATCGTTGTAGAAACAATCGAGAAAATTAGTGATTACAGCTACTTTACAAAGTGAGCTTGATAAACATCTTAGTTGAATCAAACAAGCCAGTTAATCATCTTAGCACCTTCACTGATTAAAATCAATTAACATCTTTGTAGAAATAATCGAGAGAATTTGATATTACAATTAATTCTCAAAGTTAGCTTGACAAACATCTTAGATGAATCAACCAAGACAGTTAGTCATCATACCACTTTCACAGAATATATTCAACTAACGTCTTTGTAGAAACAATCGAGACAATTTGTTGTTACAGTCACATTACAAAGTTAGCTTGACAAACGTCTTAGTTGAATCAAACAAGCCAGTTAGTCATCATAACACCTTCACATATTAAATACAATTAACATCGTTGTAGAAACAATCGAGAAAATTTGATATTACAGTTACTTTCCAAAGTTAGCTTGACAAACATCTTAGTTGAATCAAACAAGCTAGCTAGTCATGATAGTACCTGAACAGATTATTTAATCAAGATATTTGTGGAACCAAACGAAAAAATTGATTACCACAGCTACATTACAAACTTCACTTGACCAAGTTCTTACTTGAATTAGACAGCAATATTTATTGCAGGTAACAGTTATAATTAATTGTTTTGACCTCTTTCACCTTCGTTGTGGTGGCAAAGCTCTTGTCAGGCTCGTATGGAGTCAAGATACTTGATCACACTGATCAAAATATTGCTTCCAACATTCAAATATTTTTTTCAGTGCACTCCATCTATACGCGACTATTCTAAACAATATTATCGTCTGGAACAATAGCGACGATAATGTCCTTTGCCTTAGAATAATGTTAAATGGAAACTTAGTACAAGTACTACCACGTCCGGTGTTGTGTATCGGCAACTCGATAGCTCGTGAAATTCCGTTTCGAATACAAATATAAGTATTGCGTAAATATCGCGAATAATTAAAAGTAATCTTTGGAGAATAAACCTCTACAATTTGCAACGGCGTTCTTGATACCTCATATATAATTAAGACATATTCCCAGAATTTCAGGTTTCCTCAGTTAGATGAATTTCCTTTGAATCCCGTGACCTTATTTCGAAGTGCACTGCAGGTTTGTTCCGAAGTTATGGAAGTATTTAATCACTTTTGCTTAACGTCCCCAAGATCTAGATTTTACGGCTCCGTTTTAATACCTGCAGATAGGGCTGCGGTTCATCCGGGTTTTCCGAGGTTTGTCATCATTTAGAGGTAGAAGACATCCGGGGATCATCCGGTTGGGTGGTTTTAGCCTTCAGGGCGAATTTTTGGTTATTTAATCCAAGGACATCTCGAGAGATTAACAATTTCCTTCGAGAAAAGCGTGTTCGACATTAGCTCGCTGTGATGTCGCTCGCTGACTGTCGGTCACGTCACGCGCACCATCGATAGAAAAGTAGAAACTTTTGCGCCGCTGCTGTCGGATCAGCAATGAATACGCTCACAGCCTAGTTGTAGTAGCCGTTCTTAATCGATTGGCAAAGTTAAGCAACAACGGCCGCGGTCAGTCCATGGATGGGTGACCGCTAGTGGCAATAATATCTGAGCGCTTCCGTGCTTCGGAAGGCACGTTAAACCGTTGGTCCCGGTTGTTGTTGATTAATAACAATCGTTAAGCCATGTCAGAGACCCTTTGGGTGGCCTAAAAACTCTGACACCAGTGGTGGCCACTACCTCATACGATTACCTACCTAGCAATGTATACGTATTGCTTCATTGAACACAATGTGTAAGACCGATGTAATACGCGACCAACGTAAGTGGCGGAGGAATTCAGCCCTTATGCCGTCCGGTTTTATAGTTAAAATTGTTATTTATTACGAGTTTGGTAAGTTTGTCCCGGAAAACTGCAATGAGGCTCAGAGAGAATAATCATGCCCTATATCCCTGTTAAGGGATAAAAGGATATCATCATCATCAATCATATCATTATTTAGCATGATCCTATCTTCTCTATCCCCTTTAAAAATTGCTCTAAAACAGTGCAAAGTGGTTAGAGAAGATAGAAAAAACTATACAGGGTGATACAGAAAGGTCATACCGTCTGGGGGTCGCATATTATGTAGAGTGATATGTACGGTGCAACCGCACATTTTTCACTCAGTTCGCTAACGGAACCCGAACACACCGCGCGCTCTCAATAGCCTATATTCATTTCTATGTAGTTAAGACCGTGTAGCAACCTTTTAATTTAATATATAGTGTTAAATTAAAACAAGGTCTTTTATTAAGTGATTACAGCAATACAACCCCTAGCAACCAGTTACGGGCAATAGTAACCTCGTGACTGGCGGTAAAGACTCTGGCCAAGCAGGCAGGGCCTTTACATGATAGGTACTACGATTACAGCAATCACTTAGGAAACCTAAAATCCGAGGTTTTTTATCTCATTGGCAGCCCTACCTGCGGATCTAGTCGGAATTGTAAAGTCGTTCGTGGAAATCCTCGGGTTTTCAATGCAGCCAGCGGCACTCATTTCCAGAACACATCTTTTAATGGCTATATTGTTGTTCTTACAACAAGTCACGACTCTAGTCAGTACTCCACTCCCATTTTATGGTTTTCAAAGATATTATAATATCTTGTTGCGACATTATTAAGTGATATTTACAAAAACATACTAAGGCCTAAGTAAGGCCTTTGCATCTACGCAATGAGATGATTTATACACCGTCCAGTGGCACCTTCACTCACACTAGATGGGTGAAGATTTTTCTTAGTCACCGCGGACGAAGTCGCGGGCGAAAAGCTAGTCTTGCTATAATATACAGATTTCTTTGAGTCATTGTTTTTACAATCTGGTTTAAGCTAGAGGGTGCTTCACATGTTCTCGCAGCAGTCTCCAGTAGCCAGTTGGCACAATGCTCCGTCGAAGAGCACCTTCGACTCCCGAGAGACGAACTTTTAATTAAATAGAGCGGCTCTTACCGGCACTTGGAAATTTGTAAAACGCTCTTAGAGATAATATTGTCTAGCACGCGCCACTGTGCAACTTTGAATAGATGTAGGAAACTCGCGTCTTACGTAGGTCGTTGTGGCTGTAAACACATTTGCTTTTTTTTTCTTTTCTTTGTCAATTCCAAATTTTAGGATGTCAACCATGCGGCGAATCTTTTCTTTGGATTTTTATAAAATCAGCTCCTCACGATACAGGCTTGCCTTGTGTGAGGTAAAGAAATTAAAATATTGCAGCCTCTTTTGTAAAAATTAATCGTTTGTAAACTCTTTACTGCCAGTATAACGTGTGTGTTTTTTTTTTTCAGTTTTATTTTCCTTTCGCGAGTAGCGATGATAGACGCGAATGACCGTGTCGCAGTTGCAGACTGCAAGAAACTGAATTTCCTTTTCCTTCATCATCGATAAAATAATTCTATTATCATATCCACACTTTTCAAATTCATAGTTTATCTCCTTGGGGGTGGAAAAGAAAATTTATTGGTTCACATTCTAGCTTTTGTTAACTGAGAGTAAACAGAATAACTGAGTAAGATAGCTTTAGGCTTTAAGCCTAAAGCTAATTTATTTAGTTATTCTGTAGATTTGAAACTTTATCTGAAGAATCTCCCCAAAATCTAATTTGTATCAAAATTTATCGAAGATCATCTAAAACTTATAAACCACTAAAGCCAACAACAACAGAGTCTTTAGCAACAACCTTCATTTTGTAAACAAGTTGGTAAATTTAATGCTCTCCATCGAATTAATCACACTGCTTTGATCTAAGGTTTTTTTACACGAGAGGTAGACTATTCCAATATTAGATATTTAATAACGAACGAGGCTACTAGTACCTAAATCTAGATTGACTTGCAGACAACCTTCGAGAAAATGCTTTTGTAGAGAACTTAGGTTGTTCTGCTTCGTTCGACGTCAAAATTTCAAAGAAAATCGTTCGCTGAAATTAGATACTGAGAATCCTACGCGTAATAAGGCAATTCTTGATGCGACGTGTTAGTGCTATTCGCAAATATTATGGCCATTATACCTACCAAGTTTATTACGACGAAGGCTTGGAGATGTGTCCACAAATGATGTAAAGTTCTCGGATCTTGATCGACGAACTAAATTAAGTCGCCGAACTAGAAAATTAAGTTGTAAAACTAACACTCTGTGTGTGACGCGGCGGGTCGCCCGACGAACTCCCTTGAATATTACTGAAATGAAACTATGAGCCGCTCTGAAAACCCGTCTGCATAGTGGTTGAATGATAATTATAATAAACTTGTATAATATGTATATTCTACGTATTTATTTGTACAATCAAGTTGTTTTACTTTGTTTAAATAAATGGAAATTAAGAGCTCAATAATTTGTTTGCTTATCATATCAGAATTCATATCTAGGAAGGTGAGACATTTACGCAGTAAGAGTCCGGAACATCAAAAAATCTGGGGGCACGGCAGTGCCCCCGCCAGGTCGAGCGCGAAGCAAACACTGCCGTACCATCCTTTACTGGAACCATTTCGCCGCATTTTCAGGCCCCTATTTGAGAACCTCTGGATAAGACCAGAACGCAGAAATTTTCGTCATCTGGTAAGCTATAATCACATACTTAAAATCCAAAATTTCAAGTCTGTAGGTCATTTAGTTCCGAAGTTAAGCGAAAGCAAAGTTTCGCATTTATGACACACACTCACTCACTCACTCACTCATGATCATCATAATAGAACTAGTACTTCCCATAAACTCAGAGAGCTGAAATTTGGTACAGAGTTAGGGTTGAATGGCCACATAAAGGGAAAACTATAAAAAGTAGGATAATCGAAGATCTGGAGTACCTGGTGACCCTGATTAGAAAACACAAGAGCCCTAATAGAACTAGTACTTCCCATAAACTCAGAGAGCTGAAATTTGGTACAGAGTTAGGGTTTAATGGGCACATAAAGGGAAAACTATAAAAACTAGGATAATCGAAGATCTGGAGTACCTGGTGACCCTGATTAGAAAACACAAGAGCCCTAATAGAACTAGTACTTCCCATAAACTCAGAGAGCTGAAATTTGGTACAGAGTTAGGGTTTAATAGGCACATAAAGGGAAAACTATAAAAACTAGGATAATCGAAAGTCTGGAGTACCTGGTGACCCTGATTAGAAAACACAAGAGCCCTAATAGAACTAGTACTTCCCATAAACTCAGAGAGCTGAAATTTGGTACAGAGTTAGGGTTTAATGGGCACATAAAGGGAAAACTATAAAAACTAGGATAATTGAAGATCTGGAGTACCTGGTGACCCTGATTAGAAAACACAAGAGCCCTAATAGAACTAGTACTTCCCATAAACTCAGAGAGCTGAAATTTGGTAGAGAGTTAGGGTTTAATGGCCACATAAAGGGAAAACTATAAAAACTAGGATAATCGAAGATCTGGAGTACCTGGTGACCCTGATTAGAAAACACAAGAGCCCAACCAAACTATTATAGATCGACATATACCGCCCTTACAAAAAATATTCAACTTGGTGGGCCGCTTCATTTGATGTCAAAAATCGAAGGTCTGAAGTATCTGATGAAGAACCCTCAGCTGGTATCAGCTTTATTAGAGATATTATGTTAATGCCCCTTCTGCTATTGGTACGGTGGGCCACAGTCACAGATACCCCATGGCAGCTCTTAACGCGCGCGGCATAAGGGCGCCAATCGAACAAAAAGGGGTATCTTTGGGTGAGGTCGGCTGTACATAAAAAAATCGACTGTCATTGCAAAAATCCAGCGTAGTGGGACACATCTTCATTTAATCTAGCCTATAGCGTCCCACTAGTGGTTCGCTCCGAACTATGAACTCGCGACCTCAGTTACAGATGTATAACTTTGCTTACGCCATTCGTGGAGGCGAGCGCGCGCTTTGCATTTAAACTATACAACCCCATATCTCGGCAACCCATCATCGACCGATTTGGCTCATGTTCGAATTTAAAAATTCTTTTAATTTAGTGTACCCGCCTATCAAATTTCATAACGATCCGACCAAATTTACTCAAGTTATCGTCGAACAAACATTCATACATACAAACATACATACATACAAACGCCGTATTGTTCCAGCAGACTCGGAGGACTTCGCTCGCTTCACTCGCTCGTTCAACAAGAAATAGTCGGACGATTAACTTTATTCTACTCGAACATTACACAAATTTAAAAACTGTGTCAAATAAGAAAATCTAATAAAATTAATCAATATGCTCGTTTCTACAAAAAGAAGTGAAATCCCACCAAAAACATTCTGTAAAAACTAGCCAGGTCTCGATGGATCTGCTTGTTTATCTCTAAAAAAGTAATGAAATCTAGACAAAGTCGTGCCAAGTCTAAGGTTCCTTACTGCAATTTCTTTATTATTATAGTTAATGTTGTGAGACTTGGCTGTTGAAGGGTACACAAGGGTACAAAACCAGGTGCTCCATGACACCATTGCACCAATCTGTCGCCAGAACCGCTTATGTACCCTTCAACGGCCAAGTCTCACAACATTAACTATAATAATAAAGAAATCGCAGTAAGGAACCTTAGACTTGGCACGACTTTGTCTAGATTTCATTACTTTTTTAGAGATAAACAAGCAGATCCATCGAGACCTGGCTAGTTTTTACAGAATGTTTTTGGTGGGATTACTTTTACTAGTAATATATTATGTTTATTTTGCAGTGAAATTGAATTCGCCCCGATCGATTACACTCGACAGCGTGTAACGATCGATAGTAGCACACACACCTTAAGTGCATTTATCCATTTCGGAGACTCGCCCGTAGACATGTGTAGGTAATGCTCGTAATATTACAAAAGACATATTACACCACGGTGTCATGAAATATTACTCATTACACGAGATAATAAAGCATGGCACAAAGCATTTCATTACTTCAGATGACATGAAACATGACATCATGGTAAATGACATGAAACATGACATCATGGTAAATACCATGATGTCATTTTTCAAGTCATCTGGTGCAATGAAACATGGTATCATGGTATTTCAGCATACTTAAATTGCAGACATGAAAATGAGATCATGGTATTTCGGCACACTTTCATTGCAGTACAGTTATTCATTTAATGACACCAGGAGGATAATTCTCGGCATCTCGCATTCGACACATCTCGAAGGATAAAAGAATGTTTGCGTCAAATGTCACATCTATTCTCACAAAAAAAAAAATGAATCGAAACGAAACGAACCGAACCGAGACGAGACGAAACGAAACGAAACGATGAAAGAAAGTGTGCTGAAATATTATAATGTCATGAAATGAATAACTGTAGTGCAATGAAAGTGTGCTGAAATACCACGATGTCATGTTTCATGTCATCTGGTGCAATGAAATGAATAATTTCATGACGTGTCATGATTCATTTCATGACGTGAGCTGAAGTGAATTGTCATGTGTCATGTTTGGTGCCATGATATAAGGTAATATCACGCGGTATGAAATGTCATGAAATATATCATGACTTCGAAGTGCACTGTTTCGCGCATGTCTAGTCGCCCGTAATGGAACCTTTCATCGTTCCACCAGAGATAAATGCACCTTACTCGCATTCGCTTTTCAACTTAACACCATGCAGGCGAACACTGTAATGCACTAAAGCGCTGCGCCAATAATTTAACCATTTATATAGCGTCTATCAATCGCGACGAAAATACATAGAGTGCAGCAGCAGTGTGCAGCGGGGCCGCCCGCTTTACATATTTAAATAGTGCACTCGCACTCGACTCCAAAGTTTACCGAGTTTCAATTATACCGTTAGGCGGCTACCCAAGGAAGCAATTTAGCTCACTGTAACTCCGCGCGTTACGCCAGTAATTGGCACATATCTATCCGCCTTAGATAAGCGAGGGAGACCCTTTAAAGGCTCCTCTACACGTCTACAGAGGCATCTGCAGACGTCATCTCCGGATGCGTCCGCCGACGTGTAGAGGGGGTGATTTGCGTATCTGTGGTAGGTATTTAACGTCTGGAGACGCGTCCGCCTCGAATCCGATGGTTGTCGGTTTTTTGGCACACATCAAAGGGTTTCGGCGCGAACCTCCGGCGTCTGTCCACACGTCTGCCGACGCATCAGTTTGATCGTAGATGCGAATGAGAGTGCACGCGTGCTTCTTGTGGTTTAATTCCCCCCGAAATGACTAATAATATGAGCGTCGAGGAAACTTTTAGGTTTATTGAGCTGTATCAAGCTGAAAACTTTCTTTGGAATTCAAAAAATAAATATTACAAAAATAAAAATGTTGTAAGGAGGTATAATAATTTAGCTAAGTAGCTATTTCAATTATGTTTTTCTATTGAGACTACTGCAAAACTAATTGGATATCTAACCTACCTAAAATACCTACCAGTACATGACATTATGATGATGTTTACCTATACCTAAATATACTCCGTGCAATTTTTGTGGTTTTAAAGCATAAGGTATTTTGTTGCACTGGTGATTCTGAGCCAAATTACAAATTTTCATCACAAAACGCGCGAAAAAAAAATTCACTTCTCCATACAAATTGTGTCGATTGGCGATAGCCGTTTGTATTGGGAAGTGTTTTTTTTTTCGCTCGTTTTGAAGTAAAATTTTGGAATTTGGCTCAGAATCACGAGTGCAACTAAATACCTTCGGCTTTAAAACCACTAAAATTCCACGGTGTATTGTACCTACTAAATAAATAAATAGGTGCGGCAGCTACTGTCTCAAGGGGTGAACGCGTGTTTCGTCTGTCGGGAATGAACATAGACTGATCGACATACAGACGTGTGGACAGCTCGTGGAAATTCATCTGCAGATGCATCTGCCAGCGTCCGCAGATGCATCTGCTGACGTGTAGAGGAGGCTTAAGAACGCCCTGAAGCAGCGTTTTCCTATACAAACTTAGTTCCGGTTTAATTTCTAAACTGCAGGCTGGATTTTTCTGAAACTTGGTTTATATCAGTAGATGACCAATACGGAGGTTTGCAAATAGTTTTTATACTAAAAAAAATAGCCTGTAAGAAATTAGAGCGACGCGTTTTTCGCGCCGAAAAAGGTGTTACTTTCAGCTGTTATTTACTTATATTATTACACTGTCGAATATTGGAGTCGAACTACCTTGGGAACATCAATAATGTTTTGTACTTGTCAAAAAAAATTTTTTTTTGAAATAGCTAACAAAATGTAGAAATGGCAGCGGAACTACGAAAAAATTTGGGAAAATAGATCTATTACGTTATAACTGCAACTTAATACTCGCGAAAGGACGTGAACACACGTAGACTCATACAGCCGCATTGCCTCTCAGTTTTCCCGCGCCCCGTCTCGCTCTGGGTGAAACAGCTATAGAAAACAGTGTTTCACGCGCTTGCCCATCGCCGAGTTCCCACGGTCCTGAAGGGGTCTCTTAATACAACCTTTTCCCGGTTAAAAACCTATGTCAGTCATTTAATTTCACCAAGGCCGTAGTTCGCAGTGCCTCTATAAAATCAAACCGTGCCGTGATCGGGTCACGTCCGCTTTACACTTGCACATTGAATCAATTTCGCGTCAACGCTCCAGGCTGTCGGGGAGCTATCATCGAAATCACACGATAAAACCCCGTTTGCTTACTACGTTCACCATTCGTTTCCAATTTCAATTTCGTTATCGAGATTTTCATAGTCAGATAATAATAAAAGTTGGGGCGCGATTGAACACAACACAAGTAGAAACTAAAGTCGATATAAAAGCGGATCCCGATTTTATTTCGCAGCTTATCTAGTGCGATAAACACTGTGAAACGTATTCTATAGAGCGCGTTTCGTGCACAAACGAACCCAATCCGTCGCCACGAGGGAGCTGAATCCTTTATAATCGTCCGCGTCTCACCGGCAGTCAGCATCTCGGGAAATAAATTTCAAATCGTGTTACCTTGCGTCGTGTGACGCGGCCTGGCGTTAGTTAAACGGAAAATATTCCTCTATATCCCGTTGCCTTTAGCCCTGAAGCGAGGAGACGGTGGAGGCCGTGTGCTTTCCCCGCCACGATTACCGCCGCCTAGCGCTCGATTTTTATTTCATTTCACGATCGAATTGAACGAATAAGGGACGTGTGAAAAAACATATTTTGTTACCTAGCAAATGTGCAAATAGCAAGTGGCAAAATATTAAAGAACAGGGCCCTTAGCCTGTAACACAATGGTGCCAAAATGGGCTTCCGGTTGACGGTTTTAATTAAGATTTATTAATGCTGTCGGTCCGTTGTCGGTCCTTTTAATGTTATTGTAGTACAGCAAAGAATATTACTAGTGGTTCGCCCCGAACTACGAACTCGCGACCCCATATCTCAGCAACCCCTCGACCGATTTGGCACATCTTCGAACTTAAAAATTCTCTTTGCCTGATTTACCCGCCTATCAAATTTCATAACGATCCGACTAAGTTTACTCAAGTTATCGTCGAACGAACATTCATACATACATACATACATACATACATACATACATACATACATACATACATACAAACGCCGGATTGTTCCAGTAGACTCGGAGAACTTCGCTCGCTTCGCTCGCTCGTTCAATGAGTCTAATTCCAGAGGATTAGTTCGCTGGTTGTAGGAGAGCAACGAAAAAATCCCGGTTTTGTCCTTCTACCTAAGACGCCATTGATACGCCATTATGTTACAGGCTAAGGCCCCAGGACAGTAAGTCATGGTGGAGCATGGCATACCTAATTTTTAGCTCAACATGATCAGCTTATGATGCCTCATCCAGGTAATAGTTAGTATACCAACATAGAGTGAGATCAAGACTTTCGGTTGATCGCGATCCGCATTCACGTACGAAATCCGACAAACATTCTACGCAATGCGAAGCCAATGAATATTTTTGAATCATTACCCCCGACTGAATGCAACTCTTAACCCTTCGCGTCCCAAAAGATAGGGGAGCGCCAACTATGTGCAGTGCAGGCGAAAGCGCGAGATTCAAGATTGCACTCATTTCTGAGTGATGCAGGTCGACGCGGGGCGCACACAAAACATCCGATATAGAAGGCAGCACTGTGAAGTGTAATTTCCCTCAAGTGGGGCATTCGCAGCGGGAAAGCAAGCTGTGTACAGATTGGAGCGACTGCGCCGCACATTTGTTCGCACCAGGTGCACTGCTTTTGACACATGCCTTTATAATAAAACTCTAGCGAAGTCAATTCTGTACATTGAATATTTTTAGAAAAAAACTAGCAGGGGTTACTAAGTAAACTATACTGAATACAAATATGCAAAAAAATCGGTTTATGTCTGTCTGTCTGTCTGTCTGTCTGTCTGTCTGTCTGTGTGTTACCTCATCACGCGAATACCGCTGAATAGTTTTCAGTCAAATTTAGGACCGTGATAAGTCGTCAGCGCCTGGCTCATGGAAGGCTCTTGACCTATATTTTTTTAAACGCAAGTGTGTCAATTTAATGCTGCGAATGATCCACCTGAGCGCGAATGCGGAATAAATACAGAAAAATACACATAGTCGATAGATCCGAGATAAGATTTCGGTGCGTTCCGGGTAGCCTCTGCCGGGCAGTGACTGTAGGGCAGCGACTGCCAAGACCTGCGGAGGTAGCATGACTTTTTTTCGCTCTCGACGATATATAACCAAAAAACATAGACGTCAAAAATGCTGATAAACCGCCATTTTGTTGGATAAATCCACCTCGATAAAAGTCATGCTACCTCCGCAGAATTAAAAAAAAAATATATATGAACTTTATTTCAGCCAAAGTACACTTTTACATATTCGAACATATATTAGGGCTATGTTTACACTTAATTAACAATACGGCTGTAGGTTTTTTGGTCATATTAAGGTGCATATTAAGGTCATATTGTACCCTATGACAGGTAACAGTTATGCACAAGGCTTTACCGCGCCACACCCTTCGCGATGGCAATCAACTCCCGCCTATCAACCCCTATGTCTGCCTTAAAAATAATATTAGGAACACCACTATAGCGTGAAACCGTCTATGCACCGCCCCGCTCGTAGAGCTCCCACTGAGCCGGCTAATGAATGATAGATGTTGCTGTGTGCGTTTGATGATGGCGGGTGACAAAACGGGCGTATGTACTGTACACTAGTATTGCAACTATGCGATGATTTATACAGGGTATTATTATATCTAAAAACCTCGTACGAGTACAACAGATTTTTGTTGTAGATGCCTTTTGAAGTCAAAATTTTTTACCCTTGCTGCCTTATAAATGTTTGGGAAACGTGAATTCGACCGTTTTTAATCGAAGGCAGCCACATTTTTTAAAAGAAAAAAAATCTCTGCACTTTATGGTTTTGTCAAAACAATACTTAACACATTCAACAGCATTATGTTTAACCCATTATGATTTGGTTTGCTTGGCCAACTTGCGTAGCACAAAAATGGGTTAGGCTGTTAGGTATCTATAGGTTTATAACTATATCCGTCCCACTCTATACAGGGTGTTAAAAGACCGCCAACAGACCCGAAAGCCACGCATACTAGACTCCAAAACAAACTACTTTTTTGATAAATTATTGCTGGGAAATGATTTTGGTTTTTTAGGTTACAATTTTGAAAAATATTTTATCACGCAATAGACGTGTAACGCACAGAAGTCATATTGCGCAAGCGTAGGTATAAGTTTATGTTACTTTAAGCTTGAAGTGCCGATGTTTAGAATACATTGCGGGTTCCAATTTTAACGTCGTTTTTTGTAAGAAATATTCATAATTTTGATATGGCTTCTTGAGAAGATATGTTAAGAACTAGAAACTGAATACATTTCTGCAAAAAAAAAAGTTTTTAAAAGTCGGACTTTGAACCTCATTATCTCGGAAGCCATTGATTTCCCAGGCATAGTTCCTTGAGCAAAAATGTTGATTATGATGAGGACTATACGTGGTTTTCCGCTTTGTTGGCGGTCTTTTAACACCCTGTATATATCAAACGAATGGGATACATACAGGGTGTTAAAAGACCGCCAACAAAGCGGGAAACCACGTATTGTCCTCATCATAAGGAACATTTTTGCTCAAGGAACTATGCCTGGGAAATCAACGGTTTCCGAGATAATGAGGTTCAAAGTCGGACTATGCAAAACTTTTTTTTTGCAGAATCGTATTCTCAATCTCAATCTCAAGCCATATCAAAGTTATGAATATTTCCTGCAAAAAACGACGTTAAAATTGCAACCCGCAATGTATTTTAAACATTGGCACTTTAAACTTAATTAACATAAACTTAAACCTACGCTTGCGCAATATGACTTCTGTGCGTTACACGTCCATTGCGAGATAAATTATTTTTCAAATTTTTAAACTAAAAAACCAAAATCATTTCCCAGCAATAATTTATCGAAAAAGTACTTTATTTTAATGTCTAGTATGCGTGGCTTTCGGGTCTATTGGCGGCCTTTTAACACCTAGTGTGCTAGTAAACATATAAATATTACCAAAATATTCATACCACTCATGCAAGCCACCAAGCGAGGAAGAAAAGCGATATTTGCACCGCAAAATGATACCAGAGCGGTTGACACGAGACAAAACGTGAAAAGATATATATTCCAGTAACAAAGATAATCGTATTATCCACTTGTAAGACAAGGCGGCGCGTGTAAATGTGTAAATACGCATACGTAAGCCGCGCGGGGACTTTGTAACCGACTATGCGGCAGAAAAGGCTTGTTTTTGCACATATCTGAGTTGTTCCTATGTGCGTACTCATTCTTTTTTCTTTGGACACGTAGAGTATATGTGTGCTAATTCTGTAAAATAAAATCCGCAAAGTGCTAGTCCTTAAAAGCGGTTTATTTGCTTATCGAAATAAGCAATCCTTTTTTTTCGACAAATAATACGTATTACGTACGTCCGTACGTACGTTATTTGTCGAAAAACATAGTTTTGCTTAAATTTTCCCACAAATGAAACTGGTTTTGGGCACTAGCAGCTGTGCGGATTTTTTTAACAGAATAAGCATACTGGACGCTGCTGTATAACATCTCATTACGTAGAGGCAAAGGCATGTGTGAAAAGTAGGCAGTAGTAGGTACGTATTATATCGAAATACAGCTTAGGGAATGTGTCGTCTATAAATTGCGTTTGCGCTGTGCTTGCTTATCTGACTAACATCAGCTCTTCTGGATCGGTCTCTCAATTCTGAAATGGTTCTCCACTCATCACAGTCATGGGCGCGATGGATGCGTGCTGGATGGATCCAGCCCTCTTTAGCCTCCCGTTCTGCCTCTCCCCCGTCTGCCTTCCATCTGGCCCAAAAATATCTGTTTTAAAAGCGTATGACGCGGTGAGCCCATAATATGCCCAAAAAAAGCTGAGAGCCCTCTGGCGACAGACTGTTGCTTCGTTATTCTGAGCTTTTTTAGAATGGAAATATTGGTTCTGAAGGCGGTCCACGGGATTCTGGGCATTTTCCTCCAACACCACATCTCGAAAGCATCGATTCTTTCACATAGGAGGTACCAATTTAACAGCAACAAAACAAGGGCCACAGGGTGTATTGTCTAATTAAATTTGCGTCGCGTCGCGTCGCAGTGAAGTTCTCTTTCGTCCGCTACTTGGCCATCTGACTTACATGTGAATTGCGGCATTGTGAAGTCGGCTCACGTCCCTCACTGAATCAATTTCGCGTCAGCCTCCGCCCGCGCCCGACTTTACGTAGGGGGCAGCACTCGTGTTCTTTTACTAACAATTTGTGCTACTGTTATCCTGCCTGTTTATTACTAGAACCTAATTACAGACATAGCGCTTATCTCAGTAGGTTCCTGCGATAGAGGAGCGGTGCGGGAGGGGTTACATTGTGACGTCTCACATAGTGACCACGATGCTGACGGCCGACTGAAGTTACGCGTCGATGAAAACACTCCCGCTCGCTTTACTACCGCAGGAAACTACTGAGATAAACGCTATGCATGTAGCTATAAATAATGCTACTACAAATTCACAAATGTACGTAACTTTCAAATAAACTAAAGTAACCTAAGTATGTAGCTACATGCCCGCACCGGAATTCAATCTCGCTACAGAGGAAAACACCGTGAGTAAAACCCGTGGCTTTTGGCTATGTACGTATTGATTTGAGTTTTCTGTGGGCTAGTCCGCACATTCGTACTTGGCAGGTTTTTCTTTCTCTGTAAATGAGCCGTTTTGAAAGAACTTCGCTCAGCACAGATTAATTTTGACAGCCGTATTCCGGTTCTTATATGGCCATCATTGCGTTTATATTGGCAATGTTTTAAAAATAATTTCTCTTTTACATGGCATAGTCATCCATTGATTTTATACAGGGTGTTAAAAGACCGCCAACAGACCCGAAAGCCACGCATACTAGACACCAAAACAATAGTTATTTGTTATGCAAGAATGCAAAATTGTTGTTTGCGGCGAGTGCTTGTACTGAATACCGAGTTAGCGAAGGTTTCTAAAATTGAGCCACGAGCGTAGCGAGTGGTTCAAAAAAAGAAACCTGAGCGTAGCGAGGTATTCAGAAGCACGAAACGCAAATAATATTGCATTCGTGCGAAACACAAAACTTTTCATCTCACAGAAGCGAGGAAATGACTTTGTTAGCCAAGCGGGAAAAACTCTATAGACAAATACTTACAGGCAAAACAGGTGAGTCAAATAAGTTCCCTTTAACAGCATATTTTACTGTAGTTACGGCTGCCGCACTAAAGTTTTGAGCTTTGTTGGTATTAAAACCATTCGTTTTATTCATAATTTCCTGAAGTTTATTTATCCAGACACAAAAGTAATGTAAATAAATAAAAGAATGTATTTTTTTTCCGGGTGCATTCTGAACATTTACCTTAAAAAATTAAATTTTCTAGAGATAAAAAATTAATTCAATTATATCGTTTCAAAAAATGTATTTAACAAACCAACCCATAATTATCTATTTTATAAAACAGAAGCGGAGCATTTTTTTAATTTACTGTTTTTAAAAATAAATATAGTGTACAAAATATTAAAAAGACTGTAAGAAGAAACCGTGTTTCTGAATGTTCTATTCCGTGACTTTAGATGCCTATGCCTCATTTGCATTCGCAGTTTTGTATAGAAAATGGGCACTTGCGTGGAGAGTCGCGTCTAAACGAGGCTCCACTTTCTGAAGCTTTTATGAACTTATAAGGCATCTAGTGAAACGGCCAGTGTTTTTTTTCTTTTTCTGCACCATGGGGCGTGGAAAAAAAGGGCGTTCAAATTTCGAAGTGCACAAAAATGCAGATTGGTTATATTCGGAAAGTTTGCTGTTACTAGTAACTTACGATCGTGTAAAGGCCGGATTTAAACTATCTGCATTTTTGTGCGCTTCGAAATTTGAACGCGACGCCGGGACAGTCTTTCCTATGGAAAAAGAAAAAAAACACTGGCCGTGTAGATGCCAAATCCCGACGGAAAAATGAGCCTCATTCATAGTTCGATTACACGCGTATTTCAGCGAAAGTGATTGTTCGTGCCCATTCTCTATACAAAACTGTCAATATAAATGGTAAGCATCTTTTAAAAAGGTAAAATCACGGAATTGAACATTCAGAAACGCGGTTTCTTCTTATAGTCTTTTCAATATTTTGTACACATATTTATTTTATAATACTAGTAAATAAAACAAATGCTTCGCTTCTGTTTTATCAAATAGATAATTATGTTTTGGTTTGTTAAAAATACATTTTTTCAAACGATATTACTAATTTCATTTTTTATCTCTTAGAAATGTTTAATTTATATGGTAAAAGTTCAGAATGCACCCGGAAAATAATGTAGTTAAGAACTAAATACTGAATACATTTTTGCAAAAAAAAAGTTTTGAAAAGTCCGACTTTGAACCTCATTATCTCGGAAACTTTTGATTTCCCAGGCATAGTTCCTTGTCCAAAAATGTTCCTTACGATGAGGACCATACGTGGTGTCCCGCTTTGTTGGCGGTCTTTTAACACCCTGTATACTTCGTAATGTTTATTTGGTACAATACCAATATAAAAATAGTCTTTATTAGTGATATATTGAATTTTTAAAATTCCGTCATATTGAAAAAAATGCGTCAAGGGACTCAAGGGTTCTTTGAACTGCTTTGAATTTGTTCTTTGAAAACGGCTTATTAAGCTGTCCTTAGCGAGAGTGCTTTCTCAAGATGCACTCACCACCATAACGGAGAAATAAATTTCAAATAATGCCACTATCTCTTGTAATGCAAACGTTCGCCGAGTTAATCGGAAAATATCTGGCTCGGGGCTTCTCTCCTGTTACTGCGAAATAACAAACAACGACCTTATTTTCTTCTGCTAAAGCTAACATAAAATAAAATAGCGCTAACATTTTTGTAAAATAACACAGCGGGCTTTCGACCATACTGGGTTAGCAAGACCATCGGGCGTCTTCGATAGATTTCCATTCAAAACTTGGGCTAACTTATATTTTCTTGGTTCAAAAATTTACTGACTTTTTTTCAGTTTTTCGCATGTATCTCGCGTTAACTCAGGATAATTTGTGGACCACATTGCAAAACAAAGTTCGAGAGCATACAATTTTCAAAAATTTTGTAGCAAAGTAAATGTGGTTTTCCGGTCCAATATTAACGCAGATACGATCAAAGCTAGACCAAGTTTCTTAAAATTACAAAATGTATAAAAATGATGGAAATGTATCTCCGTTGGAACCACAATAGGTAACCATTCGTGGACACAATAATTATTATGTATGTGTTATTATTGTTAAACGTATTATTTTCAGTATATTTTTGTTTTTCTCTACCGTACAAAATGTCATACATACAAGTTTCAAACTTAGTATAGTTATTGTTCGGACCCTCGTTGCGTGAGTCCGACTTGCGCTTGACAGTTTTTATTATTTGTTGTTATGCTATAAAGTTAGCTCTATAATCATACCAAGTGTGATGCTTGTTTATATTTTACCGTTTTTGCGTTAGATACTCGTAGGTCCCGCTTTTCACCCTTAAAAAGTAAAAGACGTCTGGTAAACCTATTTACCTAACAACTTTAAATTTTAAAAAACAAGACTGTCCGAGTCAAGTAGTTTCTTGTGATTTCAGTGGTGTTTTTTTTTATCGGTCTTTCTTTGAGAGAGGGAAGTGGGAATTCAAAACCTCGATTTTGTAGATTTTCTTCAGGTTGTCCCTTTCGCTCAGTATTTGCTCACGCGAGATTTTTCAACAGATTTGTCTGTACTGCTATACGCTCTGCTTTTGCAGCGCAATAAAAATGTCGTTAGCATTCATAAAGCTATTAAGCGATTGCGGCACTCAGACGCGCGTCGAACGCACCGAGCTGCGTGCGAGCGCGAACAATGCACCGCCGCGCCGCCTCACTGAAGTGTCACGCGGGGCTGCTAAGATGCTGCTGTGTTCTGAAATCCCGCGCCCTAAGCACCTAGTCACTGAAAATTCACTGAAAACCCGCGCCGTGATTAAGTAGATATGGTCAGAAACACGCTTAGGATAGATACTCCTTTTTGTTAGTCTGACGCACCTATGCCATGCCCTGTAAGAGCTACCAAGGGAGAGGTACTGCAGCGTATCGCTGACCTTACTTAGGTTGAAAATGAAATCACTGTCGGCCGATAAACCCTTTTTTTCAATTCAATTCAATGTTTTTGGCCTTAAAATTTACCTACGGTTTTTATTGCATTTAATGTATGAAATGACAGGATTTACAGCCCATATTACCAACCTAAGTGTCATAAAATAACTGTATGTTTGCTTTATTCGCTTGCAACTTTTTATATAAAGACCAAAACAAAGTTGTTCCCCGCTCATTTTAACGTCACTGGGAAGCTTGGTGCAAATCAGACGCGATGCGATGACACCATTGTGACATAAAGAACTTGTAGAAAAGTTTCTGCCACAATAATAAAAGTGTTCGCACCGGGACACTCGCAACCTCGGTCTCGGCTTTAACTTTGCGCAAATAAAGAATTCTTCTTGAGGTGTCATTCCGAAATATAAAATGACGAAATTTTGGTTTTAATGCATCATTTTGTGAATGTATTATTAGAAAGTAGGTTCTGAAATTCCTATTACCTTGTGTTGTGTTAAACGAGTATGGATTAGTAAGGATATACTTAAGAGAAGTGTTTTTTTAATACTTTTGATACGGTTTTACGAGTCGAGCAATAGATAGGGCGAGGTTTCAAATGTATGAAAACATAATTATCTCCTCTCCTCTCGTTTCCGCTTTGGTGGCTTATTTATGAGCTTTATTGCCTTACTAAGAGCAGCTGTACACAAACTGAATATCCACTGCTTTTACACGACATCGTTTTTCAAATTTTAAGCTTCATCGTTGCACCGCGGCAATATTTCTTCCTGTCGCTTGCCTTTCAAGTCACGAACGGCACATTATGCTAAGCCGAAAAGCGGCATCTTAGGCCTAGAATTACTCACAAATAAAGCGCCTATGCAGGGGGAGGTACGGGCCCTACTGCACCCGACTTCATACTCCTAGAGCACAGAGTAGCCCACTTAAGGAAAATTAGCTTCTTCTGTGCGCGCAAAGAACACTAAAGGATGTTTTGTATGGAGTTTGATGTGCTACATCCCCCTACAGGGTGGGATCGGAGGCGCCTCATGGAAACTCAGCTAATAGTTAGAGAGCTGGTGACCAATCGAGATATTTTTTCGTACAAGGCTAGGAGTTGGTAGGCTGATAGAGTAGACTTCGCTGAGTCTGGGAAAAATATTTTTTTGGCACGGTCGCGGTTGAAAGTTAGATTTTTTCGACTTTGAAAGTTTAAATGTATGGGTTCAGTATATGTTTTTTTGTCGTACAAGGCTAGAAACTTCTAGGTTAGTTGTTGAGACTCCGTTGAACAAGAAAATATTTGTTTTTTTGGCCGAGCGTGGTTGAAAGTTTGATTTTTATAACCCAAAAATTCACACTTTCTAGGTAATAAAAAACAATATTTCTACCTCGTTTGGCTAGTAATAACTAGTGATTTCGTGATCAGCGGAGACTAAAAAGGCAGCCTAAAAACTCCCAGCCTTGTAGACAAAAAAGAAATGACTCAACCCATACATTTAAACTTTCAAAGTCGAAAAAATCTAACTTTCAACCGCGACCGGACCAAAAAAATATTTTTCCCAGACTCAGCGAAGTCTACTCTATCAGCCTACTAACTCCCAGCCTTGTATGAAAAAATATCTCGATTGGTCACCAGCTCTCCAACTATAATGATTATGTACTCGGGAAGCTCGATGCGTTTCAAGCGTTACCTGCAATATGAGGATGTAACTACCTACATCGTACTTATTAGGTATTTCCCTGTGGATGGGGTTGAATCTCTGCTCTACCTTACCTTTATTTAAGTTCAATCTTGTAATATTTTTTCCTGTTATGTTCTTTTAGATACTGATAAAATAAGCGATGACGTTTTACGGCTTCGGCTAAAGGTACCTGTAAAAGAGATCGATTATTGTTTTTATTTTCAAAATATTATCTAACTTTTAGGAAATATCTAAGCAGGTACGCTGGAAATGCACTGAAGGTATTTGACGGTTTAGTAGTGTGTGTTACTAACCCAGTAGCCAACAAATGATTGTAAGATCTACAACACAAAATACGAGTTACATTCTATTCTGTTCAATTCAATTACATGTTTCCAAAAGTGTAAAACAAAAGTCGCTCGCAATCGCCAGTAGAACAAATTTCCTTTGGCTGTAAAGGCGCTAAAATTTCAACGTGTTTCATTTCAACGAGGAAATAAGACTTCTCAAGCGTTTCAATAGCCGACTCCACTATTCGGTGCACATTGAGAATCCCTGTACCTAATATTCCATAGTTAGTGCCCATTCCTTTGTTCTTTAGTAGTCTTCAAGGCGTTTTAAAACTTAATTCAGCCATTCAGCGGTATTATTTTGCGTCTTGGCAATCCGACCCCGCTGTGGTTCCGGAGGGTAAGTTAACTGAACACTAAACAAAGGTTTAGAGAGGTAAACTCTCATTTTGCGCCGCCGAAAATAATGAAATGTACTCTTGGGCGACGTTTAGCGTCCCGCGACACTGCGACCCTCTACGCACGTTACCTTTACTAACGCGCAGTTTTATCTTGACACACATAACACGCCCTATCTCAATCGCAATCCGAGGGTGAGCCGTGTTTCGGCTTTTACATTCACATGGTATACCGACGTAAATGTCATTTTTCGCTTGGATAACGTGAACTATACTTACATGGGTACCTTCACAGCAATATCCTTGGTGGGGTAGGTAAGCAGGGGCATCAATTAATTCTAGGTAATTCACGAAAAATACTCGCGATTGTTCATGATCGATTGTTCACGCAGCTTCCTGCAAGAAAAACTTACACTGATGTGTACCTACATGAACTGAACATGTTCCAACAGGGATTGAACAAGTACTTAGTACCTAACGCATTGTTGAAAATCTTAGTAAACAGCAAATATTCAGCACTTTTCGCGCTTCATTTTGCTTTCTATTTCCAATAATATTTAAACTACTAAAAGCCAGAATAAGGAAATGTTCGTAAAAAGACGTCATTTTTACTATACCTTTCAACGTAGGTAACAAGCATACCTTCATACTTTGCAGTACCAACCTGGAAAACAGCATTATCGCAAGAAATAAGTAGAACTTTAGTTGTGCAATCTTTTAAATATTTATGGCTTAACTTATCATGGCTGGTGGAGCTTTTAGAAGAGAATAAGAATTAAAGGAGATAAAAGAAAACAAACAGAGAAAGGCGACCTTATCAAACAATGAAATATCGCTGAATAAACAAGGTATCGAAAAGGTCGTCAACAAAGGCAACAAACGTCGTAACTGAGGAAATATTGGAAAATAAACCGCCCTCAGCAATATATTATTTTGAAAAGCGGCTAGGGTGGCGGCATGTCATCGCTTCAGGCACCGTGCCGTCTCGAGAACTGTATTTTTTGTAAGAAATTGGATGGGAAATAATTATAGAGATAGACTTAATTGGGACGTTGCCTAGGCTCTCCCTAGCAACGTTACTTTATTTACGAATGACAAATAAAACACTGTACTACTTTCTTTCTTGGAAGTAAATTGTGTCTCTGGGTCTTAAATATAAAATATTGCTCGTACTTTGTCTCGTACATAACCCCATAGTTGTAGCTTGGTGTTTGGTTCGCGGTACGCTTCGGCAAATACAATTTAGTACAAGCGCCTGCAATTCAATTATAGCAAAGTGTAGCACGAGTGCGTATTGCATCGTAAACTGCGGCAATAAGGCGTTATGACTCCAAGCGTCTAACTGTAATCTGGTAACTCTCGGCATCATACAGATTTTAATAAAATCTATCATGCGTGACTATTATATCTTAAACAGCGATGAAAATAGATAATCCAGATTTTTTATTAAATACTGGTTATTAAATTTGTCGCAGCTCTTCCTCCTTGGTTTCGTAAACAGAAACGTTGAGATTTTAACCATATAAATTATAGCCAGCGCAAAATTAAAAACATCGATATTTATAACGAAATACGGTAACTTTATTGTCCCCAATGACGTTTACTACTTACCATAAATAATATGTGTCCTTATTAAGTCGATAGCAAAACTACAAAACTGCAACTAGGGCAAAACGCATACCTAGTAATACCTACCTATGATAAGGTTAGTTAGAAACAGTAATTTCACAAATACTTGAATGCTTTTAAATTATTTTTAATGAGAGGATAATTTTCAAAATATTCCGTATGTAGAGTCTTAGGTATCTTTTCGCACATATCTAGTTTGAAGTTCTATTAGTTAGAATTACAATTAATTATCGGGTCGCATTATCAAGAAAAACATGACATTACCGTATATTTTTCCAACAACGTTGCACCTCACTGGCTTGCCCTATATTTCTTTAAACATGTTTTTTGCGTGCGACTCAGTTTAAAATACCGCTTTTAAAGCTTATGTGCTCCAGTTCAGTCTATAAAAGACTGTTTTTATAGCCACTGATAGTGTATATTCGGCGGGTGAAATATGAGTTCACTGCTTTCTCCAGCTACTCTAGATAACACCGGCCGATTTAGATAGGCACCTCGATACAGTCGGCCACACGCTAGGATACCCATTTTTGTTCCATTGGCGCCCTTATGCCGCTAATATTGCGGTTAATAACAACACAATAACTACTACGCCCCTTGCCCTAAAGGGGTGAGCAGAGGCATTCTTTGAATTGAGCTAAGTGCTTCAACGACCAAAAGCAAACAGAGCAAACTTTCCACTACGAATTATTGTCGGTGTAACCTGTCCGTAATAAATAATCGATAATGTTTAGAATTTCGTTAAAAGTTTCCGGCTTCAGATTGTAGCAGAGTGGAAATCCATTTATACTTTCATTGGTGGTCTGCGTTGTTCCCTTCGGATGTCGGATAAACTTCCTTATATTGTGAATTAATTTTGTTTTGTTCTAAACTCGACGCCTCTAGGCCGCGCAGAGTTCAAAAGTTTCGACATTTACTTGAATACGGCCATTCCCATAAATTATGAGGGCCATAATGAAATTTCAACTCTCGCGCCCTTAATGACAAAATCCTTGGCCGCTTTATGTTAACGATTAAAACTAAACCCAGTTTAGTTGGGGCATTGATTTAATGTACCTACTTAACTAGTGAAGTCAGAAGTTGGGTCTCGTGAAAGCCACTCGGCGCCGGTCTCTTCAACGATACGTCGAAGAAGGCTATTGTTTACTTAAAACTTGGATCTGAATTTAGCGCACCTAAAGCCTGAGTAATGCTCCAACTCCATCTATAAGTACCTATTCTGCTAACTCACAAGCATCAGCAGCGAACTGTATAGCAAAAGAAAACCTTTTGAACAAAATAGAGTTGGAGCCGTACTAAAGCTGCGATAGTGGTAGACAGGGTAATTTCAAATGTGATTTCCTACCACTTTTTCGAATAGCTCGATACTTTTTATTTACTGAGCGTTACCTGTTTTTTTTTTTTTAATGTGCATTGGTACGGTCGGCCACAGTCACAGATACCCCATGGCAGCTCTTACCGCATGTGGCATAAGGGCACCAATCGAACAAAAAGGGGTATCCTAGCGTGTAGCCGACTATACCTACCATTTCAGGTAACTCTAACTCCTTTCCATAGCCTCTCCAGTGGGGCTATTACGTAAATAAAATAACCCACTGATTTAGAAAAAAACCCAACTTTCGACTGTCAAAAACACGGTTTGGTATTATGTAAATCCAGATATTCACGGTTGCTAAAAGTATCCACTCCACCATAGACAATTGCCATATTTGGTCATAAACGATAGGTCGATGGAAAGAAAACGGCATTCCGTAAAAAAAAATAAGCACTCTCAACTGTCAAAGTGGGTGACAGCCACTGTATTTTAAAACACTGATACGGAGCAGCTTTTTTGAAGTGGAATTGCGTTATTTTAACTTATAAAAGCAAGAAATATGTCCCATAGTAAGGGAAAAGTGAAATTAATTCTTCCAAAGCGAGGAAATTGTGTCGAGTTTTGTTTTTCATAGGATAAATATGTATTTCGCATAAATGACCCGCAATAGCCAAATATTGCACTTTTGGCTGTTATGACACTCCTTTGTCCTCAAAAACGTTGTAGCAGAATGCAAGGCAAGAATATATTTATACAATACCTACCCTAACAACTTTACATATCAACCCCTTTTGACATAAGTAAATTATTATTTTTTGTTTTCCAGGTTGATCACGCACTAGGTAGTATCTAAGTACGCGAACGGGTCGTACGTAGGTACTTATTAGTAAAACGTGGGCGCTCTGAATCTAAAGATGGCACAGCCCCTTTTTCCCTGAAGTTTTACATAGATACCCGGGACACACCTACCTAACATCCCAACAAGTGCAGAAAGGAGAAAATTTGGAAGGCAATGGAAGGTAAGCTATTTCGCTTGGCCGACAGTTTATACTATGGTTATCCACTTGGTAATTTTATTGTGAATGAAACCACTTTGAGAAAATCTGCTTAGTCGGCCCCGTGTACATATTTATGTATTGACCTTGTCAATTCCTATGGACTGGGCCAAATTAGCAGAGAGGATAGCATAAATAGATGGTGGGCAAGCCTACTGCATTTAAACATGTCCCACGCACTATACAGTGAGGTGTCTGCGTCCTCACTATCGAAGCATGAATGGAGGTGCCGCTAGAGCTATAGACACTATTAACCAAATCAAATTATAGTTCCAAGTCTACTGTGTGTGTGGCAAGTGGCACTCACTCGAAGTAGAGGTACTTACCTACAGGGGTGAAACAACCACTTGGACGCTGTTGTGCCGACTTGTGCCTGATGATGAAGTAGGCTTGCCCGGCCAGCACCTAGGTCTACCTACCATCCTCTCAGCTAAGTCAGCCTATAATGTGTGTCTCAAATAAGTTTTTGTGTAAATGGGTCTGTTTGAAAACCTTTTGATATTTTACACAGATAGTGACTTGTAAATTCACAAATGTAGGCATTTACTTAACTTTGAAATAAGCTTGTCTTATGTACGGTCGGCCACAATCTCAGATACCCCATGGCAGCTCTTATCGCGCGCGGCATAAGGGCGCCAATCGAACAAAAAGGGGTATCTGAGACTGTGGCCGACTGTACCTACATCCCCGCACTGAGACCTTACGCTATGTGTCCATCGTTCTACCTACTGGGCTGTCACCGCTTCATACCGAAGAGAGTCGATTAACTCATCAAAACAAGCAACTTTTACTAGGGGACAAAATGTGAAATAAAAAAAAGCTATGCAACTCCCTTTTGTATGACACGACCTTTCTGTAGCACCCTGTATATTCAAATATTCTCTGACTTACAATCCATGAAAGACAAGTACCTACAAAAGTGCAGTCATATTTTAACAAAGCCAGCGACTTAGTTGGTCGTTGTAATGAATGTAATGTAATGAAAACTGCTAGAGGTTGCTTCCCCATCTACCTCTAGTGTGAAATGCTACATGCTACTGCTACTGGATGCTGTACGAGTCCTACATGCAAAGGCCTATGTTTTTATTAAGTATGTGCACTACAGAAGATGTGCCCGTTACGTTGGAATCCCCGCTTTACATTATTGAGATCCTTAAGTTCTAACTAACATCAAGCCACTCACCACTGCATTTCTATGTTTTACCTTACTAAAATCAATTGCAATAAGAGTCTTTATTTATTTCAGCTTTATGAGACACAAGCCTACAGTGAAACGCTGTTGCTGCAGAAGAAAGTTACAAAGTTAATCCATCCAAACAAATATTCATGAAATATATCATAAGTAGATGTGCCACTGGATGCTGTTTAAATCATTAAGTTACTTATATAGATGCAAAGGCCTGAGTGTATAAGATATTTAATATTTACCAATATATGGCCTACGGCCTTATCTGGGCTGAAAATGATTTTATTTTTTATTATTTTTATATCGATTCATTAAAAGTTAATAATATGTAAGTACTGAATATGAAGTACATTCTGTTGACATTCATTATTACTGTTACTACTCTGCAAGTATAAAATTTGGAGAGGGAAAAATAAACACCACAAAATTCATAAGTAATAGAGTTTTATTTACCTAACAGGAAACTTTTCACAGTACCTACATCACAGTACGTAGTAATACTCTAGCTGTGGAATACAAAGATCTAGTCATCCATTAGTTACACTCTAGCTGAAGTACAAGACAAAGGCCCGGTTTCTGAGTTGAGAATTTTGCTAAGCAAATGGGTAAGTATCGTCCTGTCTCTGCAGATTTCTCACAAAAGAGTGTGACAGAGCGATACGTAAGTATGTGCTTAGTAAAATTCTCAACTCAGAAACCGGGCCAAAGTCAGTCTGTGCACGGTTTCCATTTTTGCAATTCTCACATAGCCGTGCAAGTCTCACTGTCCATGGCTTTTGACGGCCTTCCGGGGAAGGACACCTCTTTGAGACCGTGGTCACGAGTCCTTGTTGGCCGTCGTAGATCGTAGAGGGCTTCGGTCGGTCGCGGGCCGCGCTACGAAGGTGTCATGCCTCTTCACGTCCACTTGAGGTCCCTCGCGACCGTCATTTTTCTCACGTAGCGAGCCGCGCCGATATTGTTATAATTATTGTTGTGGTCTGGATCGATTCTCGCTGTATGTACGGCGCCCGTCGTGTTGTAACTTGTATTGTTTGAATTCTCAGTGTTTCTTTGTCACCAACTGCACAGGGTTCGATGTTCCCAAATGGATTTGTATTCAGGGTCGGTGGGTCAAGTTGGATGCATGTCACTTTGCCGTTGATGTAGTTAATAGTAGATCACTTTGAACTCCATCTTGGCGGCGGAACGCTGGTTTGGCCAGTTAATTTGAGGCTCGTAAGGTGCGTTGCTAGTAATGTTGTTTCTTTCTGCGGCTAATTGAAGGGCAAAAGTTTATCGTAGATGCTATATGGGTTGTTGTAAAGCGTGTCGGGTTAGTCCAACATGTTGAAACGTTTGTTTTTGGTAGCTTTCTTCACTAAATTCGCACATGAAACATTATTATTTTAGAATACTTTTTGTTTTCAAACAAGATAGCACACACACACACATTCATAATGGGTGACATTTGACATTTGTCTTGTCGCACACAAGGGCAAACAAACGTCGTCGCAAAATGGCAGTTTTGCTAGCGATCGTAACGAAATTGCCTCTTTGCAGCGTGTTTGTTTTTTTGTGCATCCACCACAGGTACCAACATGACAAAAATAATGCTGCGTATTCACCAAATTAGCTCGTGTCACAGACGAAAGTACCGAAAGCAGCGAGCGGACTGACCGAATGAAATCACAAGTTCATAGATTAAAGTCTTAGTAAAGTGTCGATATGGTATTCACTTCAAATCACTTCACTATCCGTTTCCACCGTGGCATTTTTTCTTACATAATCGCTTACAGTTGCAAGTTCAAAATAGCAATGGACAACTTTTGTAACCACTTATAACTATGCGGATTATTTTAGCTAATACGCCTGCTGCTCCTGTTTTTTACTCCGAGCTGCAAGCAAAAAGAAATATTTTGTATTTTTTTTTATAGAAAATTAAAATTGCGCTTTCAAAAAGTCATACAACAAAAGTTGTTGGAAATAAAATGTTGAAGGTGACGTGTTTCAAGAATAAAGCAATTTAAAAATTGGCTCTTATAGTTATATGTCACCAGCATATAACATGTTCGAGACTCTACATTATATGCGTGGTAATTTCACCCATCTCGCGTGACTGGAGGCATAACTAGTCGTTGTATAAATCAGCTGCAAATGCAATGCAATTAGATGCAATGCTACCGGAGTTTTATTAAAAACCGAGACTAAGCATTTTCATCTACGTAATGAGAATTCTAAGATGGTCATACTCCCTCATCCCCACATGGAGTAAATAGTCCATATCCAATCTTCCAAGCTCACTTGCAAGTCACGCCTTCCTATTTTTTTAAGCTCCCGAACTTAAAATTCTTTCCTGTCGCAACGTGAAAGTCGGCTTTACATCGCGTGCACTGCACGCCGAGTGAGCAAGGAAGTACGCAAGTGCATCAGTGTAGACACTTTAACACAATGCGATTGCAGTGAAAGATTTAACACACCATAAATGCAGAAGTCAAAAGATTTATCTCGCAATTTAGCTCGTCAGGGTCTAGATACGAGAATGCAAGCAAGAAACGAGCGAGAATATAATAGGTATTTGGTGTTTTCTTAGGTGTATCTAGCACCGGACGGATGGCACCGAGTATAGACGGCCTCAAATACCGATGTTAAAGGCAGGTCGCTGCAGCAAACTGCCAATAATGGATCACGAACAGGCACGAAACCTATCCAATTCCACACTCATGTTCGCGCCCTTTGACGGGTGAATGTGTAGAGGCCTTTAGATACAACATAACTATTTTAATCTGTGACCGCGCCAGGGACGGAATGTAAACGTCCGGAAAGATTAGACCGGATGAGTCGGACGGAAGGTCCGCGGGTACTCGTCCTTGATGGATGGTAGGAGGCGCGCGGAGGCTGGCTTACCCCTCATAGAGGTGGGATTATACCGGGACGTTGACGAATCACCTCCATTCGACACACAGTGAGCCGGACCAAGGAGACGGTTTAAAGCAGCGGTTCCAAACCTTTTTGCGACCAAAGACCACTTTGATTGTTTTTCTTATTAGCAGGGACCATCTAGCTTACGCAACCAGGCAGCCAAAATGCCTGGATTAAGATAATCCCTTAATAAATAAGCACATATTTTTTCTGTCAACGGAGGCCCAAAAAATATGGTCAACTCAACTTTTTTATATGTACTGAAAGAAAGACCTGTGGTCCGCGGACCACTAGTTTGGAACTGCTGCTTTAAAGCGCGACGTCAGTATTTACGACGTGACTTGGGATGTGAATTGTGATACAGACAAATCTGAGTATCTAGAAAACTACTCACATTTATTGAAGACTAGTTGTGCCCGCGACTTCGTATGCGTTTTTACACATTTGACATTTAATTTAAATTCGACTGTGGAGAAAAACTCAAAAGGAAGGTTTTTTTTAACCCCCGACCAAAAAAGAGGGGTGTCATAAGTTTGATAGCTTTGTGTGTGTGTCTGTTTATGTGTTTATGAGGGTGTGCCTGTCTGTGTGTGCCCTAATCTAAACAATACATTTATAATAAAATATGTATTGTTTAGATTAGGTATCGCCCGTGTAAGATACCAGGAAGCTTAGCATAAGAATTGCATAGGAAATAAAGGGGTTTATGTGTATCGCCCTCGACGTAGAGTGGGATAGATAAAGTTATAAACCCATAGATAAGGTCTTACCCATTCTCATGCTAAGCCAGCAAGCAAATCATGAGGTTGGGTTAGAGCGTATAAACGGCAAATAACCCTGTCTTTCCCGCTTTACGGCAAAGAAAATAGATTTTTTTAATATCAAGTTGTGCTCAGTAGAGTAAATATTTTAGAAAGGCACAAAAAAAAATTTCATCTTCGCGTGGGTTCAGAACCTTTTGACCGCGACGCAACAGTACTTCATTTCTAAAGTCGATATACTTTTTCCGACCTCCACCGAAAACCACTCACAATTCCCTCCATAAGGATCATAAGGCTGGGTTAGAGCGTATCTATGGCTCTGTCCATCCCGCTCTACGTGAAACAAAAGAGTGAGATACCTATTGTTTTAAACCCATAAATACTATCTAACCCGGCCTTATGCTACGCTTGTAGAACTAACATTTTCCGCCAAAATAAAATAAAAACAAATGCCGACTTTTCATTTTCAATATGGCGCCCCAAATGCCAAAAGTCGTAGCGTGATATTATACAGAGTGTTAAAAGACCGCTAACAAAGTGGGAGACCACGTATAGTCCTCATTATAACGAACATTTTTGCCCAAGGAACTATGTCTGGGAAATCAACGGTTTCCGAGATAATAAAGTCGGACATGTTTTTTTTTTTTCAGAAATATGTTCAGTATCACGTTCTTTACATACCTTCTCAAGAAGCCATACCAAAATTATGGATATTTCTTACAAAAAATCAAGTTAAAATTGCAACCCGCAATGTAGGTTTCCAAGAGAATGAGGTTTAAAGTCGGACTAAAAATTTTTTTTTTGCAGAAATATGTTCAGTATTACGTTTATAACATATCTTCTTAAGAAGCTATATCCAAATTATGGATATTTCTGACAATAAACGAAGTTAAAATTGCAACCCGCAATGTATTCTAAACATTGGATAGCCTTAGTTACGCCCAGAAACGTGAGTTACGACCATGTTAAGTTTGGTTGAAAACTATTCAGCGGTGTTCGCGTTTATCGTGTTCATACAGACAGACAGACAGACAGACAGACAGACAGACAGACATAGACCGTTTTTTTTGCATTTTTGGATTCAGTGTAGTTTACTTAGTAACCCCTGCTAGTTTTTTTCAAAAAATATTCAATGTACAGAATTGACTTCGCTAGAGTTTTATTATAAGTATAGATTTTTTTCTAAAACATTAAACTAAACTAATGACTGAAATGGCATAGGCTGGTCACTAAAACCAACCTGTGTAACACAATAAGTAGATTAAAGGGCATAGTAGCAAGGTAGAGTAGTAACTATGATGACATCTATATTATCAATGTAGACAGACTTGGTAGATTTGAAGTAGAGAACCTAGGAACTAAAACCGGAAGTGCTTTGAACTGGTATTGCATAAAGATAAAGATAAAATATTCTTTATTGTACACCAATATAAATACAGGCATACTGTGACAGGTCTATCTTATGTGTGACTTATTTATCTAGTAGGATAAGGATGGTAGGTTTAGGTGCTAGACATCCCCCATCTAACGTGTCTGTGTCGGAAAAAAAGCTTTTCAGGCTTTTACGAGAGATGGAGTTGGCGAAAAATCCACGATTAATAAAATGTGGAATGAGTAGAATTTAGATTAATACAAAACGCGCGTTGGTCGCGTATTGATGTCAGTCGTATGCCACGATTTCAGCTTCCAGTCTGATGTGGGTTTGTGCTATTGTTTTGTTGCAGAAAATGGAAGGAAGTAACAATTTTTATATCCGATGTTATTTTTTATTAACTGTACTCGACTCGGGATTTCAAAAATAATAATGTCAAAGGGATCCGTGATATCTGCGGCTATGCCTTTAGGTTGAAATATAGCCTTTACGCCGCGGGTGTTAAGAGCCGGATTGCGTGCGGATATGTCTGTTAGCCACAGCTGGTGCGAAATCAATTTATCGTCGCGACGTGATGCACGCCAGTCGACTTGTGTTCAACTCTGGTAGGTTTTCACACAGTAGCCAGGTACTTACACTTGTATAGTTTACAATATTATAGTAGTTACTAAAAAGTCAATTGGCTGAAACGAAAACCGGTACACTCACTAACCAGGGGGTCTACCGGCTAAGACGAAGCCGATTACCATTGGCGAAAACCGAAGTTCGATTTATGAAAAATGAACTGGGTGGCAGTAAAATGAACTGGTGGCAGTACAGTTTTCAAAAATCGAATTTCGATTTTCGCCAATGGTAGGTAATCGGCTTCGTCTTAGCCGGAGACCCCCTGCCTTAGATAACTGTTTTCAGTCATCGTCATACATTGTAACTTTATTTTTTTAGGGTTTTGTAGTTTAGAAGCTGCAATCTATCTATCTGTCTATCCAGCCCATGAATGTCACCCACTGTAGGGCATAGGCTTTTTCTTTGTCACGCCAACCTCCCTGGTCGCCTGCTACCATTGGTCATTGCTTTCTAGCCGATTTTTTTAGTATCATGGTCCCATCGGGTCGTCGCCCTGCCCACAGGACTTCGAGCAGTTCCAGGCCAGTGACCAAGATAGGTGGGTTTTAGGTAGGTAGGTTAAGAAGGTGCAATATTTTTTTTATGCATTACGCTATTTTAAAAGAGGAGGAGGTTGTCAATTTGTCCAAATCATTTATTTTCAACAAAATTTTATGGAAAATCGGAACAATTTCCCCTAAATGCAGTAGCTCAAGGCTCAAAGTCAGGACATTATTTTTTTTCGCTACTATAAAATGTAAAAAGATACATGCAGGGGTGTGTCATGGTTCAATATCAATAAAATACCCAGTATAAAGTAAAATGACGATGTAACGAGCTTTAAATCTCTACAAAAGGCATAATAAGCCTTCGCTTTCAATTCAAGCGTCGGCCAACATTTTCATCAGTCCCCAAAATGAGAAAAGAACGTAATATACCCCAAAAGCACAATATGTTTAGGAATATATAGTAGTCTATCTACATACAAACGGCTGAAACGTGTCTTCCTACCTCATCGAATGTTCGTAAGTCTCGGAACGCCAGGTATTTATTGCCCAATCACTAGTTGTGCAGTAAGGTTTGATAATGGTTTTTATCTCATCATCATCATCATCAGCCCACCTCTGCCCACTATTCGGTATAGGCCTTTTTCCCCTCGCGCCATCTCTCTTTTTATCCTTGGCTCTGTTAATGATGTCATTGAAAAGTCCGCATTATTTCGAGGACACGGCCGAGTTATCCTCCTGCTCTTTTCCTTATCATATCAACAGTTTCATTCGGTACGCGACACAGCTTGACATTATGATTATGTAAAGGCACACGCACACAAACAAATATTACATCAAAATGCAGGTCCACAACAAAGGCAGCAGGCGTTACCCGCTCTTAGTGAGTAACCTCGGCTTAGGTGCCTTCAAAATTCATGCAGCATAAACAACTGTAGATCAGGAAAGCAAATAAACACGCAAGAGTACGGCGCAAACAAAACCGCTGAACGCCCCGGAAAATGGGCCGTATCTAGTGTGAGAAGGGAGAGACCATTTTTACGCCACATCTTCATTTTTACCATCGAATTGCGTTTATTTTTACGCTACAATGCAGCTGAATAGTTTGTCGGTAAATTTACCTACAAAGGTTATTTTTGTCGGTAAATTTACCTACAAGAATAACCGCGGTTAGATCCGTTTCGAACCAAATTAAGTGGGAATTGTTTCTTTCTTTCGATATTTTCTTTGACAGTTACGTTTTTACATTTCCGGAAATTGGCCCGCGTCTCTTTATTTTTCTGTTTTGGACTTTTTCGGTAAGGTGCTTTCTTACTATTTATTACATACCTAGAAATCTAAAATGGTTTTACAAGACAACGCGGATATTCGTCTCTTTGCTAGCACGGTATCAATTCTCAAGAACAGAAAACACACAAGGGAGCCGGCGTGGTCGTCCTTCTCCAGATTTGGCCTCTTAAATCATTTTCGAGAAATCAGAATAAACAAAAAATCGGCCAGAAGTTGATGAGGCATAAAAATGTATCATCATCATTCGGTGGTCTAGTGGGTAGAACAGTGGACTCTGAAGCGAAAGGTCCTCGGTTCGATTCCCGGTGCTGGCATGTATCTATGACTTTGTTTAATTTCATAAGTTACGTACATTTGTGAATTTGTAGTAGCAATACCACTCGCTGACGGTGAAGGAAAACATCGTGAGGAAACCTGAGCGTATGAGGCATTATACCCTCAACGCAAAAATCGCCAAACCGCATTGAGCACGCGCGGTGATTAAGCTCCAACTCTCTCTCTGAGAAAAGGCATTTGCCCAGCTAGTGGGACATGTACAGGCTACATCTTACTTTTTACATCATCATTATCATCATGTCCCTGATTAGGGATTATGATGACGATGAGGATAAGAATATAAATAAGATTCGCAAAATTTGGTCAAGGGTAGATCCCCTAGATCCGTGCCTGAAGGAAAACGGAAGCTGTGCCACGTAAACGCGAGAGAGAGGAAATCTCTCGCAAACATTAACGTCTACACGCAAGGCAAGAGAGAGAATAGTGCTGCTATTGACGTCACGTGATAGATGGCCCCTTGACCCGGTTCATTCATTTCTCATCGCGCACAAATACCGGCTGAAATATGATTCCCTCTGATAGAGATAAATAATTTCCCCCTTGTTAGTGCAGCCCTATTTGTTAAGAGCTCCGGATGTCATGGATGCGGGGCCCGAGTTCGCTTGCCGGTAGAGCCTTATGCAATTTCTATAAGATGCAAATTGCTAAATTAAACACAGAAAACTAGATTCCTGCCACCTTTTCTTTCTGATCACCTGATATCCGTGCCGACTGTAAACTGAAAAGGTTCTTCGAACGTCACCAGGTACTTAAAATAACGATGAAAGTTTCAAAAGAATATAAGCCAAACTGTAATATCGTGAGGAAACCTGTATTTCTGACTAATATTCTCAGATTGTCAAATCATACGATCCTTATTACGGGGAGCCAAAGTTAAACAAAACTGAAACTTTTGTTTTGGCGTAGAAGTAAACAAAATAATAACGTTACAGTAGAGTGTGTTCTGTCGTAATTTTTTCTGGACATTTTCCGCTCAACAGTTTTGTCTGAGTTATATATAAAACTTGTGAAACTTATAAATTACGACGTATTCCGGCAAAACATTCGATACAAGTTTGCAATCGATTCCCGTATGTACTTATAAGTTTTCCCATCTAATAGTAGAGATGTTGAAGGTATGGTAAAACTGAGTCTACCGCTGCCATGTTACGCCTACCTTATTTAATTACCAGTATTGGCTAATGATAGTCTCTACTTTGGTTTTTAAATCTGTATTCAGAGCATAATAACCAGAATGATGGATGGTACGGTCAGCTTCACCCTTTTTGTTCGATTGAAGCACTTATGCCGAACGCGATAAGATCTACCACTGGGTATCCTAGCGTGTCACTGACTGTACCAGCGTGTGAATACTTCAGCCGGGTGTAAAGCTGCAATTAGCAGCGCCACTACATTGTGGTATTAGTTGGTATAGTTCGGTGTCATGGCCGCAGGCACCCATGCGCGAATATGCAAAACTTGATCCACAGTGTCACTTGCACTGCACTGCATAACCTACAGAAGGTTAACTAACCACGCAGACAAAATATCAGTTTGCCCCTGTATTCTCTAAAATATCCACCGCAAAAATAACCGTTTGTAATGTCAAAAAAAATATTGTTCATTTCAATAAGGGCTGTTTTCGAGTGTTTTGACTCTCGGAGGTTGAGTGAATTTTTTAGAGAATAGAGGCGCTGGCCTAATGTTAAGTTGATGGTCAAGCAAGGCACACTAGCGCAGCCAATGAAAAAAAACATCTTTTTTGATGTCTTTTTTTTTTAAACGAGCCGATAAATGAGAATCCCTAGGCTTAACTATTTTTTCGGCTTAAGGTCTAGATTCCAGATCCTAGAACTAATAATAAATCCCGCCTCCGCCAAAAGTGGCATTTTTGGCGGTGGCGGGTTTTTTTTCATTGGCGGCGCTATTGGACAGGGTACCAGGCTCTTTACGTAGGTATTTTTATTGTTTATTTGTTTATTACGTATTTTTTATTCCACCAAAGTATATTTTGGCCTTTGTTATAAGTACTGACCTAAGTTCCCAAATAGATAAATAGTGAGTTAATCTTCTAATACTAAAATAGCGTTGCGCTTATACGTATACAGGGCAATTTTTAAATAGCTTTATTTCTGAAACACGTCCACTTCTAATGTGATTTCCAATTACTTTTGTTCTACGACTTTTCGAATAGCTCGATACTTTTTATTTATTGAAAGTTCAGCGCTGCCTGCGTGGCGCGCTTTTGTGCCCCTCCACTTTATAGTACCTTTTCAGGCTCTCCTGCTAGTATGTGTCTTTGTTAGTATGTGTCGAAAAAAAAAATTTTTTTGTACTTATGAAAAAATAAACTATAGGCCATAAAGGCATAAAGAGGCCCTTTGGGCGGCCTTAAATTCTGACACCAGGGGAATAAAACTATAAAAAAATTGCCCTGTATATGTAAACAGGGCAATTTTTTAAAAGTGTTATTCCTGAAACACGTCATCCTCTCAAATGTAATTTCCAACAACTTTTGTTCTACGACTTTGCTAACGATGTGGTTAGCAACTGAAATTGAATCCTGTATTTGGGAATCATATCGTAATGTACCTATAGAAAACGGTTACAGAGGACCTCATCATTTTGTGTCTCGAAAGGTTAAAAAAAGTGCAATAAAAATTGTGCTAAGTACCCGAGTAATAATTTTGGCCTTGCCGTGCCAAAGAGCTGGCAACCCTGTACGTAGACGACACGTAGTCGGGAGTTAGTTACGTTTCGGCGTATCACGGTAGGTACCTCCGTGTTTGTGTAATTAGACTCTACCTCCAGATAATGTCCTGGGAATGCAGATTTTATTGCTTAGCACAAAGAGTACAGCTAATGAATTAAGTGGCTGTTTCAAGACGCGCCCAATGGAATCACAATTCGCTCACACTATTTCTTACATAATAAGAGGAAATCAAATGTAGATTTTTATTGTCAAAGTAGCAGGTATACGCCACTGTAGCGCACAATCAGCCTCGGAGTCTTTCACACCCGAGCAAACGTTTTCAATCACGCCACGCTACTTTCATAGAAGAGGCTCACTAAGTAGTACTTACTCACTCAATAATAAAAAGAAAAATCCACTAGCATCAAGATATTTTTTTACAGTTTAGTCGTTACGAAATACTTCTTTCGACAATTGATAGTTCTCCTTTTATAGTGACGCACGGTTTGAAAAACCCTCGTCTTGTGCAACAACAGTAACTAATGAAAAGGAAGTACCTATTGTATAAACCGTCTAACGAGTAAATCTATGCTACAATTACAGCCCCTTAACCTTCCCCCGATCCAATTTGTAACTTTGTCACACACGTACTTGGCTAAAGCGGCTAAAAGATTAGGCCTTGTAAGTACCAGCGCCAGGACAAAAGCAGGCGGCCATCACACCCGGTAAATGGTCGATAAAAGTGAACATTAAAGTTTTTGCCGTGACAGTCCGACGACGTAAACGACATTGTCGTGTCGTCGCCGGTACGTATTGGAGGCTGTCAACAAAATTGCAAATAACCTAGGTACACACGATAGCACGTCGACCCTTACACGCTAGCAGTAGTCTACTCGGTTACGTTACGGGCGACTTTACAACAAAAGTGGACAGTCTGACGTGCTGTCGTGTGTACCTAGAAGATACCAAGTGGTAAGCCGAACGGCTACTCTACAGGGTTTTTCAAAAAGGTCCTGTGACACTGAAAGGGGTCGCTTAACTCACCAATACAAACAACTTTTACTACGAGGCCAAGTGCGAAATCTCGAAAAAAATATTCCACTACACCTAAACATTTCATAAGCACTTCAGCAGCGCCCGTAGAGCACGCAAGTGGAAGAGCCATTGGACGCTGCCATCTAACTAAACTGTAAAGCAAGCCATTCACGATTCGTCCAAATGGAAGGCGTCCTGCCGGAAGGACGCATGCCCCATAGAAAATCGACGTCGTTTTCAAAACTGACGAGCGCATTTTGGAATTAGTTCTACCACGCCATTTGGAGTGTTGGACGCATCCTCAATGTTTAGACAGTATGGTGATGCGCGGATTCTTCTAATCACTAGCACCGAAGACCAAAAAATAAAATTACAAAAAAATAATCTATCTATCCGTGATACATACGGCAGCACGTCGACCCTAACACGCTAGCACACTAATCGGTTACGTTACGGGCGACTTTACAACAAAGTGTACTCTTTGACGTGCTGTCGTGTGTACTAGCCCACTATACCTCTTTTATACGTACTGCGTGCCCGTTTTAACGCGACCACTCGTTTGCTCTTTGTTCTACGATGGACTGGATAAACTACGTAATAAATAGTCATACTTTGTGCCCGCAGATAAAGTTTGTAATCCATTTGGGAGACGCTACGGCCCTTATCCATAAAACTGGATGCTCTACAGAGGTTACGCGAGTACTTTCTATGAGGATAAGGACCACCTGTTTTTATTTTGATTCGAATGACAGTGTGTTTTATGCAACAAGTGTGCGAATCTTTAGGGATTATTAGGGATACTAATATTCAGGCTGGCGCGTTGAGGTGGATCAGTGTTACCTATCTCCTACGGTAAAAATGTTACCTACCTAGAATTCAAAATTCAAAAAGCTTTATTTCTCAAGCTATTATAATTAAATTTCTCAAACATTAGAGGTACAAACATTACAATTTGATTGGGACTTCCTTTTAAGTAAAAAATACAAATACCAGAAAGCCCCACTTATAGTTTAGGATATCCCCCCACTGATCCATCTCGACGCGTTAAGGGTATATAGGGAGGTTTTTGCACCGGATGCCAAGGTCCCCAATACGTAAGGTGGAGCAAAAACATCATATGCCTCTACGCAAGCCAGAGCTAGTGTATAATGGGTATGGATGGATGAATGTAGGTAACCACATTTGTTTCAACGTTTCCATCTCTTTACTTACAATAACAATACCACCGGCGCCAAATTGAATCTCATCCGCAACGCAAAGCGAAATTCATTTCAATTGCAAGCAGTTTAAAGTTTTGTTTCAGTTGTAGCCAAGTTTATCATGAGAACACTCCGCCCGGCGGGAGCAGGTAAGAGCCTCAATTTAATTAAAAGAAGTTCCGCCGGGATTCGAACTCCGGAATCGCCTTTTCCGCATTTACAAGCAACAGGAAGGTATGGTCGTTGCTCCTTGATTTTCTCGGACGCTCTATTTTTACCCATCAGGAAGGAAGGTTTTCGCTTAGTTCCAATTTCACAGCCTTACTTTAGTTTTGAAAATATCTGCCACGCATCTTTTTTGTACCTTTGTTAGGTTATTGTGTTGTGTAAAGTTCTGTAGTCTACAGATGGTTTGAGAGCCCTATATAATGTCCCTAATAAGGGATGACAGGACCAGAAGATGATGTGTGTATGTACCCATAGTCTACAATTAATTCTCCATGTCCTTCTTTCCGTACCTACGTAACAGTATTTTTTATAACAGTATTTTACTTCATTGTGTGTTTATTTGGTTTCAGTAAGTAGTCGCAATATTGATTGCAGATAATGTTGGCCTTGGCTTGAACTTCTTATCAATTAAATTCGTTGTCAGTAGGTAATAAAGAACATGATACTATGGCTATAATAGGTAAAAAATAAGATAAATGGTAAGATAACTATGGTGATGCAGTGGTGCAATAGTTAGTGACTTGCAACTTAAGTGTTTTTATTATTTCACAACATTGCATAACTTTTTACACCTAAACTTTCGAAAGCACTGCAAATTTTGTAAGTAAGTACACACGACAGCATGTCACAGTGTTAATTTTTGTTGTTAAGTTGCCCGTAACGTAACCGAGTAGATTGCTAGAGTCGACGTGCAAAATTGCACAACTTTTTATTTATTTTTCTAACCATGAAAGTTTCACCAGCATGTTTTTACCATCTTAGACGAAAATTGATAACCAGCTAACCCCTAACTTTAATACCTAAGTGATCTGACGTAAGTGGCGGGTTTTATATCGCAACGCGATAAGCTTATTCATCCTCAGCGATATTTTAAAACCGATAAAAGCTGGTAGACAAGTGCTCTATAAAACTGTTTGCAATAGCCCATAAAAAGTCGTTAAACGCTTCACAAAAGCCGTCTGTTTTACAGTCTGGACCACAATGTTACGGCTGTAGAGGTTTCCGGCCCGATTTTGTATGTTCCGCCCTCGCTGGCCTGTAGGTCTACATTCACATTATAACGGTTATTATAGGATCCACGTTTTAAAGGGCACATAAATTTCAAGGCGAAACGATTAAATAATCAAGCTGAATCAATGATCAATGGATCAAGCTTAATAACAGTGACATTTTCACCAGTTAAGTCGGTATTTTTTTTAATATTATTATAGTCACCTGGTTTTATCCTTGTCCATGTCGCCAGCCAGCCAACTTTGAGGGTAAAAATAATTCAGCTGCATTTGTTGCAGTATGTTTGTTATGCAAGGATGCAAAATTATTGTTTGCAACGAGAGCTTGTATTGAAAACCGAGCTAGCGAAGGTTACTAAAATTGAGCCACGAGCGTAGCGAGTTTTACATTTTTTTAAACGATATTACTAATTTTAAAATCATGTGAGTCAAATAAGTTCCTTTTAAAAGCATATTTTACCGTAGTTACGGCTGCCGCACTAAAGTTTTGAGCTTCGTTGGTATTAAAACCATTCGTTTTATTAATAATTTCTTGAAGTTTATTTATCCAGACACAAAAATAATGTAAATAAAAGAATGTTTTTTTTTCCGGGTGCATTCTGAACTTTTACCATATAAATTAAAAAAATCTAGGAGATAAAAAATGAAATTAGTAATATCGTTTGAAAAAAAATATTTAACAAACCAAAACATAATTATCTATTTGATAAAACAGAAGCGAAGCATTTTTTTATTTACTGGTATTATAAAATAAATATGTGTACAAAATATTGAAAAGACTATTTATTAAGAAGAAACCGCGTTTCTGAATGTTCTATTCCTTGACATTACCTTTTTAAAAGATGCTTATGCACCATTTACATTCACAGTTTTGTATAGAGAATGGGCATAAACAATCGCTTTCGCTGAAATACGCGTGTAAACGAACTATGAATGAGGTTTTATTTTCCGTCGGGACTGCCAGTGTTTTTTTCTTTTTCAACACCATAGGGCGCGGGAAAGACTGTCCCGGCGTCGCGTTCAAATTTCGAAGCGCACAAAAATTCAGATAGTTTAAATCCGGCCTTTACACGATCGTAAGTTACTAGTAACAGCAAACTTTCCGAGCGTGGGAGATGAAATAGTTATTTGTTATGCAAGAATGCAAAATTATTGTTTGCGGCGAGTGCTTGCATTGAAAACCGAGCTAGCGAAGGTTTTTAAAATTGAGCCACGAGCGTAGCGAGTGGTTCAAAAAAAGAAACCTGAGCGTAGCGAGGTATTCAGAAGCACGAGACGCAAATAATATTGCATTCGTGCGAAACACAAAACTTTTCATCTCACAGAAGCGAGGAAATGATTTTGTTAGCCAAGCGGGAAAAACTCCATAGACAACTACTTACAGGCAAAACAGGTGAGTCAAATAAGTTCCTTTTAAAAGCATATTTTACTGTAGTTACTGCTGCCGCACTAAAGTTTTGAGCTTCGTTGGTATTAAAACCATTCGTTTTATTAATAATTTCCTGAAGTTTATTTATCCAGACACAAAAATAATGTAAATAAAAGAATGTTTTTTTTTCCGGGTGCATTCTGAACTTTTACCATATAAATTAAAAAATTCTGGGAGATAAAAAATTAAATTAGTAATATCGTTTGAAAAAATGTATTTAACAAACCAAAACATAATTATCTATTTGATAAAACAGAAGCGAAGCATTTTTTTAATTTACTGGTATTATAAAATAAATATGTGTACAAAATATTGAAAAGACTATAAGAAGAAACCGCGTTTCTGAATGTTCTATTCCGCGACTTTACCTTTTTAAAAGATGCTTATGCACCATTTACATTCACAGTTTTGTATAGAGAATGGGCACGAACAATCACTTTCGCTGAAGTACGCGTGTAAACGAACTATGAATGAGGTTTTATTTTCCGTCGGGATCTGGCATCTACTTAAACGGCCAGTGTTTTTTTCTTTTTCAACACCATAGGGCGCGGGAAAGACTGTCCCGGCGTTGCGTTCAAATTTCGAAGCGCACAAAAATGCAGATAGTTTAAATCCGGCCTTTACACGATCGTAAGTTACTAGTAACAGCAAACTTTCCGAGCGTGGGAGATGAAAAGGTTATTTGTTTGGATGTGTTGAAGATTGGCTGGTGACTAAAGCGTCAGCCCGTGTGATTACTTTTAATTTAAACGTTTTAGTCGCACACGTCCGTGCCAGACGTAATGAACGTGCCTTTAGAAAATGCAAAGTTATGAGTCGAACTTGCATAAGTCTTACTGAATGACAAGTCTGCGCTATAAGTTCGCTCACTGCTCCTGTTATGAAACCATAAAAACGGCAGTAGTCGAATTGGTAATGCAACTTTAAATATTGTGTTTAAGTGACTGTTTGTTTCTAAAATAAAACCAAAATAAAATAAAATAAGACTGAAAACTCTCAAACATCGGTAGGGAGCAGGACCCGGGTTCAATTCCCGGTAGCGCCAGCGCATGGATAGTGACAAGTTAGTTATCCACTGTATATTTAGAACAAAATGACGGAAAAATAATAGCGTAGGTAAGGAGAGAAACACGCTAATTAGGTCTATCATGGGGTATCGAGTGTCGCTGCGCTGACTGTGCCTACGTCCAATAGAAATACTCCAAGTTCTGACCAACGTCGGTAACAGTATATTTTTGCGACATTCTTTTCATTATTTACAAAGTTCATTTTCTTTTTCCAAATATTAAAACTTTTCTTCAAAATGTCGATTACGCTTTCCAATCAGATCGCTAGCAGATTGCGTTGGAGGTCTTAATTATTGCGCACGGTGTACCACGCCTGTACATACGTGTAATTTTAAACCAGTATGCCGTATCAGGTGTACCTACGTCTTCCGTAACAAAAGAGATCGTTCGCAGAGCGCCGCCTCACTCGCTGCTAAATAAAGGTCCGTGGAAGCCCCTACCTACAGTATGGTCTTCATTCAGGAGTTACTTCGCGTTCGTTATTGGTGAACAGAATTGGCTTCTCTATCTAATGGTTATGCGGATAAACAATGTCTCGAAAAAAATTAAGGCCCTTATATCTAGGACAGATGAATAAACAGCGTCCAGTGGCCTCTCCACTTATACTAGATGGCTTTAGTGACATTAACTCTGAAAAAATATCTGTAATTATTTCTGCCGACTTGCCGCAGACAATTTCTTTGTTTAAATTGGAATAGACCAAAGCCAAACAACTGCCATGTAAGGTCATATTGTATAAAATAAAGAGTTTCCTATCTCCATAAAATAAGTATTTAGTTAACCTAGGCCTATGAGTAGGTACTAGATCAGTGAATAAGAAATTTGAACGTACTGGCCACTTTGAATTAATATAAAACCTCCACTGCATGTCATAAGGTTCCAAAGTAAAACTTTTTTCACTCAATAACTATAATATTCTAGATTTAAAACAAAACTATTTTGAATTGTTTGACTTTCGATTGTTTTTTAACCCCCGACATAAAAAAAAATATAAGTTTGACCGCACGATGATGCGTTTTTTATTTGCAAGCAGGTTTTCTAGCGAGTCTACCTAAATATGCTATATCAAAATTGGTTCTGCCGTTTATGAGATAGGCTAATTCTAAGACCCGTAGTTTATGTATGAAAAAAACATTGAGTTTTTCAGTACAAAACGGCAATTTCATACTTTAACCCCTAACCCCTAATACTATGGCAGAGGCCTGGTTTCTGAATTGAGAATTTCACTAAGCAAATACTTAAGTATCGTTCTGTCACGCTCTTTTGTGTGAAATCTGCAGAGACAGAACGATACTTAGGCATTTGCTTAGTGAATTTCTCAATTTAGAAATCGGCAGATAGTGTTCTTGGCTTTCAACTAAAATTTGCTGTGATCTATTATTGGCGTTTCCTAGTAGAGATGCATACATAAATTATGATGGCTTACACCTTATGTCTCTACAGAGGCTTCTTGGTACAACAACTGCGCTGCATGTATTATAAGTTAAAACCTTCGATCAAGGATAAAACTAGATACAACATAGAACTCTGAAATATGTCTGGAAAAATAGATGCCCAAATTGCCTTTGGGAGCTTATTTGCTCGTAGTCTATGCAATTAAAGTAAAACTGTACACTAATGCAATAAGGTTGACATTCGAATATTAGACGTATGGTCGAAGTGATGTTTCGTTTTGTTTTATTGCTGATATGTTTTGTTTCTGTGGGGACAAGTTTTTATTGTGATTTTATACGTAATGCGGATTCTATGGGATTTAGTTCGGTGGTTAAAACAGAATGGACTACGTAGGAAGAGAGTGCGCATAGACAGTACACCGAACTAATCGAAGGCATAGTACTTTGCTTATTCTTGTGAATTCGTACTTACGCTAATCAAACATTATTGTTATAAAACGGGATTCTTACCACAAATTTTTGTTTTGAAATCACTGCCACGGTTAGACTACAGAAACTTTTTGAAGAGTGTCAAACAGCTAGGAGTAGATAAACCAATCTAGCTATCTACTTACTATGTTTTGATTACACACATCCGGTATGAGGTTGATTTTCAGATAGGTAATCCGTTATTTGTGCTATGTAGTCCACCTTTTAGAGCTGCATCCTTTTATCTTCAGCGCGAACGAAGTCGCGGGCGAAAAGCTAGTTAATTTTCGCCCGCGACTTCGTTCGCGCTGATACTAGTACTAAGTTAATCCACACGCTAACTTAGTACTAGTTAGGCATTCATATGTGCGTGGTGCAAAAAAAAATACCCCAACAAAAAAATTACACAAATGAGAATGTCTCTCCAATATAATTTGCCATTTCACCACACCAAGGGTTGACTGGAAGAGATTTCTACAGAAATAAGTTCGCCATGTACACTATGATTTTATGTTTTTGTTTGCAATAAAGTACAAAGTTTAATGTCGCAAGAAGAATATAGAAAATCCGAGGTGTGATTGGCAAGAGTAGTTTAATAATCTGAGTTTCGATTACTTTTGGTAGAGTTTTTTGCTAGAATCTTTGTGGAATGAGCCAGGAGACACCTTGTTCACTTCTTACCAAAACGCCTTCTAGGTATGTATTGAAGTAAACTATGAAACTACGAAAGCTAGAGATAACAATATACTAGGGCTACTCTTATTTTTATACGACAACCCCTAGTGGACCACAAATCAAGATAACAAGCAACGATAGCGAGAGACAGAAATATTTACACATTCCACCCTCCCTGCAGGCTCGGAGCATGCGACTGCAGAACAGTCACTATGAACTCGGCGCATGAAGACGCAGTGTTTCCTTTAGAGCCCTCGCCCACGGCGACTTTTTGTAGTGATGCTGTAACGCGTTTCGTAAACGCACAACAGCATCGCTACTAACGCGCTTTAGTCGCATTTGCAACGCGCTACTAACGCGTTACAGCATTGCGACTGTATCGATGCAAACGCGCGACCGTGTCGGACGACATCGGAGAGAGAACGGACGAAGGGTGGCGCGCGAATCGCCTTTGCATCGCGAGTTCGCGACTGAATCGTGGTTACGGTGGGCGAGGGTACACAGCTAGCGACCGCATCGCGACTGTATCGATACCAACGCGCGACAGCATCGCTACTGCATCGCTACAAAAAGAGTCACTCTAACATCTATCACGATTCATGAACCCTTTTAAAGGTGATCGTGACTTTAGAAGGGAAATGCCAAATTTTTTAATCACCTTTACAAAACGATTACAAAAAGAAGTGATGGTGGCTTATTGGTATAAAAATGGACTCGGAAGCTGTATTCCTGAAACACGTCAACTTTAAAATATGATTTCCAACTACTTTTGTTCTAAGATAAGGCTTTTCTCATAGCTCGATACTTTTTAATTACTGAACATTTTGTATAAGCTTAAAAATTTGAATTTGTGCTATTTCAGCGCTGCCTGCGTTTTGGTGCCCCTCCACTCTTTACAGTCTTTTCTGCTCCTAGGAATATGTTATACTGCGCCATTTTTTTTAAGGAAAAAAATACGCGTTTGCCAAAGGCGTAGAACAAAAGTTGTTGGAAATCACATTTAGAAGTTTGTCTGAGGAAAAAGCTATTTCAAAATTGCCCTGTATATGGCGTAAAAAACGAATGTGGTCAGAAATTTTATATCAAAGGTACTTATCAAGATTGATGGAGAAGTTAGACAATTACACGCCGAGGCTATTGGAAACATATAAAATCCAAAAGAACTACGAGTGTGATCTAGTTGAAGTCATCCTGAGGCAGACTGCAAGTGTAGCGGCTGCATGCATTTGTATGAAATTAATTTCGATCGCCGCGGCTGCATATTATGTCGAAATTGTACGCACATTTCCATTCTGCAACATGTTGTGTAAAGTGCTCTCGGAGAAGAATTCTATGATAGTGTACACCAAGCATCAACATAGCGCTGGGTTCCCCCATTTGGCCTGAGGCCTGAGCTCTGACCAGCCTCCTCGATGACATGGCGTGATAAACTTACCCTTAACCGGTGGGGAGATAGTTTAGCTGAGGAAAGTTTTTATACATAATACTTATTACCGCGATACATATCGATTTACCAGCTAGAGCGTTCATTCTACTACTTACATACATTATCTTTGTATTACGTGCCAGCTTTAGGAAACTGACCCTAATTGTTACCTATACTCCCTAGCTTTAAGAAGCCCTATAAAATACTCCAATAGACAACGTTTATGTTTCATAAAAATCTCAAGAGAGCTGCATGAGAGTACCTAAAAGTTGTTTGTGAAAATTATGTAGAACTGTCTCATACTACATCGTAGAGGCTGGAAGCCTGGAACGATTCAAATTAAACCATTCCAATCTAGCCGGCCACAGGAAGCGTATCGGTGTAACTATCCGCTATAAAAGTATCATTTGTAAAGAGATCTATTTTCAACGAGTGGACACCAGACGCCATTTGTAGCAAGGATTGTGTGAGGCACAAATCAAAGTAACAGCCTTGACACAGAATACAAAATGTTTAGAAGGCGCGCCATAGACATCTGCCTTTATACATTTCTGCATTTCTATGGTACAGTCGACAGCACGTTGATCCTCTTTACTCGGTTAAGATATGGGCGACTTTACAACAAAACTGTACTGTTTGACGTGCCGTCGACTGTACTATGAATACTATGAAGCAAAATCTTGGAAAAAAGTGTGTGTGTGCGTCAGTGGCGTGGCGTGATATCTTCTTTGGTCACACCTCATTAATTAATCTTATTAGTATTATCTAGTTCTTTCAGCCGCCCAACTATAGTACCAACAGAGTTTGTCTAGAGGTTGAGATGACGACGGTCGTCGCACTGAGTTTGTATAAATAGCTCTGTACAAGTAAAATTTCTTAACTGTCTGCTACTTCAGTAGGTAATTAGCGGGATAAGCTCGGGATGAGCTGACGAGGCTTTTGTTTACATACTTCTTACTATCGAGTCGGTGACAATATCACAGTTTATTGGCCAAGTATTCGGTAAGTTGCGGTTCATACATTTACTATGGCCGCACGTCACGTCACGTCAACCCATAATTTTTTTTCCGAAATGAGCTCGTTCTCGGTGACGTTGACATTGCGATGAGCCAACGCTCTTCGTGGCCGCAAAAGTCCTATCGGTGAAGCTGGACAAAAGAAGTAGCTAGAAAAAGATACTAAGTATTAAATAATACCTAATATTAATTGAATTTAAATCGTGCCTTTTTTTTCAGTTTATTTATTGAACACTGATACACTAGTGGTTCGCCCCGAACTATGAACTCGCGACCCCATATCTCAGTAACCCCTCCACCGATTTGGCTCATGTTCGAACTTAAAAATTCTCTTGGCCTCATTTATCTGCCTACCAAATTTCATGACGATCCGACTAAATTTACTCAAGTTATCGTCGAACGAACATTCATACATACATACATTCATACATACAAACGCCGGATTGTTCCAGTAGACTCGGAGAACTTCGCTCGCTCGTTCAAATATTTAAGTTTGAGTTTAAGTAGGTTGGACCAGTTTTATTTTTAATGCCTCTTTCGTTTATCGTTTCCCATTGCTGTGCAAACGCCTTTTCTTTTACCTTCCACACATATCTGTCTTCGAGCACCTCTTGTGGCCAAATGTGGTGTTACCAACCTATTTACTAGTGGTTCGCCCCGAACTGTGAACTCGCGACCCCATATAAACTTAACAACCCCATATCTCGGTAACCCCTCAACCGATTTGGCTCATGTTCGAACTTAAAAATTCTCTTTGCCTCATTTACTTGCCTACCAAATATCGTGACAATCCGACTTCATTTACTCAAGTTATCGTCGAACGAACATTCATACATACATACATACATACATACATACATACATACATACATACATACATACATACATACATACATACATACATACAAACGCCGGATTGTTCCAGTAGACTCGGAGAACTTCGCTCGCTTCGCTCGCTCGTTCAAAAAAAAAGGTTTGTCGTAATTTTTTTTACACATCATTTAAACACAATTTTATCGGGTTTTACATTCGTTTGGTTGGGAAAATGTAAAAATCAAACAAAACGAGTGAGAAATCCTGTAAAATTGTGTTGAAATTAAAGATTTGACGCTTAAGGGTAGACGATAGCAACGAGGCGGGAAATTCAAAAGTTTCTCTGTTTTTTACATTTTGTAGCTAAACTGAGCTATTTTTGTTCAGCGATTTTTCGTTCGCGGCAATAACATAGTATTATTTTCATTATTGTTAACAAAAGAACAAAAATAATTCAGCCGATTATGTGTTCTGGTCTACGAAGCAGTAGCACTGCCCAAAAAACTTGTCGTAGACCAGAACACATAATCGGCTGAATTATTGTTGTTTTTTTGTTTACAATAATGAAAAGAATACTATGTTATTGCCGCGAACGAAAAATCACTGAACAAAAAATAGCTCAGTTTAGCTACAAAATGTAAAAAAACTGTAAAAAATTTGAATTTCCCGCCACGTTGCTATCGTCTACCCTTAACTTCTTTATAATAAGCGCGGTAGGTTAGTTCAAATGCCATTGGTCGGTTATGCGATAATGCGTTTAAAAATAAACAAAGGTTTTTAAAAAGTGCTAATAGTTAGATACCTACTTACAATAAGTATAAGCAAAATTGTGGATTATACAGAGCAATACCTCTGCAACCATCTATTTGTACGGTGGTAAAGGAGTCCGGTGAGAAATGACGGCCACACATCTAGCCCTGAGTCTTAAGGGACGCTACAAGGCTCTACGCTGCACGGTAACGTGCTTTCAATAGGAATAAGGGGCATTTTTCAAGGGCTTTGTCGTCGTCGTTTCCTAGTTCAGAGTCTACTTTCAGGTTATTGGCTTCGCCGACACTCTGACTTGCTTACTATACTCTGTGAAACTCTGAACTGAAGAAAAACTTTCACTGGTTGTCTTTCAGCCGCTTAGACTTCGATAAAAAGTTGGCTATTTTATTGCGGAATAAAAGTGTGTTAATTAAGGGTGTGTTAATTAAGGCTATCTCCTTTCATCTAACTCCGAAATCCATCTAGCCATTTTACCGTGAAAAAAACAAAGTCTTCGCTAAGATACGGTCGCGTTTTACATTGTGCCGTCTTGGCTCAGCCAATGTAAAAGGCGGTGCAATGTAAAAGGCGGCGCAATGTAAAACGCGACCGCGACCGCAACCGTGACCGCGAACCGTGAACCACGACAGCAACCGCGACGGCAAACTGCTTCGCCAACAAACTGTTACAACAGTTTGACGTATTTTGTAACTGTCTGTAAATATTTTTTATGCTTAAATAAATAATTTAAAAGAAAAAACCTTGGCACAACAAATAAATATAAACCGCTGATTACCCAAGGAACTGGCCTGTGACCGAAGTGCATGGAGTATGCTGCACCGACAAGAGGATAACTCTTAAATATAATGATGATGATTACCAATGATACAAAACTGGTGACCCGAGTCCAACAGATGCTTTTGTTTACAACAGATTAAGGTTCCAACCAACTGAACGTAAGCAGGGGTGTGAATAAACCAGCTTACTTAGCCGTCGATTAATCATGAGCAAAGACAAAATAGACGCGTCCGTCAGTCAGATTTCGATGGCGCAGCGCATTGAAAGGGAATTAATCGGCGCAAGTTAGCTCATTCTTCAAAGCCGGCCGCGTCACGGGTCTTTCCACACGCAACCACCGAAAATATTTTCCCTTTTTGACAGTTTCTTCACTTAAGAGGCCGGTACCTACAGGCATAATTGCATCGCTAATAAATAAATTTAAAATTCAGGAAAGCCTAAGACTATAGAACCTAGATCATAGAACCTAATGAAACGTGTTACCACCAAAAGTAGGCGTCTTTGTCTTGTGCCGTTTTTTTCATAGCTGCTTAGTATCTATGAAATTAGCTTAGGCCCTAAAATAAGAAATTGAAGGTCCTTTTTTGAATAATGCATCCAAAAAGCATTGGTAGCGCCGCTAGGGTACCTTAACAAGTAGGAGAAAATAGCGAAGAAAAATCTATAGTGGTATAGAAACTTAGTTGCTGAATGTGGAATAGCCCCGCCCGGCGCTCACTCTCTCGTGATTAACTTTGGAATAAGGCAATTCATCGAAAGAACAAGTTTATTACTTTCAAGTTTTGTTCGGTACGGGAAGGGTTCGGGATCTCGATAGCACAATGGGCCCAATTACACCGGCTAGATAGCAAAAACTTGAACGCAATTTTTTGATGCACATGGAGAAAAAATATAGGCACTTTAATAGTCTCCGTCTTGTGCTAAAATGCTGCGTGTTTGGTGGCTTCTAATTTTGACAAAGTGTTATTCGATACGTAATATGTTTAATATGTTCCCGGTTATTTTTATCTTACAAGTAAAGTAAATAACAAGTAACGCCATCTAACGATCGAAAGTTTAATTACTTAAAAAGCCATCAAATAACTTACACAGAGACTTTTAGTTTTTCTATTCGTCTTACTAAACTTTAGTAACTAAAGGCTTACATAGCTTTGTACACAGAAAATATCCGTGTAAGGTTTTACCTGACACTGCACACAAATACAGCACCTTTACATTTATTTTAACGGATAGGTACAGCTAAGATCTCAAGAAAGCAGAACAAAACTAACTTTTTAATATCTTCTGCAAGATGAGAGTTTTCATAGTAGCCATTAATTAGTGCGCTCTTCTTTGTTCAACATAAGATACTATATAAAAGCTCATAATAGCGAAGTAGGTAGGTATTATTAAACGACCTACACGGAGAACAATTTCCGTCCCCTAATGCCCTAATAGAAGGGGGAATCCCGCTATGATTTGTTGTTCCTGACAATTGCGTCTAATCTAAGTCCTGGAATGAGATTGGCGCTAACTTTACGACTGGCACACAGTTATCTTGCCTGATATTCGAGTCCATACACATCTTGTACTTCAATTCGTACATTTGTTGTGTATTTTTAGCGGTTTGTTAAGCTTTCGTTTATGGTATTTTTCGACTGCGACAAGTTTAGCCAGCGTTGTTGGTCAAAGAAGGTATGTCGGGGAGGCGACGGCACTATGCCCTGGGCCCTTAGCCTGTAACACAATGGTGCCAAAATGGGCTTCCGGTTGACGGTTTTAATTTCGATTTATTAATGCTGTCGGTCCAGTGTCGGTCCTTTTAATGTTATTGTAGTACAGCAAAGAATATTATGAGTTTAATTCTAGAGGATTAGTTCGCTGGTTGTAGGAGAACAACGAAAAAATCCCGGTTTTGTCCTTCTACCTGGGACGCCATTGATACGCCATTGTGTTACAGGCTAAGGCCCCTGCTCGTTAAGTTGACGATCTCCTTAAGCGCGGAGTGATTCAATGCCGCTTTGTTTTACGAGAGAGCTGCTGCAGCTATTTGTCAAAAGATTCAACTAAACGTTACCCATTATCTTAGCATAAAATGACGCTCAGGTGTAATGAGTTTCTGTTGAGAGAGAAAAGGTTTTTATCTCGCGTCGCGCGATGGGATTAATCCGAAACTCCAAGGAGCAATAGCTATCGGTACAAGGACTTTATTTACTGCTTCAAAATCTGGGTTATCTTTTTTCTTGGGCTGTAAATCAATGTCCGTGGAAATAAACAACGTGAAACAAAAAGGGAATACTTTTTTATTACTTCACCATTGCGAATCCATAAATCCCAAGGAGAGAGAACGAAAGATATACATTTATTTACTTTTCGTGCCAACATAAATCAAAATCCGCACAAAGGACCGATTATACTAACCGGCGCGGGCAAACGTGAGTTCTAATTGTGGATAATTAGCAGCGAATTTGCAACACAAACGGCGAACTCAAAAACAGGAGAAACTCCACTTGTGCATGCAAAGGCTCTTTATGCATTTTAAGGGTAAGGGTACCCTTTGCTTATAAAGCCGCAGAATGCGATGGAGTAGAATTGAAAATAGAGCTCTTGTTATTTGGAGGGCATATGGAGTGGAATACAAAGGGGGCACATTGTCTCTGCTGCCTCGTTACGCGCCGCTTCAGACGTCCTGATAACAAACCGCGAGGAGCGCGAGCAGCTCGATACATACACACGATTATACACGTTGTAGGAACATAATAATATATGCGGTTGCTTTATTGAACTCTCTGTGTGTATTTGCTACTTGACGTGACGAATCGAGTACTCAAAGCTCACACACCCCTAACGAGTGATTTGAGGGCCTGATTTGCACCGTGCTGGAAAGGTGATGTCATACTTCAGGAGGTCAGTCTACTCGCACAAACAAGTGTATAATGTTGTAGGGTCAGCCAAAAAAACATGAAAAGAATTTGGCTTATGTTTGAATATGTTTAAAATCTCAATTATTTTGAATTTTTCCGATGCCATAAGAAAAGTGGTATGAACATGACATAGATTCTGTTCATAGAGACATTGTTTGTTTGTTATTAGCGGAGCGAGCTGGGAACACATTCATCAACGCTCGGTCAACAAGGTACCAAACTTGTAATGTGTACGCTGATATGGAAACTACGGGGACACCACACACCCTTGGAACGCATTAGCAGAATGAAGCAAAGCAACCGCAATAACTCTATCAACTCCATGATGTACGTATTGCGTGCCAAATGACGTAACACGTAATTACAAGCCGGATATTAAGCGCACAATCAAAGGCGAGCTCAACGGAGCATAGGTGTGTCGCGGCGCTCCGCTTTCGGCCGTCGTCAGCGCACCGAAAATACATTCGGCTTGATGTTTAATTTACGAACAATGCGGAATTTAATAACCAAACTTGTGACTCGAGTCGCCACCACGCTGTATGCGTATAATGAAACTGTGTCTATTGAATCATGGAACTGTTGTCATGCGAGCAATTATATTCACTCTGTTTTCGGACGACTCCAAATTATAGAGCCAAATGCAAGCTATAGTTTCAGGGAACAGTAGTAGGTTGGAAGCTGTTAATTGATTGAATAACACGAAATGTGGCAGCTCCTGCGCGAACAATAAAGCCTCTATTGCAAGTGATTTGCAACACGCTGTGCCGAGACACTGCCTTGAATAAAATTACTTAAATTACCTCGAAGTGCATTTGGCTTTAGTCTGAGTCTGCAGCATTCATTGTTCTAGAAAGCGGAGCTACGAAACCGCGTAGCGCGCTACGCCGCCCTCGTAGCGCGCGGCCTTGGCTACGACTATGTTCTACGAGCTTTACGCTTGCTTCGTCTACGCGAGGCTTCAGCGTGCGAATTCGTTTGCGTCTACTTAGCTGTGACTTAGCTACTGTAACTAATATATAATAGTTACGCGGAAACGCAGTGCGAATGTTTAATACCGAATTGTCAGAAAGGAAAAGCTTATTCATTACACAGGACAGGCGCCCCCGCCGCGTGCGTCCGGGCTTAATTACATCTAGCTCCTAGTGTAACTGTGACGTCAATAAAATGAGCAGACCGCTTCCTTGCAGTTTTCAACGTATAAATTTAATTTCTGCACTGTTGACCGACACCGCAGCTTTTCCTCGCTGATTGAAAGTGATGAAGTTTCCTTTCTTTTTAAACAAGTGTAATAAGTTGAAAATTCGCTCGGAACAGAACTTGAACCCGCAACCTCTCCCTTCTTTATTTTACTTACTCTGGTGACGTTGCACACCTAGTGATATGAAAGCTAACTCCTTGTCAAAATAAATAAATAATCTATGCGCTAACGTTAAAGCGTTTACCGAAAGGCCTTTTATTTTATTTACATCTTGCTAATTGGTGAGGCCGCATTTTTTGCTGATTTCGGAAAAAAAAATCCCCGCTGTCTGTATTTTAAAAAGTATGATAGTCACATAATTTTCGATAGCTGCATCGAATTAAGCAACAAAGGACTTATGAGTATGAGTAAAATGACAGCCTATGAAACCATTGAAAGTAGTACTAGTGGTTCGCCCCGAACTATGAACTCGCGACCCCATATCTCAGCAACCCCTCGACCGATTTGGCTCATGTTCGAACTTAAAAATTCTCTTGGCCTCATTTACCTGCCTACCAAATTTCATGACGATCCGACTAAATTTACTCAAGTTATCGTCGAACGAACATTCATACATACATACATACATACATACATACATACATACATACATACAAACGCCGGATTGTTCCAGTAGACTCGGAGAACTTCGCTCGCTTCGCTCGCTCGTTCAATGAATGTTTTTCAGTAGCACCAAATGGTTTTCTTACCAAGACACAGCGCTAGCACTTTCAAAAGAGCCAGCTTAGTCCTAAAGCCGAGTGATGGGATCAGCGGGTATCAATTTATAACGGGCGATTCAACATCGGCTGTCCGTGCGATGCGCGGCCAAAGTTCAAGTGAGGGCGATTCCTCACTGTCCGCTGTTAAGCCCTTTAAATGCGTTGTAAACTCGCGGCCTGCCCGTCAGGACAGACGGTTTCTTCCGATCGATACCTGACCGACCAGTGCTTGTGGAAACTTGTATATGTTACCGGCGCAACTCGATTTCAGGATAAACTAGTTACGCCTAGGCCAAACCAGTCTAACCTAAGCTCGTATGGACAAACCGCTATAGCCTAGGCCAAACTAGTCTAGCCGAAGCTCGTATGGATAAACCGATATTTCCTAGGCCAAACTAGTCTAGCCGAAGCTCGTATAGAGAAACCAGTTTAGCCTAGGCCAATCCAGTCTGGCCTTAGGAACTCGTGACCTGGTATTTTGCCTCGGTTGCCCACCTGTGCGATTATTCTGTACAAAAAATCCGCAGTTGCTACTCTTCAACGTATTATTTGGTTGAAGCGGTGGTGGTCTAGTGGGTACAACAATGGACTCGGAAGCGAGAGACCCAGGTTCGAATCCCGGTGCGGGCATAATATACCTATGACTTTAATTTATTTCAAAGTTACGTAAATTTGTGAAGGAAAACATCGTGAGGAAACCTGAGTGTATGAGGCATTATACCCTCAAAGCAAAAATTGCCAAATCTCTCTCTGAGAGAAGGCCTTTGCCCAGCTAGTGGGACATGTTATGTACAATTGTACAGGCTACATCTTACTTTTTACGTATTATTTGACGAAAAAAATATTTTAATTTATACATATTTTCCCACAAATAAAAATAATCCGTTTTTGAGGACTAATAGCAACTGTGCGGTTTTTTTACTTCATGGACTCGGCGGATAGTATCCGCGAATAGGCGAGCTACGATCAGCAATCCGTCAACAATGGTTTTTTATTTTGGAGAGGCCTAGGCTATTTAATTATGATGATGATGCCTCAAGTTTATTTTTCGGTATGACAAAATATGTAAGAATAAAGCTGTTTTCATTGTAAACCTTTGAAAATGATGGCATTTTTATTGGTCGAAAGCAATGTAGAAGAGTCTCAGCCATTAATTTGTACCCTGCGGCGGCAGCGTCCATTCTCCAGCGATTCGAACAAGCATTTCTCCCGACAACAGCGTGCAGAAAACACGACTATCTATCGTTATTCAGTCAGTACACGCTATGGGAAAGAAATGAGCAAATAAATCAATTACACACCGGCAGGCGGCGCCACGGAGGAATAATTGGATTTGAGCTCCCGCCGCGCCCGCGGCCGGCGTAGGGTTATTTTTCCACATTGCCGGGAGAAAAACGTACTCCTTTGCTAAATTAACTGAATAGGCAACCCTTTACCTTAAGAAAATAAACATAGCTTGATAGACACACAATTTACTTGTAACTACAGACACCTGAATGGAATGAAATTGAAGTTAATTTGTTCCTGTACACAATATGGCATTCACTGTAGGCCTAATAACCTGTGTTGTGAATACATATATTGTACATATGGAATACCCAATATGGACTTCTTCGACTAATCATCCAAGGGAAGATACCAGGCAGAAGGAGACCTGGAAAACCCAAGATAGCATGGCTTGAGAACTTACGCCATTGGTACCAACAAACCACGAGGTCCTTATTCCATTTGGCAGCCTCAAAGGAAGAAATAACCAAGATAATTGCCAACCTCCGATAAGAGACGGCACTACAAGAAGAAGAAGATTGTACATGGAACAATATTAGAATAGTAATAGTAGTACTTACCTACAGTAAGCAACACGCTGAAATACCCAATTATGCCATCCAAATGGCATTGGGCATCTCTTACCGCGCTCGGCGACAGGTGCGTCAATCCAACAAAAAGTTTGCCCGTACCTATCTGAAGTTATCCATGTTGTAATAGGCCATTCAGTTCAGCGCTCAATTTCCTAGAAGATATTTTCATTACATAAAAGACCCTAGCAATTCCAATTATGCTTTAGTTTAGGGAGTAATTGAATCCCATTTGTGTCATTATTCGTGCGTTGGTGTGCGTTTCAGCGAACATTACCTACCTAAAACGCGATCGAAAGAGCTTCCCAGGAAACTGTATTTATATTTACATGCCAATTATGCGTTAGTATCACAAGATCACAACTAAACATACTTGCACAAAATCGTAAGCAATAAGAGAGTAGAAGACTACCGTAGACTTGGCCGCATCGCAAGAAACTCTGGGTGCACAAGAAAGTCCGTAACCAGAAATGTGACTACCTCTCTCTTTAACATTCTCTCATCCTATTTTGACAGATGATACAGCTTAACTTCGCAGCTAAGCAAAACAAATAGAAGCGCAAGTGTAACAAGAAAACACCCGACGTCGTCTCGGGGGCACCCTTGGCGACCGCGACTGCTTTCAAGTGCACAACTTTGCATACGAATCAGAAATGCATTCTGAGAAACTCGTGTCGCGCTTTAAATTTTAAATTACGCGAAATTGCAATTTTAAATTGAGCCATTCTACTCGTAATATGTAAATTGGAAAGCGTAACGTGTCTGCGGTGTACAAGAGCGACATTGTTATTACGGGATAAGTGGCGCATTATCAGCGACACTCGGAGCTCTTTGTGCATTTTTGCTTTCTAGACTAGAAAAGAGTGAATTTCTTAATCGAAACGACCTGTAATGCTAGGGTTGCTTTGAAATTATACACTGCGCAGTTCAGGTAAAAGTTCCGCCAATTACAACAGTTATAGCAACGTCTAAGCCTGAATCAGGCCGGTGCTAACCTATTAACTGGCACATTACCACCGAGCAAAACAAGGACACGGGATCGTTCAGCAAAGTGAAAATTGCCACGGCCGCTAGCTGTTGGCTAAACGAACTGTGAAAATAATGGCCCATAGCGTAATGCGCGCCTGAAATCGACTAATGCACGCCGCTTGTTCCCGGTTCGCGAAAATATTGGATTTTACTCCATTCGTAAGGGTTTTTGGGTATAATCCGACTGCACAATTCTCTCAGTATTATAGGTATTACTAGCGACCCGCCCCTGCTATGCACGGGAGTTTAGGAGGAGTTAACGGATATACACAAACAGACAGACGCGAAAAGCGATTATGTTTTATACTACGTAGAGATGAAGAAAAGAAGAAGCATGCAGATGCTCTCTAACCCGCAGCGACAGTAAAATTGTGCGCTGGATCAGGGCAAACCTGGAAACCCAGACTTACAATAAAAGGCATAACCTATACATCCCTTTTTTTATAAAATGGTTTTATCTGACTTATGTCGTTTTACTAGATACTGAAGATATCTCAAAAACCACTTCTCATCTTGCTGACCAGCGTTTGGGCGAGTTAAGTCGACTAAAATATGGAGTTGGGTACAACTCGTACTTTTTGTTATTATGTAGTATACTACAATTGTACATGCCCGGATTTTCTATTAGGTATGTTATTAATTCGGCAAAATGCAACGCGCATTTAGCCATCGTATTTATCAGAGCCAGCGCTATTTAAATCCTCGGCTGCAAACCTTTTTGTTCTACCCCAAACCGTGACAGATACAGAGTGGTGCCCAACAAACTATTTCCTTACTGAAAACGCTCCGGAAATTAAAACCAGAGAAAAGTCTCCCGGGACATACTTGCCGAGAGAATGGGATTTAAATTTGTTACCAGTCTTATTTATTTATAGGGGCCCCAGGACTACACTCAGCGGATATGTCTAAGCTTTAGATGCTGAGTGAGAAATGAATTTGGGCGCTACATTTTTGTAGCAAGCTTCATGGAATAGTATTTTCACTGAACGCAAATTTTATTGTGATCTACAATAAATTCTACACTACAAAAACGTTTGGAGTCGATATTCTGTTATACAGATACCGTGACAAAGTCAACGCAGTAGTGATTAATTGGTATTTAAACTAAAAGCCAGCTAAAAGGGCATACTTTATTGCAATTAATGTAATAGTTTTTTCACAAATGTTAATCATAATGCTGCAAATATTCATAAAGTAACACTGACAATAATCAAGTAATTAGACTAGTTACAAAACAACTGTCAAACAAATTGTGTACAGTGACTTTGGCTATGCTCTGTCTTACTTTAACATCACGATCCCTTTGAATATGAAGTTTGAAAGCTGTTGGCAACCTTTAGACAGTTATATTTAACACGAGTTTTTTTACGGCCATTTTGATCCATCCCTTCTGTATGGATATCAATTCCATGTCAAAATTATTTGTTCTTCACAATATTATTGCCTATTTTAGTTTCCTGAGATACAGAATACAGCTGTATTCTAGTTCAGGCACTGTGTACGTCTTTACCTAAGTTATATTAAGTAGTTATGAATATGTAGTAAATAATTTTTATTGAAAATAAATGAATTGAATTGAATTAAAGACAAAATCGTAATCACGATACCTCTGGAAGAGATAGTGATAGATATTAAAGTTAGGCAATTAAGCTTCGATCAAGGATAAAACTAGATACAACATAGAACTCTGAAATGTGTCTAGAAAAATAGATGCCCAAATTGCCTTTGGGAGCTTATTTGCTCGTAGTCCATGCAATTAAAGTAAAACTGTACACTAATGCAATAAGGTTGAAATTCAAATATGAGACGTATGGTCGAAATGATGTTTCGTATTGTTCTATTGCTGATATCTTTTGTTTCTGTGGAGACAAGTTTTTATTTTGATTTTAAACGTAATGCGGATTCTATGGGATTTAGTTCGGTGCAATTAAGCCCCACAAAGTGACTGTGCAAAACAGAGCACAGCTTGTGCCAAGCACTCGTCCTGAGTTTACTCAAAAGCACGTGGTAACTAGAGAACTTAGATAATGACTCTACGTCGTTGAAGAAGTGTTCACTTAGTTAATTGGAAAAGGCCCGTATTGCGAGCTCTTTAGGTCACTAATGTTATGTTTGAATGAATGACCCTCTTATCTTTTGTTCATAATTATCACTAGTAGGCAGACTATAACCAAAATATACATTAGTTCTCTTATCAGTGTTGTTGTCTTATGGAGTGAGAGACGACGTCTTTCAACTAAGCATAAAAGGATTTTACATCATACTTTGTTGACAGTGCCGCAAAGCCCAAAGTGTATACGTTACCTATAAGTTTTCGTGACTTATGTAAGTACCTACTTACCCATTTAACTCGGGTGATTTTTTATTAACACATATTCATAGTAAACGAATCTCTTTTACACAGCGTTTTCTAACCATCTGCATCCACAGCCCTTCTTTGAACTCTACTGACTGTTTTTTTTTTCACTGCGGATCTTTACAATGAGTATAACCCATTAAAGAAAACATCGCTTTGAATGTATTAATTAGAGCGAGAGGGCGAGTGTTTTGAAGTTCATCCTAAATGTTTTCTTTAATGACACGGGTTACAGTAATATCTCTTCTCTAGGTTTTTACTATCGTGGACGTTTTTAGTGCACTCGCTAATAGTCATAAAGTATTAAATAATCTTAGTATAAATTTAAGTAAAGTCGGTCCGAGCGCACTAAAAAACTTAGGCCTTTGCATCTACGTAATGAGATGATTTATATAGCGTCCAGTGGCACCTTCACTCACACAAGATGGATGAAGAGACCGCTCAGCGCTGCAGTGCCTGGGACATTGGTTTTAGATGGAGTAGGCATACCATCCTGACAGCCTAGTCGTCCTAGCCCACAGGAAAGACAGGTCAATACGTGTGGAGCCAACAAAGCCGCGTGTTTCCTCACGATGTTTTCCTTCACATTTAGCGAGTGATTTTGCTACTTCAAATTCACAAATGTACGTAACTTTTAAAAGAAACAAAGTCATAGTTACATTCCTGCGCCGGTAATCGAACCAGGGTCTTTCGCTTCCGAGTCCAATTTTCTACCACTAAAAGCGCACTAAAGATCGTGAAAACTCGGCTTTTGTCAGATTTAAAAAATTATCCTGCACATTCACCCTTGACGCATTTTTCCAATACGGCCGCAATATGGCGAAATTTACAAAATTTAATATTTTACAAATTAAGACGCATTTTGTGTTTTTATTGAATAAAACAGCCTTACCTTTGAATAAACATTACAAAGTATTTAAAATCAAAGCATTACTATGCGAATTCAAAGACAAATTAATTTCAAAACTTTTTCAATTTGATCGCAATAGCGTCAAGGGTAACCCCCCTGTAGCTATAACTACACAAAATGATCGCCCCGCTCGTCTCAGTCCATAAGCACTGAATAAAAATCAACAACACCTAGTTGTCGGCTGATTGTTCGATCACAAGTTGGCGCAGCGGGTCTATAGCTCTCGCAATTCGATTTGGCCGCTCCTTAGGTTGTTTGACAGCAGTAGTAAGTACGTCCAAACGCCAATGATACATTGTTGCTTCCCATGGTGATTAATTAATATTATAACCACTATACAAAGAAGTAAAAGTTCCGACTTTGAACCTCATTAATTTAATTATACTTTGATTTCCCAGGCTAGGAGAAAAATATTCTTGATGATGCAGGCAACACGTGATATCCCGCTATTATAGTCTAGAGAAAATGACCCATACATTTATTACAGAATATTTTTTTTGTGTGAACATATTTTTATTTTATTCGTGTCATCCCTATATTCAAAGTTGTAAGTTTTTAATGCTAAACGACCCTGTTAACTACGATAAAACTTTTTGGAACACGCCGTAATAGCAAAAAGCTGCCAAACGGATCCTCTGAAGTAACAGTCGTGTGATCCGGGCTAGGTCTCCGCGGGCCCAGTCTTATCGCCTAGCTTCCTTGGGCCTCTACTGTGGGTCATAGTAGAATGGTTTAGAGCTAAAAATCTACTAACACAAAACAAGCCAAATATTGCAGAAAAACATGCTTATTCGTAAACTCAATTCTGATATTGCCTTTCCTATGAACTAGGATAACTAATATACCTACATCACTAACAGTAGTTTATCTAGATTTTTAAGCTCAATGTTGGGGACCTACTCTACGAACTACCATCGATAAATGACCAGTCTATGACTAACTCGGAAATCTGACATTTCGGAGTTGACCAAAGCCAAGACCAAGAACGTCAATTTTCGGCCGTGAGTTTTCCTCATCCAGTATTTTGCTGCCGCTTTGACTACTTCCGTTGCAGATTTTATCGACAATAGTTCGAGTAACTAACATTTCAGCGTTGAGCAAAGCCTATCTCGAGCATGCATTTGGATGCTAAGGAGGCCGTTCCCAAGTAGCGGCCCAGTCTCGTCGCCTCGCCTCTGCTGTCGCGCTATCTCGTACAGTCGCATTGGGAATCGAATCAATTTGTTGCCCCAACAAGAGCGTTAGAGCGCGCTTGTTCGATCATCGTCACCCGGCGTCGAATCCCTGATCTATTGCGACGATGCAGCTCTCGGCAGGCGTCCAGCCGTCTAAATGGATAGGTTACAAATCGGTCTCGCTAGAGGTCGTTTTGTTTCTTTTGGTCAATGGGAATCAGTGAGTCGATGACATCAAAAAGGCGGCCGGAAAGCAGCCCCCTTAGCCTGTAACACAATGGTGCCAAAATGGGCTTCCGGTTGACGGTTTTAATTACGATTTATTGATGCTGTCGGTCCAGTGTCGGTTCTTTTAATGTTATTGTAGTACAGCAAAGAATATTAGGAGTCTAATCCTAGAGGATTAGTTCGCTGGTTGTAGGAGAACAACGAATAAATCCCGGTTTTGTCCTTCTACCTAGGACGCCATTGATACGCCATTGTGTTACAGGCTAAGGTACCTGTGGACACGAGTGGTAAGGGACCGGGGAGGTCGGTCGGCATGACAGGGAAGAGATGCCCTCCTGAGATTCATGATGAGCTGGATAGATAGATAAATAGTAAGTAAGTAAGTAACTCTTTATTGTACAAAACAAATCATTTTACATATTAGTTGAAGAGTTGTAGAATAAAAGTACAAATGGCGATCTTATCGCTAAAAGCGATTTCTTCCAGACAACCTTTCCAGACAAATAGAATGGAACTGGTATATCTAGCTGCTGAGAGAATGTCTGTCTATCCAGAATTCAGACATTTACCTATCTAACAAAACTCTAACACCTTACTGACAGACACTGCACACTGCGGGGTTACCCTTGACGCTATTGCGATCAAATTGAAAAAGTTTAAAAATTAATTTTATCTTTGAATTGGCATTCGCTTTGATTTTAAATACTTTGTAAAGTTTATTCAAAGGAAAGGCTGTTTTATTCAATAAAAACACAAAATGCGTCTTAATTTGTAAATGATTAAATTTGTAAATTGCGCGATATTGTGGCCGTATTGGAAAAATGCGTCAAGGGTAGAGGGGCTGCACATAAAAATACAATTTCATCAGTTTAAACTTATTGGCTATAGTTTCGATATAAGCAAGGATTTTCTTTCGTTTGAAAAAGTCGCGGGAGGCGACAAATGTATATGTCAAGCTTATTGTATTAAGTACTTCCTATACTTATAAATATGGCTGTTTATCTTATCTAGTATCGTTTATCTGACTGTTGTGTATATGAATGCTGTTTAATAGATCTCCTAATGGCTCTTCTTTTCCCACATTCGCGAAGGTTTCGGAAAGTCTCAAAATGGTATGCGAATAACATTGGTGCATGTGAGTGACCAACATTTTGAGCCTAACAAACACACACTTCATTCACATTTAAATGCCTCCCCACACTCACGGCATGGGACGGAGTCAGTTACTTTTTTGTATAGAAAACCAACACAGAGAGCGGCGTGTGGACACTTTTTACGGAGCTTGAATGTAAAGAGGCCTAAAAACGAAAGGTGCTAACAATCGGCATAACTATACACTCGTAAGTGCAGGCAGTAAGTGAGTTAAGGCGCGGTGCATAGTGAATAGCCCGCGCGCCAAGAAAAACGCACAAAATCGAGTTCTGTATCAAATACGCTAAACAAATCGAAAATTTTCACATATCAAACCCTAGAATTAGGTGAGACCTATCTAAAGTTTTGTGTTGAGATTCGTAAACGCTTTGATGATATTTTGCTTGAAAAAAATTGCGCCACCAATTTTTTTTCAAGCAAAATATCTTCAAAACGTTTATGAATGTCAACACGAAACTGGCTAGGGTTTGATATGTGAAAATTTTAGATTTTTTTAGTGTATTTGATACAGGAATCGATTTTGTGCAATTTTTTTTGCGCGCGGGCGATGCACTATGCACGGCGCCTAAACTGGATTGCGGATATTTCCCATGATGACTATTATTATCTTTTAATGCAGACCACTTGCGACCTTATCTACACGAGTGCAAAGTTCATAAGTGCGCTCCGATAAAGTAATATCGAAGCGTGTTTTGTTGTACTCGTAATGCAATAAATAGCGTTTAATTTTCGTTATTATCATGGTTGTAGGTACTCAAGTTGTTGACCGAGTCAGAAACCGAAAAACTATCATCTTGGCCTTGCATCTAGGACAGATAATTTATACAGCATCCAGTGGCAACTCTACTCACACACTAGATGGGTAAAGTGACCACTCGGACGCTGAAGTAGACATATTTAATTTTTAAATGGTTAAGCTTGCCCAACACCCAGCACCTTGCCCAGCCTAAACCACAGAAAAGTTAAAGTAAATACCAAATTGCAGCGCCATCCAAGCTGCGGGGTTTCCTCGCGATGTTCGCAGTGAAGTAGCGACGTCAAAAGTATCAGAAATCAACAAAGTTGTGCTAGAAACGGCGGCGGCTATTTTTCGGGGTTAAAAGTTGTTAAAAAGGGGCTTAAAACGATTCCGGTGGCAGTTTACCCGCAGCGATAGCCGATGGAAGTGGCACATACTCGCATGGCTGGCACGCTTCACGCGCCGCGAGGGAGCGCACTTTGCCAAATATGCCATCCGATAGCGCCAGAACATTGTAATAAATTCACGACCGCCCTATTAGCACTAAATCTAAACATTAACCCAATTCCCGGCACCGAAACTTCACGATTATTTGCGTGAAATATTTCCACCGTAAAGTTGTCATTTTCGCGCGCGACTCTTGCTCTTCGTGCCGCGCGCTAAAGTGACATCTAAATGCAAATTAGTAGGAAATTAAACCTTCTGCGGTTGAGGGAGCATCTGTTTTTGTTAGCAAATTTACTACTCGTTTTTAACCCTCGTAACCCAAAAACTTAGTAAGTAGTTACCTAAATAAAGCATAGACTGACAGTTTTAGAAATACAGACAATAGACAGGCTTGGAAAGCGACTTTGTTTTATACTATGTAGAGAAGATTAGCGAAGATGTAGAGATATAAATAAAGAAGAGATAGAGAAGATATCTCTTCTCCATCGATTCCTCATGACTGAGGATCGCGACCATGTCGTACTCGCTTCCATTGGGAACTGTCTTCCATCATATGAACTGCCTCCGCCGCTGCCGGCTCTAAGGGCATCAGACCATCTGGTTGGTGCCCTTCTCCTGACGCGTTTGGTCTGGCCCAAGATTATGAGCTTCTCTAAACTAGAATAGATTTGGAATAGTGGAATTGAAGCATGCAATCCTCTTGTTTCCTAACCCACTTTCGTTATTTCAGAAGCAGATCCGCAATGTCGTGCCTAATCCCACCACCGAACATCACTGACAGGCAGTTCAAGAAGCCCCTGCTTTGTGGCCCGGGCCCCAGCGACCTGTGGCCCTCCGTCGTAGAAGCCCTGAGCAGGCCCATCATTTCCCCCATGGATGATGAGTACTTTGCTGTAAGTTTTTAGGGTTCCATCCATATAATCATATCCGATTAGTGTAAAGAGTGATGTGATGTCTGCACGTTGTCATTTTTAAATTCAATGAAAGGAAAAAAACTTTGATCTGAGTTAAAATAATTTTAAAATAAGTAAAACGTAAAAAAAAACCTATCGGACGTTCGTAAGCGCGGTGGGTAATCAATACGTTAAGTTTGTTAATTAATTTCAAACCAAATTTCCAAACAAAAATCCGTTCATTTCCCCAGCTGGTTGACGACATCCGCATCGGCCTCCAATACGCGTTTCAGACTGCAAGCCACCTGGTGCTGGCCATCAGTGGGTCCGGTCATACTGGCATGGAGACCGTGATAAGCAACCTCGTGGCTCCCGGCGAGACCATCCTGATCGCTGCCAGGGGCACCTGGGACGAGCGCGCACTCAGCATGGCGCAGAGATACGGTATGTATGGAGGTGATTTTAGGGCTCTGGGGTTTTGATTGTTTCTTTCTAAAGCCCAACTCTCGTAAACTCTCTCTCTGCGAGAAGGCCTTTGCCCAGCTAGTGGGACATGTACAATTGTACAGGCTACATCTTATTTACTTACTTTCTAAAGACATGATTGGAGTAGCCAGCGTACTCTGAGGCTGTGAATTTAGAGCAGATTGGTCAGTCCAACGTGTCGGGTATTTTTCTCTTGGTCGCCGATTCTGTCAGAAGCAACTGACGACGCATTATCCGAGATAGATTGCTAGAGTTGAATGAACATAGCCCTCAGAAATAAGGATGGCGATGTAAGGAAGAGCAGAGGTGCTGGCCATCAGTGGGTCCGGCCACGCTGGCGTGGAGACGGTCATCAGCAACCTGTGACTCCCGGCGAGACCATCCTGACCGCTGCCAGGGACAACTGGGAGGACCGCGCGCTCAGCATGGCGCAGAGATAACTTAGCGTCTTTAGGGCCTCATGCTTTAAGAGATCCCGATTTTAAGGATTCCATACCGACAAAGGCCGTTTACTAATTCGGCTACACTACTGGAGAGCTAAACCCACAGAACACCTATAACCAAGGCTAAACCCGACTGATTCAAGTTTGCCTCCCTGCAAGTAACGTGGTATGGTAGAGCTAGTTGCATCTATCAAAATTGTTTAGGGATCAAAATATATTATTTTGTATGGAAAACTGCTTTTCGTAAAAAAAAAGTCTGGCTCCGAGGGAAAAAGAGATAGCGCTACCCATATACCATCTAAGTTTACCAGGGGCCCGAGTATGTAACGCAATGGTGCCAAAATGGGCTCCTAGTTGACAGCTTCAATTACGATTGATTAATGCTGTCGGTCCTTTTAATGTTTTTCTAGTATAGCAAAGAATATTCGGATTCCAATTCAAGAGGATTAGTTTGCTGGTTTGTCCTTCTACTGTGACGCCATCGACACGCCATTGCGTTACAGACCTAAGCCCCAAAAAATTGCTATATCCTGCCTGACAATTCAAAATGACGGATGAGATGAGAAAGATGGCGGAAATTGTATTTTAGTAATTAACAAAAATGTGCTTGATCCCTAGATACTTTTGATGTGTGTATGCACATGCATATTTGGTTGATGCATAAGGGAACATGTGACGTAACAGACGGGGTTGACTCTAAAATGTCCAAATTCTAACCTCACCTAAGCTGGGTAATTCATCATTTTATATCAGTCCTCGGCTGGGTGCGGATAGGCCGGTAATTGATGAGTCGTTATTGGACAGTCGCAAACAAATGGAGCACCGTTTGATAGCTACAGCATGACAGAGCTTTGCACCGGGATGAATTGATATTAGTGTATGTTTAGCCTTAGCTTTATAAATGTCGCATGAATATTATTAGTATGCTAATGTTTTATTGATCCTTTTAATTTCTTATTCGGTAAAGAAATGTTGAAATAGCTCCATAGACGTAAAATAATAAACAATGTTTTGTCCTATTCGCTGATAAATACGACAAAACAGAAACATTTTGCTATGCAAGGTTTTACACCCTTTAGGAAATCAAGAAGAAACCCTAGTAAAATGTGCCCTTCTTCTTTCCAGGCCTCAAGCCGGTAGTCCACAGCATTCCCATGACTGCTACGTTCACCCTGCAAGAGCTGGAGCCGCTGCTGAAGAGCCATAGCCCCAGGGCACTCTTCATCACCCACGGAGACTCCTCCACCGGCAGCTTGCAGAACCTGGTCGGGCTTGGCGATCTTTGTCACAAGTAAGGGATTCAGATTTTTTTCTAATGTTTACATTCGCTGAAGACAGGACTTGAACCCGCAACCTCTGGAAAATTGAGCTTTCGAGCAAGTATAGTCAAGCTACGACACGCTAGGATAGCCTTAGATTATTCTTAGGAGGATTTTAGAGTGTCACTGACTGTACTTCATCGATTTCTCATGCTACCTATCGATGCAATTCTGTAACATTATATTTTTATTACCTTTTCGCTAAATTGCGCGAATGTGAGAAGTTTTCGCTATTTCCACCACCCAAAGCTTTTCCATGCAATGACACGCGCACCAAAAAAAATAATCTTCTGAAAAGATTACGAATTGCGCGTTTTCGTTTCAGTCAGTGACAGTAGGATCATACAATGTCATTGCGTGCGTAATCGACAAATTGATTCTTCTAACAACCTAGAAACCACTGAAGTATTCTGAAAGGTTTTAATGTTAATAATACTTTTTTACGTATAAATACTTGGTTCAAGCGTACATTGTGGTGTAGAGAATCCTTATCTCCAGCTTTGAAAAAAAGGCGAAGTAACAATCCAACTTTGATTATTAAAAAACCGTTTAAAAAAAGGGGAAACTTTGTATCTGTATCGCGACCACGGCTTGGCTTGCCTGCGTAAACATTTTTATAGGAAGTGAGAAAGAAAAAAAGTTAGCAAGGCCGGTAGCGATCGAGTTAAAAAACTTGTCGCCTCATGAGTATACTTCCGCGCGACTTGCATGCCAACATGCGCCCTTACAACCTACAAACTTTATATCCAAGCCTTCGCAACCTAAAATGACCCTTACCAACATGATATCAGAGGTCAGGTCTACATTGCTGATATTGTGGCTGGTTTGCTAACAGGGGTGAACGGGGGACGCTGACCCAATTAGTTGGCATAGGAGGAAATAAATTCTCCTGAAAAGTGTTTAAAAACTACGCAGTCTACTCTCTTTATTACTTGCTGGAAAATTTCGGAAAACTAAATTATTTTTCCATTACCTACTGGCTGCATAAATTGGTTCATAATTGAAATATTTCGTGGTATCCCTTTTGAAAGTCTATAAATTGCTTTAACCAGAAGCCTGAAGAAGACGCTGAATCCGCCGTAAAGGCTTCAGTCTAGAAACTAGGCTAAAGCTATTAGATACGTGTCTGGGATGAAAGTTCCCGTAGCATACAGACATTAAAGCAGCCAGTATAGAAAAGTCCATTCGACCCGATAGCCTGACTCTGCCAAAAATAAGACCAAAGGAAACGAGGAGACGGGCGAAAACCGAACAATTTAATTACATCTAGCCCATAAAGGCAAGATTGGGAGTCACAGAACGTTTGGTTCAATTTGAAGAAATCTTAAAATCCACTCAGATGAAATTCAGTGCATCACTGTCTACAGTGTTTGCATTTAAACCGAAACGTTTAAAAATCTGGTAATTTCAAAATCACTCCTTCTGACAAACACATTACGACCATGCGTATGGTAGCTCTATTGCGCTTTCTTCAGAGTTTAGAAAATAATAGTGTAGCGGTATGCTCTTTCCCTGTAGCCTTCAAGAGGCCTGGCCTCTACCTTTTCGCTGTTCAATAAGCTCACTTTTGCACCCACATCCGCTCTCAGGCCTTTCTTTCCACTGCATTAAAAGTTTCAGACTAAACCACTTTGAGACGGTCGCGTTGATGACTACCTAGTCGAAAGTTTTCCGTAAGTACAAAAGCTGCTGGATCCTAGGAAGATATTTTGACACTAAACTTGTGTCGAAGATATTTGACGCTATACGCGCTCTCAGAGGCGCATAGACTTTACAATAATGTCTAACTTGCGAACCTGTGCTGAAACGAAAGTTATTTTTTTGGGTTCCGTACCCGAAGGGTGCCAAACGGGACCCTATTACTCTGCCTACACTGTCTGTCTGTCTGTTATAACTTTAACGGGCTGTATCTTTAGAACCGTAATAGGTAGTCAGTCAATTTTCACAGATTATGTGTTATTATGGCGGATAACCTAACAAAAAAAAAAACATAATAAAAAATAAGGTGGGTCCCCATACAAAAAACTTTATTTTACACTTTTTGCTAGTTTTTTGTATGGGGACCATACAAAAAACTTTATTTTACACTTTTTGCTCTATCGAAAAAACTGTAATACATACAAACATCAAACTTGGTCCTATTTGCTTATTTTATAGTATAGAAACAACAAATAATAAAAGACGATCAGCGAGAGTCGGACTCACGCACCGAGGCTCCGTATAACCATATTATTTAAATCAGTATGGCGGTACGGAACCCTCAGTGCACGATTCCGATTCGCACTTGGCTGGTTTTTTATTTCTGCACTCAATCCGAAAACAATAGATAGGACTTACGTTAGGAATAAAAACTTTTAGCGTAGCTGCACACATTCTAAAAAAAACTTGTCCATTACGATTAAAGCTAGGCGTAGTAACGCAGCCAACGAAGTGCATATAAACCAGGTCCATGTTGGAAACTCTTTAATTGCACCACTAAAGGAGTCCGCAATTAGCATGCAAGCGGGCACTATTGGCTTTAGGAACTGAACATTTTGACGCTAAAATCTCTAGAGGGCTGCACTGTTCGCAGTTGCGCAAAATTTGTAAACCTTTAGGTACTTTGTAATTTTGTATGTACTCATTTGAACTTGTAACGAATGGATTAGTTCCTCACCCTTAACTTTGCCTGGAGACTTTAGACTATAGACTGACTAAACATTAGAGCAGTACTTGCTTGAAAAATCATAAAAGTTGCCCTTCCTTCACCGAGCACCAAGCGACATCCGCTGAATATCTTATGTTTCGATCATACAGCAACCAGCTGTAAGATATTGCAAAAAATGCTTCTAAATACGTTTAACTGTACACAAGACAGCACGTCGATCCTTAAACTCTAGCAATCTACTCGGTTGCGGGCGACTTAACAAAAAAAGTGTACACTCTGAATTGCTGTCATGTGAACATGAGTTAGATATCTCATAGAGGAAGAGAACAAAATAGAAAACCCTTGGAGAACAAACACCACCTGAAAATTCATGCAAAAAAGTACTTCCTATTTTTTCAGTATACTGTTACTTTATACATACAATCGTCGAAAAGCCTATTTTAAACTATGTGCATTTTCGTGCGCTTCGAAATTTAAACGTGATACACTATGGTGTATAAAAAGAAATATAGGAACTCTTTTGGCTCATCTGTCGAAGGAAAGAAGAAGGAAACTCATTTAACTAACTTTTTCATCTCCCATGCTCGGAAAGTTTGCTGTTAAAATGCGTGCGGGATGAGAATGGGATGGAACCTTGTCAAAGTCAATCGAAAACATACTGTATTTTACTTTGACAAGGTTGCATCGACGTGAGTTTGCTGACTACGCGCGTCTCAGTTCCAAAAGGTCGCATCCCATTCTCATTCCGCGCGGATTATACTAGTAACTTACGATCGTGTAAAGGCCGGATTTAAACTATCTGTATTTTAGTGCGCTTCGAAATTTGAACGCGACGCCGGGAAAGTCTTTCCCGCGCCCTATGGTGTTGAAAAAGAAAAAAACACTGGCCGTTTAAGTAGATGCCAGATCCCGACCGAAAAAAGATCCCCATTCATAGTTCGTTTACACGCGTACTTCAGCGAAAGTGATTGTTCGTACCCATTCTCTATACAAAACTGTGAATGTAAATGGGGCATAAGGATCTTTTAAAAAGGCGGGTTCTTCTTATAGTCTTTTCAATATTTTGTACACTATATTTATTTTTAATACCAGTAAATAAAAAAAAATGCTTCGCTTCTGTTTTATCAAATAGATAATTATGTTTTGGTTTGTTAAATACATTTTTTCAAACGATATTACTAATTTCATTTTTTATCTCCTACAAATTTTTATTTTATATGGTAAAAGTTCAGAATGTACCCGGAAAAAAAAACATTCTTTTATTTACATTATTTTTGTGTCTGGATAAATAAACTTCAGGAAATTATTAATAAAACGAATGGTTTTAATTCCAACGAAGCTCAAAACTTTAGTGCGGCAGCCGTAACTACAGTAAAATATGCTTTTAAAAGGAACTTATTTGACTCACCTTTTTTGCCTGTAAATTGTTGTCTATAGAGTTTTTCCCGCTTGGCTAACAAAATCATTTCCTCGCTTCTGTGAGATGAAAAGTTTTGTGTTTCGCACGAATGCAATATTATTTGCGTCTCGTGCTTCTGAATACCTCGCTACGCTCAGGTTTCTTTTTTTGAACCACTCGCTACGCTCGTGGCTCAATTTTAGAAACCTTCGCTAGCTCGGTTTTCAATACAAGCACTCGCCGCAAACAATAATTTTGCATTCTTGCATAACAAATAACTATTATGTACCTAGTTTTCTATTGTTTTTCTTGCATCTAACATAATCATTTCCTCGCTCTGTGAAATGAAAAGTTGTGTGTTTCGCACCGATACAACATTATTTGCGTCTCGTGCTTCTGAATACGTCGCTACGCTTGGGTTTCTTTTTTTGAACCACTCGCTACGCTCGTGGCTCAATTTTAAAAACCTTCGCTAGCTCGGTATTCAATACAAGCACTCGCTACAGACAATATTTTTTACCATCATCTGAGGATAAGACAACCACATTATCTGAGTGCATTCAGACATTACCTATATGGGACAAAACAAAAACAGAATACAATTGATTTTAAGTGATAGATAACTTGCCTGCCAAAACGTGGACTTCAGTACAAATCGCCTCAGTAATGGTCGTCAAGTATACCTTAATTTGTCTCCCTTCCAGATACGGCGCGCTTCTGATCGTGGACACAGTGGTGACCCTGGGTGGAGTGCCCTTCCTGATGGACGCGTGGGGCGTGGACGCCGTGTACTCGGGCGCGCAGAAGGCCCTCAGCGGCCCCGCTGGCATCGCGCCGGTCGCTTTTAGCAAACGAGCCGAGTGAGTGAAGAATCCCGTCCATTGCTATAAACCCAGCTAGATTTGTAGATTGTGTACGAGCAGCGAGCGAGATTGTGCCCTGTCGCACAGCTGAGATGTTGAATGGAGGACGGTGGTGGAAAGAAGTAGATGTTGTTCAGGTGTTGTTTATTCTTTTACTGTTCTGTCATATACAGGTGCACTCTAAGTCGATAGCGGAACTTTAAGGAGGCTGTCTACTGATCAATACAAACAACTTGTACTAGGTGGCGAAAAAAATGTAACCAAAAAAAATATCAGCTGTTCCATACAAAAGGTCGACTCAGTACTGCGCCAAATGTATGAAACAGCTGTCATTTTTTTCGCTCCATTTTTGTCACCACCTAGTACAAGTTGTTTGTATTGATCAGTAGACAGCCTCCTTAAAGTTCCGCTATCGACTTAGAGTGCACCCTGTAGTTACATGATGAAGACCTCTTATATTTTTTTTTTATAATTATTTATTTATTTCAGGCATCTTTTTTTTTTGTAGGCCCATATTTATAAATACCTTAATCTAAACAAATACATATTTATAATAAAACAGTAGAGATAATCTTAGCCTAGTTACAGGGTTTATTTGTCTGTCTCGCTTCCCTGTAGCGTCGGAACACCACCCCCTCTGGCCACAGATCCTGACTCAAAAAGTTATGTTGGGACTTTGGGAGGCGATAGCCAACTCACTACGAGGCATTGTAATAGGGCCGTGAGCTCGGCTGCGCTATGCAAAGACAGCACTGAGCTTTTAGCAAAGTGCAGAAACGAGCAGAGTGAATAACGGTTCTACAGGATGTTTCAGAAAGGTCCTGTGACACTAAAAGGGGTCGCTTAACTTATCAATACAAGCAACTTTTACTATGGAGCCAAGTGAGAAATCTCGAAAAAAAATCAGCTGCTCCATACATTTGTTACAGTAGGTAATTTCAGTAACAACCTGTATAAGGGTTAGTGTCCACTACCCTAATACTCTACGAGTTTAGAGTTAGGTCCTCTACCTCCTACGAGTAGGTACTCCAAAACTATTCTACCAAGGCTGCCTACATTTATAGGTAAATATAGTGAATGTAATATAAAAGCATAGTTAGAACGGTAGGTACTGTGATGTCATGCGCATTGTGCCGTTCATTCCCCTACTTTTGTACAACAGGCTAATAAAAAATGAGTTGCTGGGTATGGATTTAAATTTAGGTCCCAAATGTTGGGTTGATTCTGGGTGAATTAGACAGAGATCAACGAAATTGTTACTTAAGCATTACTTAGGTAATGCTATTTCAAATATATTATTTGTACTTATTTCAGAGAGGTCATAAACAACCGAAAGCACGAGCCTCCATTCTATTTTGACGTCAAACTCCTGGCCCAGCAATGGAACTGCTACGGAAACACCAGAGTGTAAGTACCCAATAGCTTTTAGTAAACAATGATCTGTTAAATTCTTAAGCCTTTACGTGAAATATAACTACTCCATGTCAAATACCTACTCGAATAATAAACCAATATTACTGGGACACGCGATACAGGCACAGCCTAGTGCGGGAACCACCAGGGGGGAGCATGACTTTTATCGAGGCGGATTTATCCAACAAAATGGTGGTTTATCAGCATTTTTGACGTCTATAGTGGGTTATAACCCTATCGCTATCGACGATATTTATCCCACTATAGACGTCAAAAATGCTGATAAACCGCCATTTTGTTGGATAAATCCGCCTCGATAAAAGTCATGCTACGGGGACAGAAACACTTATGAAACCGAATCTACTTAACACTAATACTAACATTGTAACCTGTTTAAACTTCTTAGTTAATAAATACTTTTTTACTTTTACTTTACCTACAATCATAACTAAATACATTTTAGCTATGGTAATTAAGGTATTGGTAATTAGGTTAGTTAGAGCACAATCAATAGCCCACTAGCATTAGGTATGGTAAACTAAATTGTGTGTCAATTTTAACTCCTTGATTTATCATAAGTTCCTGTCATTCCTAATCATGACATAGGGCTCTTAAAACAGTTTTTCATTATGGCCGATTTCGCGCCTTTATCTCAAGCTCGGATATGCTCCTCTCACTCCTTGACAAATAAAAACCTACATATTTTCAACAGTTACCACCACACTCTGTCCCCACCGCTTTGCTGGGCTCTTCGAGCCTGTCTGCAAGAGTTGTCCAAGGAGACCCTGGAGATCTCCTGGGTCAGGCACGAAGCCACCACAAAGAGGTTCCACGAGAAGCTGGCCAAGCTGCCAGTGCAGTTTCTGATACCCAAGCCTGAGGATAGACTGGCCACTGTCACCACTATACTGCTGCCCAAAGGATACGATTTGCTGGAGGTGGTGACGTTTATCAAGACAAAGTAAGTTTTTTTTTTACCAAGGAAGATTTTGGTTTACTTTTTCGATCATTAATACCTTATGTGCTACTTATGTTATGTGCTTGTGTGTACCTACCTAATATCATTTTGATCATTTTCAAATGACAAACCACTGTTTCAACCTTTTATTTGACGTCCTTTTATCACATTCGAAGACATGAATAATTATAAAGTGCTGTCATGTATTTACCTAATCGTTCAGTTTCCGTTCGCTGGTGAGCGGTCATGCTGCATTTTGTCAATTTTAAAATACTACTTACTAACTCTGGGACTTGTTAAAAATCATGCACAAAATGCCTAGTTTTTGTTTCACTTACAAGGATAACTGATGACTACCTAACCGGTGTGTTTCCCCCCAAAAGGTACAACATCCAGATATTCGGCGGACTGGGGCCGACTAAGGGCAAGGCCCTGCGGGTGGGCCTGATGGGTATCAACTCCACTCTCGAAATAGCTGATGCGGTGGTGGACGCTCTAGCGGACGCCCTGAAATCCTTGAAGAAGTCAAAGATCTAAACACAATCTAAAAGTCAATAAATGTATGTGACTATAAATAAATGTGACATAACTAATAGTATACTTACCTACTCATTACTAACCAAAGAGATTACTATCTTAACTATGATCAAGTCGATATACTAACAGCATTGGATCCCACGATACTAGTGTGGGATTCGCAAGACAAACTGTATAAATTTTTGATACTCTTTTGGAAATAAATGCTTTTTATCTTTTTATCTTATCTGTATAAGATCGGCAAACTTTTATTACAAATCAAAATTTTGGCACCTGAAAAATCGCATGCTTTGGCTAAATTTTGAAATATACTTTCTACATAAGCTTACGGGCCAAGGTCATTTATATAGACTTGACTTGCTCCTTTCGTACTTATCTATGTATACCTATTATTAAGATATCTAATGTCCCATTTTACCAACAGGTACAACATCCAGATATTTCTCGGTTCGGAACCAACCGCAGGCAAAGCTGTGCGTATTGGACACATGGGAATTAAGAGTCAACTCCTTCTTTCGAAATATATGATCTACTTGCTGAAGCCCTTGCCAACGCGTTACAATCCTTGAAAAAAACCAACATCTGAACATCTCTACATCACAGGGCCCTTCCCAAATAAAACATTTACAACACTGTGTTCATAGGTTTTTATTTATTATTTAAAACTGGAAAATAGACGGAGTTACAAACGATTGACTGGTTGCAACTAATGTAACCAAATTATACAATTTAGGATTATAAAATTGACCTTGCCAAAACATTTTGATATGTATATTTTGATATCTAATTTTAAGTGAAAATTAGGTAAATACGTGTATACCATCCCATTTTACATGAGTTGTTTATAGGGGTGTTCTAGATAGACAGGGACAATAATTCTAAGAAATACAGAGAAAACAACGCGACACAAGCGACTTGATAAATTCGTTTATGGCCATTACATTAGTTATTGTTATTCGCAAGCCACAGGTGTTTCTACTTTACTATTGTTAGGATTAAGTATTAAAATTATCGAAACAAATATTATTGGTGTTTTCTGATGACTGAATCTATTCTCTGTAAGAATCATTAAGTGACGCCAAATAATAACCGATTCCAAATTCATTACGCTTCTGATGGACTAGATACCACAACTAAACCCAATGTATAAAATTTTAAATTTTTGGCAACATTCATTTAGAGAAGATCTTACATGGTCTAAAATAAATATTTTAGAATGTAATCAAAAACATTTTCCATAACAGTTATCAAAATCTTAACACGTCTTTATCTACATGGCATTCGATTCCATCACATCAAAGATATTTGGACTAGCTTTCTTAATTACATAACTATAAAAACGTTATTACTAGTAATTAAACAAAACTAGTCACGAAAATCGTGTAAAACTATTCCTTACCTAACAAGTGATTTATATCGGTACACTCCGTAATAATCAGTAGAAAAAAAGTATACGAAGTAAAAACCTAACGTATTGATAACTAAAAATGAAATGTAATATTTACAGGTTCACCCTTTGCTGGCAATCAGATTACCGAGTCAGATGGGAAGGTACCGAGTTATAGATACAGGAAACGGTACCAACAATACAAGATTACAAAATAGACCTTGTGATCTTGTGATTCCCTTCTCAGTTACTATTCCATAAATAGGAACACAATTCAAACCAAGTGGAAACGCAAATTATACAAGGTTACAATATCAATCCATACAAAATATTGTGATGGCTGAATAAGAGGTGTGGGAGTACTAAATAAATATGAACGTAAGTAGTGTGTAAAATTAAAAATAATAATTTATATTTACATTAAGAAAATATGGCACATCTTTAATATTATCAAACGCGCTTGACTTCCTTTCTCTAACCTAAACGATCGTGCCGTATACTTTGTACGTAATTGTACGTCATACACTCCACATTCAGTTCCCAAAGATATGTATTGATGAGCGCCTCAGCGATTGCCTCAATGGCAACTATGGACTTGAACAATTTGCCAATTAGGTAAGTAGTCAAATTAAACACGGAGGCGGCGACTAAGCAAAAAACTCATAAACATCTACAAATTATTTTGGGACATCGTAGGTGCAATGCCAATTAAAATACCGGTGGGTAAATAAATATTCAAAAATGTTCATTTTACATAATAATACAGAGTAAAGCCATGTTTTATTATAAAACCGATCCGAATTCGATACCGAACCATCACTCATCACGCGTCACGCACCACCGACTTACAACTAGAGACACATTCGAATCGCACAGAAAAATAGATCAGTCTATAGAGCGAAGCTTTCACTCACTTAGCCTACAAGCAGTCTCGGGGTATATACGGGTGTTACAGAAAGGTTTTTCACATTTTAGGGGGTCGTCCTACTCATCATTACAAATTTTTTTTAGGGCCACTCTTGTTTGCATTGGTTAGTAGAACGGTATTAGTATATTAATTCTAGATTTTTTAGCGGCAAAATTTATAATTTAAATTTACTGCTGCTATGTTATACTTAAATACAAGTACATTAAAATACACAACTCTCCCACCCCCTCCGCAAGCCGCTTAACCCCTCCCCCCCTTGAATAGTGTCCCGTTTTACAGATTTTCTCAATTTTCAGGAAAACTATACAAGCTAGGACAAAATGGTCAAACATTTTCAAGGGGGGGAGGGGTTAAGCGGCTTGCGGGGGGGAGGGTTGGGAGAGTTGTGTATTATAATGTACTCTTATATAGGTATAACATAGCAGCAATAAATTTAAATTATAAATTTTGCCGTTTTGCCCATACATTGAAATCTAGAATGAATATACTATATCCAAAGTGGGAGCGGATCTTTTTGTAACACCCTGTATAGACAGTCCACCGTGTTCCACTGGGCCGCCCGGCGGCTCGGCGTAATACTGAGGCCCTGCCACGAAGCGGCGCCAAAGCAGTGTCTAGATAAGCCCTCTGCCTACACACTGGGGTCTTATAGTCTAACTTCAACATCTACCACGATCTCTTTCAAAGGCATCGAGACCTTAGACAATTTCCTCTAAGTTTTAAGTCATGATCGCTATCAGAACGAATTGGTTAATCCATGCATCATACAAAGCCATACATATTACCCATACAACTAGATATTGGGGAAACGAAATCCTAAATCCGTTCAAACAATAGGTACCCTACCATTTGTATGGCGTTTTGACCCGTTCCAAAAAGGAGCCGCAATTTTTTACGTAAACTTTCGTAAGCACTGCAAATTTTGTATCTAGTAAAAGTTTTCACTTACTTCTTCTTAATATGTTGGTGTAGCCGACTAGGTAGTTTCAAGTTTACTAAATACAAAAGGAGTCGCAATCACGATCACGATCACAATCGCTTTGAAAGACAGAATTTTGTGAGTTCCAAAGTCGAATAGAAGGGATCGTAATAAATGTTGAAGTGAAACAACGAGACTTAGCTCGGGCCCGCTTAGTGGCTTTTCGGGTTGAATGTTCGCGGCGTCGCCGCGCGGCGGGAAATGCAACATTCGAGGGTAGCGGTCGGGCACGGCGCTCAGCTGGGCAGCGGCGGGTCCGGCCGCGGCAGCCGGTGCCGCCGGTGCCGGTGGCACGCGCAGCACGCGTCCGCAGGTGCCCCGCCACGCCGCCGCTTCGAGCACGCGCCGCGCCCGCAACGCTTCCGCACGCACGTCACTTCGCCGTCCTGGAAATTCGACAAAAAACTTCCTGAGTAACCTTGTTGTCTACTGTAGACTCTAATCATGGTCTGGTATGATCTGCGCGCGGTGCAAGCGCATAAAAAACAGCTGTGCCACTGTATTGTATTGAAAGCTGCCGTACTGGAGTGGTCCGTTCGGAAACACCAGGTCATATGTGTTAAACTGGAGGCGGAAACACCAGAGCTAAGACATCTAAACAAAAGTCCCCTCCTCACCTTGCAACGGCATTAATTGTGATGATGTGTGTGACGCATCTCTGCTCCCCGTGCGACTGTGTGGAGGGATGGAAGCCGTTGTGTAGTGGTCCATCTTAAAACACGCAGCCGCCCTCTGCGAGGATCTCTGATCCTCCTGGTCATATGGGTTAGGCTGGTGGATGGTGGAGGAAGCGCCAGAGCTAAGACAACTAAACAAGTAACCCCTCCTCACCTTACAACAGCATGTGACACATCTCTGCTCCCTGTGAGTGAGAACCTATAATTATTGGCTTCATGTTTATACCACAGTTTCTATACTGTTTGTATGTAGCAGGTGGTCCTCCATAGAACCAAAGAAATCCTAAATCCAATCCCGTGTGATTGTATGGACCCCTCCATACAATCACCACCTTGCTGTTCAGGAGTGGTCCGTCCGGGAACACGCATCCTCCCTAAGTGAGGATCTCTGGTCCACCTGGTCATAAGGGTTATGCAGATGACGCTAAAGCTAAGACTTCAAAACAATGAACCCCTACTCACCTTACAACGGCAGGTTCTCTGCTCCCCGTGTGATTGTATGGAGGGGTGGACCACTTTGCCATTCAGGAGTGGTCTATCCGGGAACACGCAGCCGCCCTCTGCGAGGATCTCTGGTCCACCTGATCATATGGGTTATGCAGGTGACGCTAAAGCAAAACAATAAACCCCTCCTCACCTTATAACGGCAGGTGACACATCTCTGCTCCCCGTGCGAGTGTATGGAGGGGTGGACCACCTTGCTGTTCAGAAGTGGTCCATCCGGAAACACGCATCCTCCCTAAGCGAGGATCTCTGGTATGCAGGTGACGCTAAAGCTAAGACTTCAAAACAATCAACCCCTCCTCACCTTACAACGGCAGGTGACACATCTCTGCTCCCCGTGCGAGTGTATGGAGGGGTGGACCTCCTTGCCGTTCGGGAGTGGACCGTCTGGGAACACGCAGCCTCCCTCCGCGAGGATTTCCTCGGCCGTGCGCGGCGCCGCCTGGTCCTTCAGAGTCTCGTCTTCGGGCTTCTTCGGTTTTACCTGCAATGAGGAATGGAATAGAGGTACAGTCGGCCACATGCTAGGATACCTCTTTTTGTTCGATTGGCGCCCCTATGCCACGTGCAGTAAGAGCCGCCATGGGGTTTCTGTGGCTGTGGCCGACCGTACCTAACGGTGTGGTTGAACCAAATATTGGAGTGGGGAACACTAGAAGTTGCCTCAGAGAGCGGAAAGCTTTGATCGCAATTTTTTTATTGGTTGCTGAGCATTGATCCATCATGGAATTTTGGCCAAACATCTACGTCAAGCGAGAAAATCTAGATATGATTTTTTCCTGGGGTTCGGTTACCAGATCCTCTAAACTAAACCCTAGAAAAATGTTCAGCTGTTTCTGCAGTAGCACCTTATACCATCTAAGGAACTTCGTCGACTTTATTTCTTCATGAAGCTCGGTCGCACAAGTGCCTCTTCTGTTATCATCATTTGCGCTCTTCAACTATTCCTGCACCATATAAAGAACAAAGTCCTAACCTCAGGGCAAATCCGGCAGCAAGCTTTCTTGTCCGGCCGGAAGGCCTCCCGCTCGGAGCACTTCAGAGGCGGGCACTTGACGCGGGGGCAGCGGACCTGCCGTGAAGGGAACTCGCATGTGCACACGGCGCAGGTGTCATAGCCATCTGGCACAAGGTAGGGATGCCAGGAGGAGCCCGGCGCGTGGTACTGCCCGGCTAAGTGGCAGCCGTTGGACTCGTCCCAAACTGCGGTGGTTGAGTCTGAAAAGAGAGAGCTTGGGTTTTGAGTGGTTATGATTGGGGGCTCTGCCAAAGCTCAGTGACATTTGAAGCGATTGCAGATAAAAGATTATATTCTAGCTTTCAATCGAACTTATGAAACAGTTCATACGTGCAATACTGGCATTTGAAGCCTATGCTAATCGGTATTATGGTGGACAAGATTGAGAGAAAGATACGTATAGGTAGAAAGAAGTCGTGCCTCAGAAATATTAGGAAAAGTTTCTCTTGGTAGGAAGTAGAGTGGGGTATAGAGAATAGACGCCAAACTTCCATTAGCACTCGAAGAACGAAAAAAAGAAGGTCAACTTATGAGAAAAACTTTGGAAAGCTAGTCGTGAATTCAGGCCATCAAGTCATAAAACAAAGTATGAACGCAATAGTCTACTTACTGGTGCAAATAGGGCAGCACTGCCCGGGTGGTTGGATAGTCGGTACAGCACAGCTGATGGCCGGACACCTGACTGGATCACATCGCACCTTGCCATGCACGCATCCACACATGGTGCACGACTGAAATCAGAGAAGACGATCGTTATTTCGTTGAGTAGGCCTTCGAGATAGTTCACGAATTCAATTTCGTATTCGCTTCAAAAGCGAGAGGGACCATATCAAGCTCCATAGTGAACGATATAACCCTCTTTCACTCCACTGATTTACCTAGAGCAGGCAATTACAGATAGCTGTGTTTCGTGAGCTGGATATAATATGGTCAATCATGTTAGGTTATTATTGGATGTGCAGATATTTTCCTATAAATATTGTGACATTATGAAGTAGGGAAGACTCGCGTGTCCGTTCCGCTTTCGGTAAACCAACAGATTGAAAGAGTAGTTACTTGCACGCTTTCCAGCCAGAGTCAAGTGTATCATCGATTGTTTTGATTTGTTATTTTAGATCCTTTTGAACTTGTTATTTGACAGAGAATTAAAGAGAGATAAATCTTCACCTCAGTAGACGTCCACTGAGCCCCGTCTTCGTAGAACCGTCCGGCGTAGTAGCAAGAAGCGGCGTTGGAGACAGAGTTGTCAGGTGGAGGGTTTACATGTGTTGGCACGTAGTTGGTCGGAGTCAGTTCGTTGTCAACGTTCCAGGTGACTGCTGGCAGGCAGTTCAAGGGCACGCTTATCTGGAATTAGTAAAAGATATTATTTTTATTTACTCTCATTTCAGAAATTGCGCTTGGTCGTCGCAGGGGCAGTGAATATAAACTGCCCATGGTCGTCAAAGGTTCTCAACATTTTTCTATCTTCGGTGGCACTACCTAACGGCAATTCATCTTAAAATGTTGCTTACCTCAAGGCCATATACGCAGTCTTAGCAGCATGCACAGTAAAATTACAAACTTAGTCATTGGTTGCAAAAAATGAGAATGAGGATAAGGATGGGGATGACGATGAGAGTGAGAATGAGGATGAGGATGATGATGAGGATGAGGATGAAAATGAGGATGAAGATGAGTGTGAGGATGAGGATAAGGATGAGGATAAGGATGAGGGTGAGGGTGAGGGTGAGCACGCGGACGATGACGAGGATGAGGATGAGGACGAAGACAAGGACGAGGATGAGGATGAGGGTGAGGATGAGGATGAGGATGAGGATGAGGATGAGGATGAGGATGCGGATGAGTACGAGGACGAGGATGAGGATGAAGATGAGGATGAAAATGAGGATAAGCTTCCTAACAAAGCGCCAACCTGTTGCAAGCGCGTGCGCAGCAGCGCCGTAGAGTTGTCCGGGGCGCGCACGTCGATGTAGGCGACCCCGGCGTACAGTGCCGCCAGCTCGGAGCCGGCGGGCTCCAGGACGCAGCCGTCGATACCGGGCAGGGCGCGCGTGGAGCCCCCGCCGGCGCCGCCCGAGTGCGTCTCCAACCACGCTGACCAGCCGCCCTCGCCACCGCTTATTACTATCTGGAGATAAATAACATCGTTCGTACGTTACGATCTGTAGTCACATAAACTTAAGAAAAAAACTTGAACGTTGTGTTCGGGAGGTTTTTTATTTTAGAGCTATGCAGGAAATAGGCTTGACTATCGAACTTAAAAGCTGATTAAATTGAATACGGGCCAGTAGACTGTGATCGCCATGTGAAAAGAAAAACTTAGTCGCTGTAAAATATTTTTCTTCAGATTTCAGCCGGTAACACTCAAGTGTTTTTTAAATACAGCTATTTGTTCCTTACTGGCCAGCTATTTTAGAAACCACGTATGTAGGTAAATCTTTTATCACACATTTGATTTCCCACCTAGGACGGGCTGTCGGGCTTTTCTCGGAGACACTTTTCTATGAAAATTCCTTTTTTTTTTTTGTTATTTTGCAGTAGCGGTAGCCATTTTTAGAACCTAGAACCTAGGGTCAAGGACCTAAGACTTGAAAGAATTTCTGCCAGAAACGGCCATAGTGATTTTTTGTTCGGATGCTATACCTCATAATGCAATCCACAGAGCGAATCAACAGATATCCAGGCGAGGCCAGCTAGCGGCGTCGGAGTGGCAATCGTACGAGCATCGGTCTTTCTGAACAGAGACGGGCCCGCACCCGCCGAATCTGGAACCGGTCGCGACATAAGCCTTCCTCGCAGCACTGGTGGACCTGAAGACACGTCAAAGGATTTTAGACCTTAGTATTTAGTTAGTAAGCTAGGTACTGTAGTAGAAATACTTATCTTACGGTCCTTACCGGTATCTACGCCAATGTGGACGGCGAGTTGATCGTCGTACAAAGGAGGGAATATTCTGGCGGTCGGTCGCGCCAGAACTCCCGATGCTGTTTCTAGGATTTCCACTTGCGAATGTCTCTTCCCCTGCTCTTCGACTAGGGTTATTTTCGAACCGGCCAGCACGAGATTTTCTACCTGTAAACAAACGAGACCAATGTTGTTATGACTTCAGTGATAGGACTATAGGAGAGTCAGACAGTACAGTAGGTACGGTCGGCCACAATTTACAGTAGGTACGGTCGGATACCCCATGGCAGCTCTTATCGCGCGCGGCATTTATAAATATGGGCCTACAAAAAAAAAAGATGCCTGAAATAAATAAATTATTATTATTATTATTATAAGGGCGCCAATCGAACAAAAAGGGGTATCTGAGACTGTCGCCGACTGTACAAGGTCGCAAGACAATATGAAGGTATTTGTGATATTACCAGTGAAAACTTGAACAGTCTTTAGAAGGACAACTGAAGTTCACAGTTTCACTACCAAACCTTGTAAATTCCAAAACATTGAAGACATTTCTGAATAAATAAGACAAAACTGCAGGAAAATGTAGAGCGCTAATCAAGCACTAAACAAAAACAAAAGACGATCTGATATCATTTTTAAAAGAGTTCATAGAAAAGTTGTTGCCAGTGTCTTTAAAAAGAGGTTCAATATTTGCTTCCACACATACCTGAATATCATAGACAAGCGACCCCTCCCGGTCGATGTACAAGAAGGCCAATCCCTCGGGAGCGGGTGAGGCGGGCGGCCTCTCAGCCAACAGGGGAGCCTGGTAGACCTCGCACGCGGCCCTTTGGCCAACGAAGCCGACGATCCTCCTTGCAGGAGTGCCTACGGCCTCCAGTGAGAGGACCAGACGACCTCGGGATAGGGAACGCAGCTCCGCGGCTGACACGGGCGTTGACACTTCCAGGACGTTCATTTCGTAGCCGGCCTTTCCTATTTTCTGGACCTGGAAGGAGGAAATGTAAAGTTTGAAAATAATCGTTAAATCTTTCAATCTTTTGAATGCCATTTTGATAACCTCATTTAGGCACGTCAAAATTTCAGCAAGTGGAGCTGGCCACGAGCACTAGCTAGGCCTGAAGCAAAAATAAACCCACCTCATCGATTATGGTCTGATTCTTCTCCGGAAGGACCAGCGTGAGCCTCACGGACTGATCCCTGGAAGCCGGTGCGAAGATTCCGTTGTACAGCACAGCCAGGTGTAGGCTGGGTGCCGCCCCTGCCGCCCCGGTGACGATGGCCGTGCCGCCCCACCATCCATCCTCCTGGCTCGTGGACCGGATGTCGTCACAGGCCCCGTTCCCAATACTGGCAGGCGGATGCTCAGGCTCTAGCACAGTCGTGAACATTTCACTCGACAACGCTGGATACCTAAAAACGCAATCGTTTAAATAGGTCATGAAAGCCGATAAAGATTTTCCCGACACAAACTGCAAGGTTATATGAATGAAGCCATTAAACGGGCGTGCAGATGTGTATGTGGAAGTTTCCGACATTAATCATACGGCCAATTAATTAACTATCCACGGCTAACATACGACACGTTATACCTAAATTACTCATCAGTTTTCTGAATGTATTCCAAGGTCATTGCCAGCCAAGCCTAGCTTCTTGGGTATGAGTAAGATTGCCCTATTACACCATGATGATTAATTCATCACTGATAATGACGCTGACTTGCAAATGAGCTTACCGATTGATTCGCCCGCTTATGGCGCTCTCCATGGAATTGTTCCGCTCATCGCCCCAAATCAATGCCACGTACAGTGATCCTTCTCTGAGTAGTCGCTTGTATTCTCGAGGTACTCTTCTCCAAACTCCACATATCTGTAAATGAGGTTGGAATCAATGCATGCGGTCTCACTATGTTACACTTCGAAACTACAGGGTGCACTCTAAGTCGATAGCGGAACTTTAAGTAGGCTTTCTGCTGATCAACAAATTGTACTAGGTGGCGAAAAAACTGGAGCGAAAAAAATATCAGCTGTTTCATACATTTGGCGCAGTACTGAGTCGACCTTTTGTATGGAACAGCTGATATTTTTTTCGCTAGATTTTTTTCGCCACCTAGTACAAGTTGCTTGTATTGATCATTAGATGGCCTACTTAAAGTTCCGCTATCGACTTAGAGTGCACCCTGTAGTATGTAAACTTAGCAAGTAGATCCACTGACCTTATCAGTTTTCTCCTCGTAAGTCGCATGGATTCCAGGTGCTCTTTTGAGGGTGTGCTCCAATAGCATCCTGCCGCCTCTATCCAGGAAGGAGAGCGCACGAGGCCGGACTGAGCTTGAGGGTCCCAGCTGCACCGACCAGTAGAGGTGCCGACGTCGGAACGTGAAGCGGGCGGTCGCTACACCCGGGGCTACCGGCACACCGCTCATGTCGTCCCGTCTGATGCACAGAGGCGATCGCCCAGTCAGCAGTGCTCCGAAATCTGTTAAATGAAATTATTAATTTCAGTCTTTTGAATAAACGATAGAGCTCGTTAAAAGCAGGCAATCCAACTGTCACTTTTATTTTCAACTAGCTTTTGCCCGCGACTTCGTTCGCGCAGACTTATTTTTTTTCTCGTGAGTTTCTCCGTTCTGCTATTCGGGGCAGAGAGAAATTCAACAAATCAAAAATCGGTCCACCCGTTCTCGAGTTATAAATGTTGTAACTAACGCGACTTTGTTTTATACAAGGTGTTACAAAAGTTGCTAACTCTTTTTACAGGGTAATAGCACCCGGTGATAGGGATCACAACCTAAATATTTTTTTTTGCTCTATGACGTTCCGTTGATTTTTAAATTAATAAAATGTGAACGCTGTGGCGGGAGAAAAGTATTTTTTAAATAATGTTTTCATTGACTTTCACAATGTTTTAACAACTCAAAGCTATGCAAATGCACCTACACCCACAAACATATTTTTAAATTTGAGCTAATACCAAAAAGAAAAAAGTTATGAAAAAATTTCAATTTTGAGGTTATAAAATAAAAATGGATTTTTCAACTTTTTTTTACAGAATTGACATCCTGTTGACCAGTAGGTTACACCCTGTAAAAAGAGTTACGATGTTTTGTAACACGTTGTATATTAAAGATGTGATAGACATGAAGGTTTGTTAATACATTGGGCTATCCAATCCTTCCAATCCATATAATCCAGGGAACGTTGGAGCTGTTTGCTACTCTCGATTTGCGCTTGCGTACAACTGCATTAATGCCATCTGTATTCAAATCAGCTGACACCTCCATTGCGACGTAGCAGCTTCAACAGCTCTCTGAAGAAGTTGTTGTATAAGACGCGGAAGGCATTGTAAGATGACTTTAAAAACGACCTTATAACAAAGTAGGTCATTGTACAGATAAATGGCTTTGTCCTTACGTTTCATGCTCAGCTCTTCTTCGTCGGGCTGCGCCACAACCACGGTCGGGCTGTCCTCTTGCACGACGTCTGGCGCTGCAACAAAGAGACGTGACGTTCAAAAAATGCTAAACAGTTTTCCTTGTTTGTGCGAAACTGTTGTCATGGCCGAGCGACTCGTGAGGAGAATCCATTCGACTATGACGACGCTAAGAGATCCTTTACCCGATCTGAGAAAGTTGTGCAGTTGCTTCCAAATAGATGACGTTAATAAAATAATACTTTACCGTCGGCATAAAACTAAGATTGTCTAGAGGCAGCTCGGCGATACGAAAGCAATTTCCCATGTTTCACTTTGCGGACACTTTCTCCGGCGAGTGCAGCTCATAAAAACATCTCGCTTGATCAATTGATCGCGCAAGGGCCGGTTCGAGACCTCCCCGACCCCCGTTCCGTTTGATTGGATCAAATTTTATTCAATCGTAACAGGACGAGCGCGTCTAGACGGCGACCGGCAGAATTTGCGTTTTGCATAGCTTTCTTGTTGGGTCTGCGGCCTGCACGCTGGACAGAAATAGAGAGAGAGAGCACTGACATTTCGAGCGAACGCTGATTGCCGATGTGCGCTCGTTAATGCCTCGTAAACCCTAATTAGATTACCCTGTAATAATCTACAATACACTCAGTCCTTTAAGCGTCTGCCCCGAAAGATCCAGAATCCATATTTCAATATCGGCAATAAACAACCGACAGTAAAGTACATCGCAATTCGCATACTACAAAGTAACCACAGGGCGGCAAGTGGGATGGACATACCTGTTTACGCATCTAGTTAAACTTGAAGACAGATTGTGATCTAGCATGCCCAGACACCCGCATTCATAATTCATTCAGCATTTTCATTTAATACACGACAGAGTCCTAAATTTATTAGCTTCGGCGCCAGAGAGGCGAGCGGCAAGGGGGCTCTACGATTTGCAAGTATAACAAAGAGCACGAACGGCTGTGGGTTGGCGGTTCGACTGCGGCTAGTGGGGACGCAGAACCTTTGACTCTCGGCGCCTGCGCAGCGCACACCTCGGGCTGTATGCGTAATGAATATTTATGCCCTCGCGCATTACTTGGAGTGCCAACGGTGGTCTGCCGCCGCCAGCGCCTCGGCGGCGTCTCATCGACGACCACCGCTCATTAATGTCGCTTAGCGTAAATTTAAGCTTTTGAAAGCAACCTCGAGTGTCGATAGGCAATACGTGTTGCGAATAGAGCCGCCTTCATTCCCATTCCGGTCGCACCCTGACATCTTTTACTGCCCGTCGCAGCTGTACGTATAGAGTAGCGTAAAATAATTACTAATCGTTGCCAGTTTTCCTAACGCATGATGTAACTAGGCGCCAGCGAGACGACTGCGTTTCCAAGTTCCACTCGCGGTACATACCTTGAATAGGCGCACGACATGATCACGACTCGATAATTCATTCCAACAGAGCCAAACAAGGATAAACAACTAGACTATTTCGTCGTTCAGAATCCAATTTCTCCTTTCGAGTCGTCGAGTTTTGCTAACTAAACGCTGGAAATATGCACACTGCACAGCGGTAGAGTTCAATCGTGGAAGTATTGTGATAGGTAGAGAGAGAGTGGAACTATATTGATGGGTGAGCCACATCTCGGTCGTCGGCGCCAGTTAACGGTCTACGACAGATCACGGTGTCAAGAGTCGGCGCTACAGGGGCGCACATTGTTCTATGTGGCGCCAACAAGGCGAATTATCGGCAAAACAAGACGCGTCGCCGTCGCCGAGTCGCCCCCGGTTAGGCCTTCCGCACACTGCGCGGTCGGCAGCCGGGGCCCTCAGCTTTCCACCGGCATTTGTAGGTTTGAATAACAAAAGGTAGCTTCAGGTGATGACTTCACGCGATCTAAAGAACTCATTCCACAAATGTGACCCTGAAAACCTGTAAACGCTTTATAGATTGCACTGTAATCAATCACATAGTCAAAGAGAGTGTTTGGGCTTATGCTCTGAGGGGTCCCATGCTCCGGTTTCCTCATGTTTCCTTTAATTTTGAATAAGCGATTCCAAACTGACATTTTGTAATTAACATCAACAAAGCTAGAAGTATAATCGTCGTAGTGTAAATAAGTGAATAGAAGTACCCATAAATTAAATTAAAGAAAGTTATAAGACAATCTCGAGCAATATCCTTCGAAACGGGTGCGGAAGAACTGGTCAGAAAAGGGGGAGACCTTAGCCCAGCAGAGGGTCATCCTAAAACTACGTAAAAAAAAGTATATTTTTTTATAATATAGCGGAGACCTCTGACTGAGGTGGTGGAGTAAGTGAAACCGTTAAATCAATATAAAAATTAGGTGGCACTATCTTATTGTAGTTTAACTTCCTATAATAAGATTAAGGCGCTATGTTGCTCGCCGTCTCAGTCTGCGAGAGCCTTCATTTTAAATCATATCGATAAATGAGAAAATTTAAAGCTTAGGTCGTAAATATTTATTGCTAAATCAATCGAATGGACTTCTGCGATAAACAATTCTCGGTTTTTAATGTGCTAACTGTTTAGTCAGGACATTTGTTATGTGATAAAACTTACGAGTAAGTATTAGCATTTTAAACTTATTGTATAGTCAGCGTAGTATCACACGATACAAGCAAATAAAGTGTTTAAAACAGATTTTTAAATGCCTACCACTTGCCTACGTACATACGTATCTACTATGCAACCGTTGCAAATAAATTAATTGTTGATAAAACACGTAAATAATCGTAATCTCACATGTTTAGAATCATAAATGTGCGGAAGATTTCATCGGCTCTACATGAGATTTTGCACCGTCAAGCTGGGCGGCTAAAGTCTTTTTCACGTTACGATGGACCGATTCTCTACGAGGTACACATGCACATAGTGCGAAGGTGTGCGTGTATCTATTATTTCTACATACATACATACGTGCGCCAGCGTGATAGAACTGATTCTCCTTGGCTTAGTGCAGAAGTCAATAAGCGAATCTGTAGATAAACTTCAGTTTTTGCTCTCGGCACAAAACTACGTACAACGGCAAATATCGTAGACGCAAAAGCTTTTCATTTCATGAAAGGTTGCGGCTCTTTTCAGCCTCGACCATGGCCTTCATGAAGGTCAAACTGCAGACGCGTCAGAAAACTAAACAAACTTTTTGATAAAGATGCGAAATGAGAGAGATCCGTCGCGAGACCATCAAGGTGTTGAGGTGGTGTCGAGCATTTAAGGTTGGACGATAGCAACGTGGCGGGAAATTCAACATTTTCACAGTTTTTTACATTTTGTAGCTAAACTGAGCTACTTTTGTTCAGCGATTTTTCGTTCGCGGCAATAAAACAGTATTATTCTTTTCATTATTGTAAACAACAAAACTACAATAATTCGGCCGATTATGTGTTCTGGTCTACGACAAGTTTTTTGGGCAGTGCCACTGCTTCGTAGACCAGAACACATAATCGGCTGAATTATTGTTGTTCTGTTGTTTACAATAATGAAAAGCAAACTATGTTATTGCCGCGAACGAAAAATCGCTGAACAAAAATAGCTCAGTTTAGCTACAAAATGTAAAAAACTGTGAAAAATTTGAATTTCCCGCCACGTTGCTAGCGTCTACCCTTAATCGCCAGTTACTGTTATGAAGTGAGAACAAGTGGGAAACATTGTAACGTCACCTTGACCTCGAGACGGTGTCGAGATTGTCGTGTTAGAGAAATTAGACAGTTTTCGTTTCAGCGCGTCTGTCTGTGCTGCCGCCACCGCCGCCGAGCTATTCTGAACGGGTGACGCAACCGTCTACTATGTATCGCCACTCTAAGAGCCGATAACGACCGCTATAATGTTTTGTGCATTAAAACTTGCTGTGATTTCACACGGTCCTCCTTTGGTCCATCCTTTTGTCGGGATGCAACGTCCAATTCCAAACCCTCCTCGATATCATATTTTTTGCATCTTGAGTGCGTAATATGGAAATCAGGATCATATAGGCCCGATTTCTGAATTGAGAAATTCGCTAAGCAAGCTCTTCAATATCGCTCCGTCTATGCAGATTACTCGTAATAGAACGCGACAAAACGATACTTCAGTATTCGCTTAGTAAAATTCTCAATTCAGTAACCGGGCCTATGTGATTCTGATTTCCATATTACGCACTCAAGATCCGAAAGAATGTCGCATGCAGATAACTACACATACAGCAACCAGGCACCACCAGTCACACTAGCAGATGGATTGACTACTTCGACGCTATAGTGTCTGGGCAATGTTCTTGATAGAGTAGGCTTGCCAGTACCTACACCATCCTCTCAGTAACTGGCTATAGTGAGGAAACCCGGAGCTGTGCGAGCTCCGCTCTATATGTATATTGAAGCTATATAAGTAAATCGGAATCTGATGTTGCTTCCTCGCATTTCACATGTGCATATCCGATAGCAAAGCTATGTGAAAATATACCTACTAATAATCTAGTTTCGTATTTGTTTACCGGTCTCACTTGGTTTCCGATAATTTATCTAGAGATTCAATGTATGAGTGACATGCCTGTCGAACGCAACGCAAATGTTGTTGCTAATCTAAAGTCAATAAACACTTAATCGAGTTAATCGTATTAAACCTTATTATTTCCACGCAGTCCACGCACTATTATATAATAAGGAACAATGCTTAGTCATAGTCAGACCTTCGGCAGCAAGTCATGTGAATATCTATTCAAAACGCTTATTAGACACCTATCCTCTGCGTAAATATTTTCGGGTGTGATTTTAAATTACGAGATTAGGTATGACGTCCAGTCGTCAATGAACCTTTATATTTTCGTTGCATAGATGCCCGTTACGTAACCGACTAGAGTCCATTGCGTTGATGTCCTGTCCATGTCCACACTGATGACTTTATCAAATAGGTTTTCCACTACTCTACCACGGCCTTAAAGTGATCAAAAGACTCCTGATTAATAGTACAATTGTACCGATCATCGGCAGCAGCCGTGACCAATTGAACAGATTACGACTGACTGACTCAAATGATAGCGATCGATGATTAATTCGTAGCATACGCTCTACCTACTGACATTTCGCTCTACCAGACCTTTTCCATTGCTCCTACCAAAGTGGTGGTTACGGAGAAAGCTGTGACCATAGTTCCAGGTGCAGTCAAGTCACCTATCAGCTCTACATAGAACCGACGCCAATGGTCGTTGTATTAGAGCGCAAAGTCTAATTGGCAGCGTTATCGAGCAAGTCATGAGCGAGTGGTGTCAGCAGCTATCATGTCAGTCACGGCTTCGTGCAGATATTCCGGCGGGCGGCGGCGCAAGCGCCGGCGATGCCGCCGCGGGCCCGGCCCTCATTGCAAATTCCCGCGGCAACGAGCACCGCGGCTTGAGCTAATTTATAGGTTATATTCGTAATGATTGTGGCAAAGAATGTTTATGGCACAAGGCGCGGTCTTATTGTTGTCGATAGGCACGCCGGCCGCCGCCGCCGCGGCCCCGTATAACTGTCGCGGCCCGCGTGAGAATGCAGCGAGGAGCGTTGGCTTCGATTCAACATCGATTTCCATAAAATATGATATTGTATTGATTATCGCTCGAATGCAACGCGGCACGCTCGATTTGGCAGCGCACGCGTCGCTCCTCCGTGTAATTGGAGCAAACGAGAATATACCTCGCGCAAATGGGAGCGTTGCTTGAATTATGAGGGTCAATATGAAACGCGTGACGTAAATGGAACGATATCTGAACTTCCATTGCAAAAACATCATACCCGTATACGCAGAGGTTGCTGCGCCTGTAGGACGCTGCATTCCAGTCCAATTTGCATTCAGACAATTGAAGTTCTGCCAATGATAACACGGCAGATAGAGGCTCGGGGTGCTAATAAAGCCAGCGCGTACAGAAGTCTACCAACGCGTGAGCAAGATTGGTCGCCCCTGCGAATTATGGAATAGTCCGATTCCCATGTGTCGGCTCACGCCGGCCTGTCTCCCAGGCGCCTTGTATGGAGCTGAACGACGCATTGTACTGCCGCGCCGGCATGCCGCGGCCTCTGTGCGCGCCCGTGTACGGCCACCAGTTTACCCAAAAAAGTAGAACAACTGCCCAAGTCCGCGGTGTTTACAAGACGGGCAACACCTCGCCGGCTTTGTCCCGTGGTGAAACTCAACGCACAATTTGCATTTCACGCCTACCAGCCAGGCGCTGCCGCCAGACGCATTTCTCTTTATACGTCAAGATTGATGTTTTTTTCCTTACAACAAAGAATCACTTGATGCCTTATCATTATATTATCACTGGCCAAAAGTGGCTACTGTTTGTGCGTGAACTTCCTGCCTAACCGCACCTTTTCGGTTGTACGCGCTCAAACTCATGCCATCTCGGAACTAAGTGCAATGCAAACTCATCATGTCAGGGGCCTTAGCCTGTAACACAATGGCGAATCAATGGCGTCCTAGGTAGAAGGACAAAACCGGGATTTTTTCGTTGCTCTCCTACAACCAGCGAACTAATCCTCTAGAATTAGACTCATAATATTCTTAGCTGTACTACAATAACATTAAAAGGACCGACACTGGACCGACAGCATCAAAAAATCGTAATTAAAACAGTCAACCGGAAGCCCATTTTGGCACCATTGTGTTACAGGCTAAGGTTCTGTGTTGCGTTTTCCGTAAACGCATATTGCATCGTTTGTTCTTTTAAGTGAACAAATATTGAGCGATCCAACCGTCTTCAAATCTTGGATCTCTGAAGTGGCTTTTAAAAAAAACATTTAGCCTCTCGTCGGGTGTTGGGCCGTGTATTGTTGGTTGTGTTGTTAAAATCTCATTAGCTATCTAGGGCAAATGTTCAGACGGAACCGCGCGCCCTTTCGTGCAATTTGCAATGCTAGCTCGACTCTATATTCCTGGCTGCACTTTATGATGTGAGAGCGACCTCGCAATGTCGATGGAATTTAATTACATAGCATTGGAACGGGGCGGTGGCGTCGAAGCAGAAAGGTGCCGACATGTGTAATCTGCCGATACATCAGCGAGACCCGACTCGTTCGACACGTACCGCACTCAATGAATAAATTTACTGTAACAAAGTAAGCACTATTGATGAATGACAAATATTTTAACGTATTTAGGTACTCGTTCAGTATGGGTCAACAGGACAATTTGGTGAAAGCGCAAGAAAAATAATGCAGAAGGATTTTTTCAAGAAATTTCTGAAACTTTGTTTTCGGTTCGTTGACTCGTATCATTATAACAGTGTATGAGTTTGATTTAGTTCATAAAGTGTCGGTGTTGGTGTGTCCTTTTCAATTACTTACAGTAATAACATTCTTCAATTTATAACAGATACTTTGTTAGTTACGGTCGCAAACGTAAAAGTTATTATGATCCTTTATTGTCAATTCGTTGCGCTTCGTAGCATTCCTCTACGTAGCCACAAATTAGTGTCTGTCTACGTAAGTAGATATACAGAGTGTTATATAATTGACACAAAACCTAACACATCTAATCCAAGTATTTTTGGAGTACAATATTATTTGCTACACCATACCCGCAACAACATTACTTAGCAGTCTGGTAAGTACATCATAGAACTATATTTGCTTGGGTTAGACATTGAGGTAATGCGGTCTTAGATCACAGAAGTAGTTTCTTAGAATCGTTTCAATATTGCAGCAAGATCCATTGACTTCAAATCATTGATGGGCGCATACATTTTCATTCGGCAGCAGTGAGTCACAAGCAAATTGTGAGCTCTTCATCCGTTATGGCAGGGAGTTATTATATAGGAAACTGATTCATCTGTAAAATTCGCCAAGATATCCGCACATACACACGGGTAAAGGTTAACTGATAGGCCATTCACAACAAGATGAAAGGTCATGACTTGATGTTTTATGATTTAATAGGAAATGCCGGTCGTAGAAATACTAAAATAAAGCGTTTGTGGCGTGGTATACCCACTTGTATAGGACAATTTTTAAATAGCTTTATTCCTGAAACATATCAACTTTAAAATGTGATTTCCAACAACTTTTGTTCTCCGAATTTTCTCATATTTTATCTCGATACTTTTAATGACTGAACTTTTCTAAAAGTTATAATTTGTGCCATTTCAGTGCTGCCTGTGCGGCGCGCTTTCGTGCCCCTCCACTCATGTCCCTACTTTCCAGCCCCTCCTGCCCTACGTGTTACATTGCGCAAAAAAAAAATTCATGGAAATAAATTGCGTTTTCACCAAAGTTGTTAGAAAGCATATTTAGTAACATAAGTAGGGACAGGATGGGCTGGAAAGGTGGTAGAGAGTGGAGGGGCACTTAAGAGCGCTCAGTACGCTCAAACGTTCAGTAATTAAAAGTATCGAGCTATGAGAAAATTCGTACAACAAAAGTTGTTGGAAATAACATTTTAAAGTTGATGTGTTTCAGGAATAAAGCTATTTAAAAATTGTCCTGTACAGGTGGGTATACCCCGTCAATTATTATAAATGGCTGCTACATTAAACTAATTGACGGAGTATGAAGAACTTGGGAGATGTAGGACGGAACTCCAGCAGATCACTCGGATTTTAACCAGCGAAGTCGGTTTTTAAAATTTTATAATTATTTTTACTCTAGTAGAGTTTAGGATGGCTGTAGATTGAAGAAGAAGAAGTTAGAAAGGTTTTTTTTTCTCCTATCCTACTTACTTCAAAAGCAAATAGCAACAAGAAGTAGGTCAAAAACATATATTCAAATTGTAAGACTCATACCAAACCCATACCATACTAAACCTAGTGAGATGCGACTTTACAAAGACGCGACAAAGGTTCGTGGTGAAATACGAGTAAAATTATTTATTCTCTTGATTAGAAAGTCGTGCAAATCTAAGACAATTATTATGAAATTTCATTGGTTTACGTAGGCCTTTCAAGGGTTTCTTGACCTCTTCTATATTATTATGCCTAGCATGAGGGCCATGGATACGACTCCTTTGATCAATATGTAGTGATCAACATAAGATGTCACAATGCACTGACAAACTCTACTGCTCAAGCAACTTGGAGAGTAAGTGGGCATACTACTCGGTAGGTCAGTTACTAACTAAAGTACCACACAATTTAACCTTCCTATCTCGCAAGTTCCCACGTCGGCCCAGCCTAGCAACGGCAGTTCGGAAGTATGCTATGTGTTGAATGGAGTCCCTTGTAGTGGAGGCATGTGGCATGGCTGGTTGCCTGGCGCCGGCAAACCGACTGCCCGTGACTCAGGCAATGCCGGAGCAAAGTTCCCGTGCCCTGACCTTCATGCTGAATAGGCATTGATTAGGGATGCATCGACTGTCGTAAATTGAAAACCATTTCGAGGAATAGGGATACTGATTACTATTAGGGGTTTAAATAAGTAAAATTAAAACGGATTATAATAAATAGTTAATAAAAAAAATAGTGACATTGAAAATTAGGAAAATATTCAAATTAGTTTCTTATATTGGTCTATATTTTCTATTTTTAGAAAAAAAAATAGGATTTGACAATGCCCATTGTGGGTCTATTTACTGCTTCCTATCGCTGTTCTATTGCGGCGACAACAAATTGCAATGCTAAGTGCACTTCAGATCAATTGTTTTTTTTTTATGCAATGAAGATATTATTGATTGCTGATAAAAGTCGATTGCTCCACCGATCCGAATCTTATCACGGCGCTTTGAATTATTGCACAAATAATACAACGTGCTACAAATATCCTAACTCTTTTTGCAGGGTGTAACCTACTAGTCAACAGGATGACATTTCTATAAAAAAAACTATTTTTATTTTATTAGCTCAAAATAGTTTTTTTTTTGTTTTATTTTTCAAATACAAACACATGATTGTGTGCGTAGGTACATTTGCATAATTTAAGGTAGCTATAACATTGTGAGAAACAGTGAACAAAAATAAAAAAAAATACTTTACTCCCGCCACAGCGTTCACATTTTATTAATTTAAAAAGAAACGGAACGTCATAGAGCAAAAAAAAAAGTTGGCCATTCCTATCACCGGGTGCTATACCCTGTAAAAAGAGTTAGGATATTTTTTAACACCTTGTATATCTTCGTCACATAAAGTCAACGTTTGCCTTGGTAATTGACACAAATAGAGAGTGAGAAAAAAACATGTCCTAGATTGCGACATGCGCAAATTGCGAAAACAGCAAGTTATCAATGCGGGTTGAGCTGAAGTGGCCATTGCAATTAATGTTAGATATCTCTACCATATTATCTATCAATGATAATTGTTTCATACTTTTATCTTTTTGTAAAGACCTCGTGATTTTAGCGAAAAATGTGACCTTATTTTAGCTACGTACCTACCTCGTATGAACGAGGAGTATTGTCTAATCTTTCATGCAGAAGCGACATTTAACGGGCAGCATTGACACACTGACCGCAGGAACCTCATTCAATAAACTAAACATGTCTATAATTGTGCGATTTCATGGCAACTGCATAAAGACTTTTTTAATACAGTTGCTCAAAAAGTGGCATATTGCAGGGACGTATAGCGTTCGGGATGTGGGCTATTACACACGCGTGCTTTTTTTTTACCTTTCCCGCACTCGTGCGTTCTCTTTCCCAACTGTCAAAATAATGTCTATTAAAAAGAAAAACCAACCATGAAGTTTTTATTTAAAAAGTTTTTGTGATTCATGCAAATACGTGTATTTCTAAAAAGAAGCTACTAATTTGTTTCAATATCAGATTTAATGATTGGATTGAATGAGTTTGGTTAGGTTTCATTTCATTAAATTTCATTTTCATTTCATATCAATAAAAAACTTCTACTGAAGACCTGGCTGTATGGGCATAGTTGCCTTTGCCTACCAGAATGGGTGAAGAAAAAAAAAACTCTGCTTATATTCTATGGTTTGTTGCACAAAATGAGTAATTTCGACCCTAGTTTTTTTTTATTAACACCATCGGAACTCAGTATAATTGCACAAAATGCTTCGGAGAACATTTTACCGGAAAAGTCAAAAATGTTAAGTTAGTTGAGTTTATTGTGTTTTTATTATTTTATTAAATTGCTTCATTTTTTCGCAACTGTATTAAAAATAGTCGTTCAGTACACGTGCGGAACCGTCATTGCAACTTGTTCCGACTGTCAACCCTCGCCTTCGGCTGCGTCTCGGCTCGGGTAGCCATTTGTCGGAACTCTTTGCAATGACAGCCTTTCCGCACTTGTAATGAAATAAACTATATTATGAGCTAGATATAATTCTCATGTTCTTTGTGAACTTTTGTAAAGCAGCGCTAACTTTGTCATGCAGTAATGAATAAAATCAATTTATTTGGCACCATTTATCGATTCTAAAACCTAAGATAGAGTAGGAGAGACAATCACAAATCCGTTTATGAGTCTAACATAACTCAAGACGATAGGTCAAGTAACTAAATGCAAAATCAATTGATTAGCATGTTAATTAATTGTACATAGGTTGTATTTAGCTACAAGGCGGTTATTACATCGCATACATCGTGAGAATTTATCGCCTCGATTATAACATTGCCAGTAATGAAGCCGGCTTGGCAAAATGTGAAGGGTGTAGCACTATAGGTACAGAAATACCCTACACGTAAGAGCTACAATATAAATAACATTTTCCATTCATTGATTGGTCACATTGTAAACATTTCCATTGACTTTCAAGCCGGAAAACTTACAGTGCAACATTCTTTACGCGTGTGAACTTACACAACGTGCATTCTAAAGTTTAAAACAAACTGCCGACAAAGATCCTAACCATAACACACTAGTTAGTTTTTATAACAATTGAAAAATCTAAACAAATAATTAACAAGTCAATTGCGCTGATACTTAGCGTTTGCTTTTATAAATCTTTCGCCGCCAAGAGGTAATAGAGTCAGTGTTTACACATTCCTCTCATCGCCTTTTTGCACTATGTAGCGCTGAATGTAAACATTCAACAGTACTTGCTGAAGCTGCGTGATACCATTTTCTAAATCCGCTAACATTTCTGCCCACTCGAGTGTTTTTCAAAAGGATCACGTTGCGGCGGGTACTTGCTATTTTCTGCATGCAAATTCGGATGTTCCGAAACGTTTTCTTACGACCCAATTCTTATATACGAAAACGTCGCGTGAGTCAGTGGTCGGTTCCTGAAGGATCCGTTCCGATCCCCGGCACTTAATCACGAAAACAAATTTTAATCGAATCGCTTACATTACACGATGTTTATGACGCTGTCGATACGTTTCCGCTCATAAATACACCATGGCATTAACTGGAGGGTTTCTCGTCCTCATTCGCAAATGCGCGGCTTGTCAGCTCATCGCATTGTTTGGTTTACTGAGTATTTCTCAACTATGCAAACCGATTGATGAGTAGCCTTGCGCGGAATTCAACCATTTGCGTGTCGGCGTCATCACTCACCCGTCTATTTATCGTTTGTATTCAGACAGCCTCTAAAGATCCGTGAAAACAGTTTGCAAAGCGACCGATCATAAAATTGCATACGGAGGAGTCGGTCGGCTGGCGCCGGCGCCACACTTCTAGCTACTCAGTACTCATGAACAATGAAATGGCGCCAAATGTCCGATCATAATCCGCGCACGCAGAACACATAAAACTCTACACGTAGGGCCATCACGTACCGCTTTTACCAGCAACGACGTCTATCCGCAAGCCCACGTCCAGGCGAAACGACCACATTATGCCCATCACTTTAGTTAGAAGAACTCCAATCTTGATGATTGTGAGTATATAATATTTATATATAAAAAACACGATTAAGGAAGTTAATTAACACATTTCCACGAAATTATAAAAGACGATAAAATAGAATGGGTAAAGCGTCTTTATCAGAAAAGCGTTTCTTTCCTGTTTTGAATAATTTATAATGAACAGTCTAGGCTGCAAGAAGTGATGAATGGGATGCATTATTTTGAGGTCGTTGAGCCGCGATTAAGATTTTCAAGGTAAGTGGATCAACTTTGTTCGGGAGAGCGAACACGTTAGAGCTAAGATGACCCTAGATTATGCGTGTTGTATCCGCATTTAAGGTACTTTTATTTCATGAAAATTGTACGGTAAAGAGCGCATAGGTAAGCGTTCAGCGTGATACGGCGCTCGGCGGCGCGCGGCGCCCCTGGCGGGTGCGCGGCGGCAATCTTACCGAATTTGCTTAGAGCGGCGCGCCGCCGCTGCCGCTGCGCTGGCGCCAGTCTACTTTCCGAATAGCCTTCGAGTCTCGCCTGTGACCTTTTGCGCGTACGGCACAGACAGATGCCTTATAGGCCGCTCTCCACGCACTAATTTCATATTCAACAAACTAGTGTTACCGTTCTCTCTACAACACAATAATGCGTAATCTATCAGCGGGACACGCTGGCGATTCTATTCCGAGACAATGTTGTCATCCGTATCTGTGAAATAAACTACGAGATAACGATAAAGGTTCATTACACCTTTATAGAGTTTCATTTACCGGGAATCGATTACATTAAAATTGTACATGTGTTTTATGACTTTTGCGTCATGCGTTTGCCTAGAAATACCTAACAGTGTGTCATTGTTGCATACTAAACTCGTCTTTAGAAGTGTACTAAATATCTTAACATTTAGGTTCACAGTTGATTAATGGTTCGCCGAAGTACTTTTCGCACGCATGCCGGGTCCGCGTCGTGTGTCGTAGATAAATGAAAATGCACACGCGCGTAATTTCAGCTGCACTGATAACCGCCCGCGTACAACCGCGTATTATGCAACGTTCATAGCTCTGGCACCGCTGTCTTGGACCGCTTCCATCGTATTTTATTAGGGAACTCTATCGCTATGACTAGACTAGGATTAACAATCATTGATTTTGCAATCGACATGACTTGGATTTGAAATAACGGTACTTTGATTGTACAGGCAGTTAGGTATCTCATAAAGTTGGCGGTAGAGTATGTAATAGATAACAGAAAAACACTTGAAGCGTACCTATGAGTATTATCCTCGTTGCAGCCTACCTAGTGAGAAACCTGTTTAGTTTGCTAAAAGGTAGGTAACTAATCGTTTTAAGAGTCAACTTAATAAGTTATGGGCGACACGTATCGTGCTTTGCATTATCAAATTATTTAATTGGTGTTTACGGCGCTACGTGCGGCGGCAGCGTCGGCGGCGCCGCGGCGAGACGCTGTTTGCACATCGCCGGCGCGGGCGGCTGTTTGCGCATACGCATTGTGCCGCGCCAAACTATCCCACAATATGACGTCTCTAGTCACATGGTTTACCTTACTGAAAATATTCCGAAAAGCAAAGCACACACCGAGCCGAAGCTCCATTTAAGGGTAGATGATAGCAACGTGGCGGGCAATTCAAAATTTTCACAGTTTTTTTACATTTTGTAGCTAAACTGAGCTATTTTGTTCAGCGATTTTTCGTTCGCGGCAATAAAACAGTATTATTTTAATTATTGTAAACAACATAACAACAATCATTCAGCCGATTATGTGTTCTGGTCTACGACAAGTTTTTTGGGCAGTGCCACTGCTTCGTAGACAGTTTAGCTACAAAATGTAAAAAACTGTGAAAATTTTGAATTTCCCGCCACGCTGCTATTTTCCAGCCTTAAATAAAGCGGACATTAGCGCGATTACATTGCAGCGACAACAATCGCCCCGACGCTGTAATCCAATCGATATGTCATTCGTGAGATATTACTCCTTGCGGGTGTATATTTCAATTAACAATACTAGCGATATTTGCACGAGGTGACGGTTAATATATCAGGCGAATAACCACCATTCAAATGTCACTTAAATCCGTACCACCGACCCGGTTTAATCAGAAGATTAATAGTGAGGTAAAATCTGAAAGGGCCTGGCTACCGCCGCCGCGTGGTACGCCAGCCGCGTGGCTTGCGAGGCTTGCTAAGCTTGCGAGGCTCACGCGGCGCGGCAGGTCACGCATAGTTCCAAGCACAGACCGCACTATTACTCACTGCACTGCCCAGGCCAGCCCCCTGACCGCACCGGCCTGACACTGCCTCATTAGCCAACATTAAAATAATAACCAGCACCGCAACTTGCGGCCGACTCCCATTCCAGATAACATCGCCTATCGAGGCCTAATCATGGGAATGACTCGAGCCACCTTACAAAAATGCACAAAAACAACCCAGGCTATCCGGCAACGCTGCAAAAGCAAAAGCAAAAAGTCGAGCCATAAGCTCCTTTGACATCAAAGCGATTACTTTTTTTCACCAACCGGTGCAAAAAGGCGCGAACAAGGAATGCGATGCGAAGGCAAAGACTGCGATATCCCACGAAAATAAAATGGCGATCCGAGGCTTCGGCGTGCACAAAACAAATTCCTGCGAGGCACATGCAGCTACGAGTGTACTGAATTAGATACACTCGTGATCGAGTGGCGCGATGCGTCGGCGCGGGCGCGGCGGTGACCCGTGACGCGCGTGCGCACGCTCCGCCGCTCTGGCCTCCGCCGATCAACCAAGCACCTACCAACTAGACATGCGCGAAACAGTGCACTTCGAAGTCATGATATATTTCATGACATTTCATACCGCGTGATATTACCTTATATCATGGCACCAAACATGACACATGACATCATGGTATTTCTTCATTGCAGACATGAAACATGACATCATGGTATTTCTTCATTGCAGACATGAAACATGACATCATGGTATTTCTTCATTGCAGACATGAAACATGACATCATGGTATTTCTTCATTGCAGACAAGAAACATGACATCATGGTATTTCTTCATTGCAGACATGAAACATGACATCATGATATTTCAGCACACTTTCATTGCAGTACGTACAGCGTGCTGAAATGCCATGTGTCATGTTTCATGTCATCTAGTGTAATGAAATGCTATGTGCCATGCTTTATTCTCTCGTGTAATGTGTAATATCTCATGACACCGTTGTGTAATATGTCTTTTGTAATATTACAAGCATTACCTACACATGTCTACTACCAACCAAACAAGCACTCCCATCCATCCATCCATCCATCCACTTGCGAATTCACTGTCAGTAGTGAACTTCAACAAAATGAAGACGATTTCAGCAACTCTACATTTAATTTACTAAACTTCAATGGCAGTACATTTATGTAAGACCTACTAAGTTACCACAAAATTCAAAATGGTTTTAGTAGGCGGTCTATGATTAATAGTGGATTAGCAGTTAAAGGCCCGGTTTCTGAGTTGAGAATTTTATTAAGCACATACTTACGTATCACTCTGTCACGCTCTTTTGTGAGAAATCTGTAGAGGCAGGACGATACTTACACATTTGCTTAGCAAAATTCTCAACTCAGAAACCGGGCCTATAATTGTTAGCCGAATGAATAGGAAAATTAAGCACTAACTATCTCTGCATTACGACGATAAAGATCGGAGTCTCTCGCTTGATAAGTGCAACATGATGTTTCTACTTTGCACTTGGCTCATCCTATTAGAGTAAAAGACGATACCGAGGAACTACAATATTTATACATACTTATACGTATGAAAGTGTTTGTTTGCCTGTTCGCTCGTTCGAGTTTTAATGCGTTCCGAACCAAATGCGATGAAACTTTGGTGAGTTGTAATTAATAAGTGTGATATAAAACACACAGCATATAATTCAATTTTATTGATGTTCGCACACTGATCGAGGTTTTTGGATTTTTAGTAATAAAAAGAAACAGAGTCGCGGGCAAAAGCTAGTCGCTCTAATATTATACATGTGAAAGTTTGTAAATGTGTGTATTTGTAACTCGTTCCCGGTGAAATGGTTGGATAGATTTGGATAAAAGAAACGATATTGGCTACATTTCATTCCGAAAAAGAAGCACTTGCTTTTTTATCGAAGTAGAGTACCAAAGCTAGTCTAAAATATTTCCGCCGAGAAAATCCCACCTGTGCAAACCACAGGCTTTATTACACCACCACCTGGCCGCGATTCAATTAAACACTACATTTGGACGCCTATCAACCGAAGGCACTAATAAATAATAGCATTAAATTAACTTCTTCGGTCTTCACTATTAACGCTCACTTTTTAGTGATCCGTACCCAAAGGGTGCCAAACTCTCCGCCTCCGCTGTTTGTCAGTCAGTTTGTCTGTCTGGGGGAACGTAGGAAAGTTTTTAAATGCTTCATTTTTGGTACCGTAAAAAGTGGCTTATTTTAAGTTCACACAGCGTAACAACAAACTCTACCTGAGCACTGACTTTTTTAAACATCCGTGAAACCTAGTAGGTATTTCGTCTGATAGTGCAAAACTATGTACCCAATGAGTCTGTGCTTCTATTCACATGGACGGAAATGAATCCATTAACTTAGAAGTTATTTTAAAGGTATTCTCATAAGTCTTATTTGAATTGATTCGCTGAAACGTAGGAAATGGCAAACTACTGTTTTTTGTACTGGCATTTTAATCCTTTTCAAAGGTGTTTCAACAAAATAATAACCGGTAGAGCTTGCACCTCGCTTTTCAGTGACAAACAATTCATTCTGTATAAGTAATAGATATATATATGCCGTTTTCAAATTGCAGCGTATAATAGTATTGTTGAGCATGGTTAAAACAAAATACTAGAAATCCGCATCAAATGCGAAGCGTTTCACGCACTTTAGCCGTTTACGATCCATGGTGGGACTTTATTATTGTCCCATCGACAATAATAAAGTCCCACCATGGATCGTGCCGCAACAACTCAAGTGACCGAACAACTGTGCCTGAGCCGATCTATGGAATACAATAGCTTAAACGACCATCTGATAGAATATTATGTGTAGAAACATCAAAGAATAATAACAACCCAACTGCCAAGAATAGCCTAACCTCTTGCTAGATCTATTGAACGACAATGACAGCATACAACGTCGCAATTTTTTCTCTAAAATAATATCCGACGTGCGATTGTTTCTCGGAAGGAGAGCGTTCGTTGACATTGTCGTTATATTCGCGTAAAAAATAAAGAATATAACGCGTATGATGTTATAAGAAGTGTCCACCAAAAAGGCGCACAGACGGCGGCGCGTCGCGGCGGCGGCCGGGTCGACGGCCGAGCCCGGAATAACCAGCAGCAGCATCTATATTTGCAGCAGGACCTATTCGCGATCAAACTGAAACAGATCGGGATCGAAAACAAGCGTTTGACACCTCAAAGTTGGCTTGCAACTTTCCCATCTTCCAAAAACCTTCGAGCGTCAACAGTTTTTACCAATCAATGACAGTTTCCGCGTGGCTCTATGTTCTCCCCAGAAGGAAGCAAAAGTTTTAAGGCTTTAATAGGCGCTAACTAGCGCCACCAATGATAAAAAAATCATGGCTTTTTTAATAACCCCCTTTTTGAAGAAGTTAAATAACAGAGTTTTCTATATTACTAATAGCAATTTTTGGAACCTACAACCTGCAATCTAGGAAATAACCTAGGCTACAATTTCGTTTATGCCAAAAACGGCTGTTTCTGCCAAAAGTTAAATTGTAGCCTAGATTCCTGGGTCTCGGCTCTGGGCTGATGGTTCGCTATAAGGCTAACTAGCGCCACCAATGTTAAAAAAATCATATCTTCCTTTAGAAGAAGTTTCTGAAAAAATCCTAAGATGAGCCTATGCGCCATGCTTTTCTAGATTTTTAAGTGTAGTCTGGTTTACGACAAGTTTTTTGGGCACTACCAGTGCTTCGAAGACCAGAACACATAATCGGCTGAATTATTGTTGTTCTGTTGTTTACAATAATGAAAAGAATACGGTTTTATTCTCGCGAACGAAAAATCGCTGATCAAAAATAGTTCAGTTTTGCTACAAAATGTAAAAATCTGTGAAAATTTTTAATTTCCCGCCACCTTGCTATCGTCTACCCTTAAGACTAGAAATTGAGTTGGGTACCTACACTTAAAAATCTAGAAAAGCATGGCGCATGAGCTCATCTTAGGATTTTTTCAGAAACTTCTACTGAAGGAAGATATGATTTTTTCAACATTGGTGGCGCTAGTTAGCCTTATACGGAGCCTTAACAACAGCGGTTCCGTGTGATGTCTGGTGCCTAACGGAATAGGGGCGCAGGAGCGCGCGGAGCAGAGGGGGCCAGCGCGTGCCATTTCTGCATCAGCCCGGTGCATCTGAGTAATGCCATTGTAATGCTCTCGATATAGTCATACCGGCTGCCCGGTGAGACGCGGCGTCGCGCATCGCGAGATCACCTTGAGTATTTTAACGAGCTTTGTTCCGGTAGTTATTAGTGCGCTAAACTTAGGCTTAGCTGACGTACAATGCATTCCATGGGGTATTTTTGATGCATTCCGGAAGTCAACGACGAGAACATGAGCTGGGCCCTTAGCCTGTAACACAATGGCGTCTCAATGGCGTCCTAGGTAGAAGGACAAAAACGGGATTTTTTCGTTGTTCTCCTAGAACTAATCCTCTAGGATTAGACTCATAATATTCTTTGCTGTACTACAATGACATTAAAAGGACCGACACTGGACCGACAGCATCAATAAATCGTAATTAAAACCGTCAACCGGAAGCCCATTTTGGCACCATTGTGTTACAGGCTAAAGGCCCTGTTTTGACGCGCGCATGGAACATTATAGGTAGAAGATGCGTAGTACTCTAGTAATAATAGCACAGTCCTACCTTAACAGAAAATTGAAACCGACTTCGATTAAGCCTTGCTAAGTCGCTATACATATGACAATGCCATATAAGTAAAGTGTTCTCAGCTTACTACGCTCTACCTACCCGCGTACTAACGACTTGGCTGGCATCCGCAGAAGCCTACTTACCGCCGTGCGTATGTGTTGCCTCCTGTCCATGTGTTAGTATAATGTATATTGATGAGCCACTGAGTACTGACACTGTATTTTGCAGGTACAGTGCGTTGAGTAGGCTAGACATGGAAACGCACTGTTATAACAAGTACCTACTAATATCCTGATGACCTTAAGAACCAAACTGTTTTGCCATTTTATCAGCGATGAGTAGCCGTGTCGTTCATGCGAGGCTACTGGCCTTACGAGAAACACGCTTACCCAGCAGCAATATCGGCAATGGACAAGGATTCTCTAAAACTCTATCAATCGAATGTCGATGCCTTATATTCCCAACAAATATAAGATGTAGCCCAACACATTATAAGATGTAGCTTAAGGCTGGAAGATAGCAGCGTGGCGGGAAATTCAAAATTTTCACAGTTTTTTACATTTTGTAGCTAAACTGTCTACGAAGTGGCACTGCCCAAAAAACTTGTCGTAGTCCAGAACACATAATCGGCTGAATGATTGTTGTTCTGTTGTTTACAATAATGAAAAGAATACTATGTTATTGCCGCGAACGAAAAATCGCTGAACAAAAATAGCTCAGTTTAGATACAAAATGTAAATAACTGTGAAAATTTTGAATTTCCCGCCACGTTGCTATCGTTCACCCTTAAGATTAAAGTATTGTACCTTTTAAGGAATTCAAGCTACTGTACTCCCAGTAGCGGTAAGGCACTGGTGGGAGCCGCCGCCGACGGTCGCATCACCCGTCGTTTGTCATCGCGCGGCCTGTCACTGCGCATACCTCCCTACAATCTTGCGCGCGCACCCTTTCATGTCAGCGAAATTTGCCGAATGATGGACGGTGGCGATCAAAAGAAAAACACGCAACGGTATCTTGGGCGCCTCTCTTAAAATCGCGGAATGCACCTAACCGTAAGCACTTAGCAAATTGTAGATTTCTCCGCGGCCACAGATGTAATTACGGGAATTTCTGAATAACCACTTTTTGTATTAAATGTATATTTTTTATAATGATGCTCTTTTAAATTATAGTGCTTTAATGCGAGCTCGCAGATCGATAAAGGCAATAAAACAAATGAGTTACAATAAAATTAATCTATTCAAATAGTGATACATAAAGACACTTGTTTTGATAATTTATTCGGCACTACGAGAATAGAATATTGTATTTGACACTATCGGGTCCATTGAGAAATCACTTTTCTTCTTTTTGTCCAAACTCATACCGAGCTTTTTTATGAGAAGCAGGGCATCAAGTCTGTAACGATTTTTTTTTGTGTCTCGCTCGGTAAGTTCCCAGTTGTAGGCTTCAATAAAACTATAAGACCTTTGCATCTACATAATGAGATGATTTATACAGCGTCCAGTGGCACTATCACTCACACTAGATGGGTGAAGGGACCACTCAGCGCTGCAGGGCCTGGGACATTGTTTTACAGACAGGCCCTGTTCTTTCTAGCTGTATTTTTATTTGTTTTGCTTGACGAAAACCGTACTATTTATCTAACCGCTTCCACAGTAAATAACCAGACGAACATTTTGGGACGCGTTTCCTTGCATCAACGACGCCATCCAAAAACTGTGTAAGTGTCATCATGATTAGGATAAATCTCAAACGGCTTAATAATAGCGGACATCAAAGCGAAATTTACCTACAGCGAATGTGTTCATAAACCTACTAAACGTGTTACGTTCATACAGTTTCCACACATGTGGATATGGTCTCCACGACAGATGGCCTGCTCTGACTCACAAACCTGTTGCCATCGATATTTGTTTCCAATGTAATCGAAACCGCAATAAAATACAACAAAGTATCGTTAATTATTAGCGTCGAAATGTTTTGGAAAGCTCACGCTGTTGGAGTGAACTGTCAGCGTAGCTGTAGGTATCGCGTTACTCTCGTTACCAAAACAGAAGTTAGATCATCAATTTGTAAAAGGAGTGTCTCCAAGGGAAACTTAGTTAAATCATCAAAAAAATACTTGTTTTGTAAGTAGTACAGTCGGCCACACGCTAGGATACCCCTTTTTGTTCGATTGGCGCCCTTATGCCGTGCCGCCGTATTTGGCCGTATTTGGCCGACTGTGTACATACGGTAAGCTCAATTTTAACATGGGAACACCTGTCTAATTTGGAAATGATTTGTTTCCATTTGTGAATATTAGTTGGTTTCCGTTGTGAATTTTTCCTTTCAAAAGACATAAAATAAACTCCACTTAACAATCTCTGCACGCCGTATAATTTCGCATTGACGCTCCTAAATTAGTGTAATGCTCATTTCAATTTAACCTTTTAATTTACCTCTTGCATATTTCATAATTGTAACAAATGCGGGCTTGTCACAACAACAGTTTAATGGGCAATTACTACTTATTTATGATATTCTAGAACAGTCTATGGCGTCATTCACGGCATAAAATACTACTCTTTATCTACTAGATAAATGAATTTTGCTTTCTTCTTCCAAGTGACTAGACGTCCAAGTGCAAGAGTAACATAACTCACTTTTTAATAGACTTTTATTTTTCAATCAAACATCCTAATCCTGGCACGTTATACTTCCTCGTTAGCATCATATCATAGCATCGTCATGATCTTAGCACGTGTTGCATCTTTTTCCTTTTTACTCATAATTTAAAATCGAAAGGAGGTTTATATGTTTCTTTTTTTTTCTTGGCATTCACTACGCCGCGACTCGACCATCAATGGAAACAGGCCAGTTGTCACGCACCCGGCGCACAGAGAGCGAAGGCTGCAATCACCTCACTTATCTCAAATATCTTACTATCGCGTTTACGATAAAATTATCGCAAGTGTCTACTGTCTAGTGCATACACACTGAGCTCCCGTGCCACCGCCGGGTAATGAGACGGGTTTATGACGCGTTAGACGTCTCCTGCTTGTGTGTACAGGTGCTGATTAACTGGGTCTCCGATCGCGATCAACTGATCTTGGTTTTAATAAATTCTCGAGAGATTGAAACAAACAGGCTCTTCTCTGCAGCATCTAATCATGTCCCAGGTCTGCAGCGTCCGAGTTCGATCACTTCACGAGTCCGAGTGCAGATCACTGGTGGATCAGTGGAGGTGCCATTGGACGCTGTATAAAATTATAAGATTAAAATTGGAGGCCCAAATCCAACCGATTTTCTTCCTAAATAGACGTCGAAGGAAATATTACGATCGCGGTTCATAAAAGAAAAGACAAAAAATCTATATAGACAACTGTGATCGCGATTTGAACTGACGCCTCTGAAAGCAACGGAGATTGTAGATAAAAGTAGAGTCGTGAATACGAACATCTCAGTAGGTTCTCTGAGAAGTCGTAAATGAGGTAGGTTTATGCTGGACTCAATACGGTTCCAGAATAAAGCCGGCGTCGCTGTGACCCACTTGCGCCAACGACTTAACTAATTAAGCCGTTAGCCTGGATCGGAAAAGCTAAATTGTAAAAAAAAAGAAGGGCCTGATGGAAAACATCTTAATTGTTATTGTCTAAATTGTCGTTCATATCCACTCAGGTAATAGGAAAGGCTTTAGAGAGTCAATACTAACTGCCGACTGTAACTAGGTAAATATCTGCTGACCCAAAACAATTTAGGTACGGGGAAAACTATCCTCTAAAAACCAAACTACCTCTGTCTACGGAAGGCGTTACGTTAGCTAAGCTCAGGAAAAATATGAAAGCAGAAAATTTTATGTAAAAGAGTCACATCATGATGATAGAGAAGATTTCCATATTTGCTACTAAAGTTTTCCATTCATGGGAAAATTTTACAACACACACACTGAAATCTTTTTTCCAGAAAAATAGGCAAAATGTCAACCTAATCTAGATTATTTTGACATAGATAATAGACTAGTTTTTTGGGCTGTGCCACTGCTTTGACGACCGAACACATAATCGGCTGAATTATTGTTGTTCTGTTGTTTACAATAATGAAAAGAATACTGTTTTATTGCCGCGAACGAAAAATCGCTGAACAAAAATAGCTCAGTTTAGCTACAAAATGTAAAAAACTGTGAATATTTTGAATTTCCCGCCACGTCGCTATCGCTAAATACTCAGTTGGTGAAACTTAATACTCACAATTAACATCGCCAGGGCAGGTCTTGCAGCATCTCCCCGGCAACAGCACTGGGGAATCGCAGGATGGCTCAGGACACTCGTTCTTGATGTTCCGGCAGTGTACCTTCGCAACCACGCGCCGCTTCTTTTGCACCTGCAAGTGGAAGGAAATGGTGCTTTGATCTTGGATTTGAAATGTTGCCCGCATTGAATGGATGCAAAACTTGTCGTAGAGATTCTTGATTTTCATTTTAAACATTGTACAAGGTGTTACAAAGGATCACAACTCTTTTTACAGGATAATAGCAATAGTCAAATGTAACGTCAAATTATATCATAATCCTTGTACCTAACTGGTTCAAAATCTATCACAAACCTTCGAACTGGTTCTAAACAAACCACAGATCACGATATTCTGAACGAATCATACAATGTAACTTATAACACTATATTAGAGACGCTTCTTTCTATACAAACGCAAAGATTTCCACTGAAAACTGCTCCTAATTTTCTTTAGATAATAATAATTTTAACCAAAATAAAAGTGCCTATGGAATTTCGATTTAAAAAAAAACAAGACTTTTTTTTCTCATGCGATTTATCAGGTTGGCAAAGATTTCAGAGCATGCAGCCACAACACAAATATTTTTCAGTCGTGTAGCGGAGGTTTTAAAAAGAAAAAGTTTGAACGGAAGTAAAGCACTTATTAAAACCGATTATATTTTGACTTCACGCTAATTGTAAATAATCATTGCATTAACTATTTTGACTGTTTTGTTTTGTTTTAAATGTGATGAATAAAATCCATTTTTTTTTTTTTTTTTTATTTTATTTTATTGATTTAACAAAACTATAACACATTTCATAAGTATGAGATTGTAATTTAGCTAATTTGTTGTTTGAAAACAAGAGCGGCTTTACCGAGCCATATTGTGAAAAGTCCGGCGAGCAGAGTCGGCTCATTGTTATTGTTTTCATTCGAACTGTACCTAACCTAGTTTAAGCTACTCATACAGGGTGTCCCGTAATTCAACGTCAAGCGGGAACTGGGTGAAAGGGCAGGTATTTACGGTACTGGGAAATATAATTTAAAAAATCCTGGTCGCTTCGTTCAGAAATTATAGGCACTTTTTGAAAATTTTGAAAATTTTCACCCTAGACCACATTTCGAGGTACAGTCGGCAACACGCTAGGATACCCCTTTTTGTTCGATTGGCACCCTTATGCCGCGCGCGGTAAGAGCTGCCATGGGGTATCTGTGACTGTGGCCGACCGTACTATGGTCGCATATTTTCTAATATAAATAAAATATATTTTTTGTTTTCGAAAAGAACTAAGTATTTTTCCGCAAATAAACCTGTTTTGAGGACTAGAGTCAATTTGCTGACAGCTCACCAACATCAGCCACCAGCCCGTAGCCCGTTCTTATCGCCAAGCCATAAAATCCAAAAAAAAAAAAAACAGTTCTTATCGACGTGCATCGCAGCCTCTAGGTTTTATCTTTCAAAAAGAGTTCGTCCAATAACTTACGAGTAAATTCGATGTAATGTCAATGAAAATCGTCGAGTGAGTAGCCTGTGACATTAATTTGTAAAATTGACTCTTTTCATATGTCACACTGACACCTTATAGAAGTTGTTTCAGACAATCCGAAGTCTGAAACAACAAATATCCGGTCGGTCGGATATTGCGGAATATTAGCAATGAGAGCGTGAATACTGAATAAGTAAACAAACAACCAAAATACGTACCGACATACACTCACATTTGATGCAGTACATTATTCCGAAGGGGGGGCCGAGGTCTGCGAACCATGTCGACCCCAACTCCTTGGCTACCTTGCCAAATTGGCATTCTGAAACAAAGAAAAAGTGCTCTTGTAACCATGCTAGCAAGATTCATCTCGAGAAAAATGTAGAGTCTAAAATAAAACTGCGCGCTTCTTCACATAGTATTGCACCAACATACGCAAAAATATCGGTTATTCTTAGTTTAGTAGACGTATGCCCGTTTTCACCAACCACCCCTAATTTTAAAAGACCTTTTAACGAAAATTATCTGCGCCTCTGCAAGTCTAGTGGTCATGGATGAAGGACCATACGAATTCCACTCACAAGCGTTATGAGTTGAGTTTGTATGGTCCTTCATCCATTCCCCATAGACTTGCAGAGGTGCAAATAACTTTCGTTAAAAGGCCTTTTAAAATTAGGGGTCGTTGGTGAAAACGGGCATTAGGCCCGGTTTCTAAATGGAGAATTTTACTAAGTAAATTCTTAACTATCGTTCTGTCACGTTCTTTTGTGAGAAACCGCAGAGGCAGTATGCTTAGCATGGTCGTTTTGAAACTCTCTCGAACTCGAGTGACAGACGTGCCATGATGTCTATTGTGCGAGCATGGCAGGCGGGACTCGAGTTGGCAATAGATTAGGGTCATGTCGAGCAAAAAGTAGTTAATTCCATTTTAATAAAAATGTTGTATTTTTGTCTCCATTGCCATGTTGGCGTAGAGCCAACTCGAGCCCGACCGACAAGTTGACAGTTTTGCATAGAGAAGGGCCTATCTCGGGCTTACCATGCTGCTCGTACTGCACGATATTTAAGTACTTGCTTAGCGAATTTCTCAAATCAGAAACCGGCAGTTACTCTACATAAATTCTTAAGGTGATGGTCAAGGCACACTAGCACCGCCAATGAAAAAAAAACATCTCTTTTTTTAATGCGTTTTTTGCTTTGCTTGGCCTTTAAATGAGAATGCCTAGGCTTTACCATTTTTCACAAGTCAAAAGTGGCCGTTTTTGCTTGGCGGATTGGTTTTTCATTTCCCTCCTTAATGATGACAGAGACTATGGATTTTCTTCTGTTTTTCTTTAGATTTAGAACTAAAACCTAACCTAGTTAATGAAAAAACGTATCTTCAAAACCTCATTACCGCGAGTATCACAGTAGTACCTAAAATCGACATTCACGCAACTTTCAATGACAAGTTTTTTGCTCATCTGCTACTAAACGAAAACACAAATGTAATATGTACCTAAGTAAATTAACAAAGAATCGATAGGCAATACATAATTTTCATTAGTTGAACAAAACCTTTCATCGCGAGTCATGCACACACTTGCCAACTTTTAAGGCTCATTTAGACTTGATGACTCCAACACCAACCCATTAGACGTTAGCACCAATAATCACTCACACTAATCGAGAAATGTATTAACCATATTGATAACAATTGACACGTGTAACTTACACGATAAGTGCATCCAAAATTACGCAACAGCACACACGAAATTAAAACCGTCGAGGACACTCTACAGAGTGACTTGAATTCGTTAGCGAAACGTCTTTTGACTCATCAATCATCATACAAACAATTTTTAGGGTTCCGAACCTCAAAAGGAAAGTACGGAACCATTATAGGATCACTTTGTTGTCCGTCTATCTGTCTGTCAAGACTCTTCTCAGGAACACGTGAAGGTATTTGGAGCTGCGAAAAAATCAAAAATTTTAAAATATACACCATTTTCCCCCCTTATAACTTGTACGGAACCCTCGGTGCGCGAGTCCGACTCGCACTTGGCCGATTTTTTTATAATAGCTAAAAGTTGTTTGTATTGACGTGTCAATAGGCTAACGAATTCAATTGCATCCTATAGGAAATGAGCGCTCTCTTAAAGTTGATTACTGCCTTCACGTAGATGCGTCTTGACTGGTTTTTAATCATTTCATATCTGCAACATTGTAGTAAGATTGTACTTGATTACACGCTGCGATGGGGTTGTTAGCTGGAGGAGGATCAGGGAGATGAATTAACCGATTTGAATAAAAGTGACAGTTATTATCGTAGGAATAACTGCTTTGCTTTTTAAGGCTTTTAGATACCAGCTGAAGTTGTACAACTTATTTTTTATATTTAATTTCATTACACTAACTAAGGTGGTACTTATTTATCATCGTGATTAAGTGGCGATACGGGTCAAATGTACTGGTTTATGTTGCGGTTTGATTGATAATAACTTAAAAAAATTACAAAGGTGCGTTATAACAGCTTTTTTATCCGACTTTTAACTTTCGATCTTGGTCCCCCGGGCTCTACCCAAAGGGCTAACCAGGCTGAAACCAAAATTTTGGGGTGGGCCGGGCCCTCTACGCCTAACTACGCCAATGCCAATGGCTACCTACCTACTAAGAAATTACGGTACTGAAAGAACTCTAAGGCGTAGGTTAACAAGTCACATTTACATACGCACTCAAAGCAGAGTCTAAAAATAAAAGTTGCAGGTAACAGTGTTAAATACGAATAAAACCGCCGCGGAGACATGAAACTCGTATCTACGAGTAAGACCAGACTAACTTGCTAGACAGTTATGGCGTACAAAGCTCTCTGTAAAAATAAAATGGAAAATAATATGAGCAACGTTTATGCCTTGATGAATAAAATGTTTTATGATCATAACTGGGCTTGTTCTTTTCTTTTTGCTCTATCTGTGCTGTAAAAACTTTGATACTATGTTAGTTCAATTTCTTAACTGTTTCATGTGAACTAAATAGAGCTCCAAAATAGGTACCTACATCATTAGGTACATATTTAAAACCTATTCTCTTGTCGTCGGTGCAGCATTCTCTATGCACTTCGGTCACAGGCCAGTTCCTTCGCAGCCTGGTACATCCACGTTCTCTTTAATTTGTTCAATCAATAGCATTGTCGTGGCCTCTCTTTCCTTCAATCTTTCTGCTGCTTCTAGCCTTTTCCGTTCCCTCAATGTCATCGTCCATGTTTCGCACACATAAAGTGCCATTTCCAACTCTCTACAGGGTGCACTCTAAGTCGATAGCGGAACTTTGAGTAGGCTGTCTACTGATCGATACAAACAACTTGTACTAGGTGGCGACAAAAATAGAGTGAAAAATTATCAGCTGTTTCATACATTTGGCGCAGTACTGAGTCGACCTTTTGTATGGAACAGCTGATATTTTTTTCACCACCTAGTACAAGTTGTTTGTATTGATCAGTAGATAGCCTACTTAAAGTTTCGCTATCGACTTAGAGTGCACCCTGTAGTATAATTGCGTCATTAGTGCTCTACTTAGTAGGTACCTGCTCTACTCAGCTCTACTTCGGCATTACGAGTATGTGCCCAGACGAGTACAAAACAAACAACGACCAAGTAGAGTACAAAAACCAACCAAGTATCTACAACCTAGACGAGACTCACGTTTCCTTAGCTTCGCGTTTCACAACACGAGCCCAAACCGTTCCTTCCTCCGATACCCAGCGTCAGTGTAAACAACAACAGCGGCAGCAACGGATTTGGTGTCATAGCTGACATGTGCTATCGGATTGCTGAGCTCGATAAGGTGTCGCCTCTATAAATACACGGCGTACAGTCAACTTATCTCTGTTAACTATTTAATTAACCCCGCTTCACGGGTGGACTGATAACCGCACGACGCGTCGCGTGAGAACCGATTGATTTGTTGTTTCATTTAATTGAATGGACCTTTTTTATTGAAGCGCCATCATTACTGATCATGACGAGTAATGTGCTACCCTATATTACAGGCGTTCTTAAATCTTCCCAATTGGAAACAAAACCATGATACAATCCATACATACTGTAACGTAAACATTGAAGTTGTTCCCCTAATAGCACGTAAGCTTCAGTTGTCTAGCCCTCATATCTAAACAAGTGAATAGATCCCGTATCAATAGCAAGCAGACGCATCAATCAATGGTGGCTCAAGTGGTGTGGGTGCGAGACTCTCGTAATGAGGATGGAGGGTGCCGGCGCCGGCGCCAGAGGAAGCACCAATCACCGGTCCACCAGCCTGTTGCACCGTCTATCCAGGATCGTTCCGATATAATTTAATCGATCTTTATTCAAACAGGAAGAGACATAACAGTGGACCCGTTCTGCCTGCCAGTGCCATCCAAAATAGAGAAGGGTCACTTTATGAATAGACACATAATTTTGTGGTTGGTAAAACCCTTTGTAAAAGCTGATTTGTGAGAGACGTCGTCGTCGCCACTATTTTGCTCGGTAATAGAGTAGTGAAAAATATTATCTTCAACACGATTTAGGCATCAAAAGCGTGGCGAGACATCGCGTAATAGTTGGAGAGCTGGTGACCAATCGAGATATTTTTTCGTACAAGGCTGGGAGTTGGTAGGCTGATAGAGTAGACTTCGCTGAGTCTGAGAAAAATAATTTTTTGGCCCAGTCGCGGTTGAAAGTTAGATTTTTTCGACTTTGAAAGTTTAAACGTATGGGTTGAGTCATTTCTTTTTTGTCTACAAGGCTGGGAGGTTCTAGGCTGCCTTTTTAGTCTCCGCTGATCACAAAATCACTATTTGTTACTAGCCGAACACGGTAGAAATATTGTTTTTTATAACCTAGATAGTGTGAATTTTTGGGTTATAAAAATCAAACTTTCAACCACGTTCGGCCAAAAAAATATATACTTTCTTGTTCAACGGAGTCTCAACAACAAACCTAGAAGTTCCTAGCCTTGTACGACAAAAAAATTATACTGAACCCATACATTTAAACTTTTAAAGTGGAAAAAATCTAACTTTCAACCGCGACCGGGCAAAAAAAATATTTTTCCCAGACTCAGCGAAGTCTACTCTATCAGCCTACCAACTCCCAGCCTTGTACGAAAAAATATCTCGATTGGTCACCAGCTCTCTAACTATAACCTTCTCCCGTGCGTTCTCGGAACCATTGGCTCCAGGCCAAGCCGCCCCGACAGGGAAATGAAGCACTGGCGACGACGTCCGTCTTGTACCGCCTCTCGCAATCTGCTTATGGAAATAGCGCCAGATATACCAACCCAATGTTTATTTTGCACTATAAAATTTATGATCAAAATACACCGGCCGAAGTGAATGCTTCTAGACTTTATAGCGGCCGTTATGTGCAAATGTTGCACACTACTTTTGATCCTGTTGAATGTCTACCAACTGTTGAGTTGCGTGACATTATCCGCGAAGGAAATATTGGCGCGATAATATCCTGCAGCATACTTTAAAGGATTGCAAGTGACGCAACTGCCAAGATCATCCCACAGGCCTCTCCCCGCGACGGATTCACGATTGCAAACGTTGAGGCGAACAAGAAAGCTGAGCTCAAGATGGCAAGAGCCGCTGCGTCGCCATATTTCAGCATGCGTGGGCAGGACATAAATTGTTCGCTCTGAATTATCCATAAGCAGGATATTTTGACATCCCCCGTGCCGGCGCGATGACTAGTTTACACTCGGTGAGTTAGTGCGGGGATCCGCGGCCAGTCGCCTCGGGAGATTACTTTTTGAAATTACAAGCGGACGCGTGGGCCATGACAACAAGTACCTAGCAGTCAAAAGAAGTTATTACACTGCGCGCTTCAGACGGCGCCGCTCCATTGAGAAACGGCGAGCCTATTCTCATCGCTCTGGCTAGTTGCGAGCCGATCGGATAATGAAAATGACATAATATCTTCTTTTACTTTTGGCAACGATATCAATCGCTACTTGAAGGCCTTGAACGTGACAGTCGGCGTGAGTCAGGGACGGAACGTGGAGCGGCTCGCTGCGCCTGCGCCGTCTGTCGGTCGGAGGCTGGCTGTCCAGGTGTGTGACGTCAGCACGGCAGGCGCGGCGGGCGGCGGCGGCTGCGGCAACCAACACGCGGATTATGTAAAACGCGAAGGTATCGGGTGTCGACAACAGGTGTCACCCACCGGTGGTGCCTCGTCTAACGCGAGCGCTAATAATAATTATTGTCATGCAACAATAAATAGACAAACTAAGGTGTAACGTTTTAATTATTAATCTACGCTCTATCTCGCAAACGTGTCGAGTATCTTTTGCTTATAAATCAAATGTAAATTGCATGCTATAAATCATGCGCGCTAATGATAAAGTAATCCTTGTACCAAACAAACACGCACGGATGTGTTGTTGACTAATTAACGCAAAATAATTGATTCTAATGTCGTGTGGTGTGCGTGATTCTAGACATGAATGCAACTGTGGAAAGGGGGTGACAATCACACTTCAAAGTCTGTTGCTAAGGATTGCCAGTGTGGTATCTAATCGCTTGTAAAAATATTAAAAATCTAATCGCAACAAAAATAAACTCTAAAACACAGTGCGCCTTTGTTAGTTATCAATGCATGGTTTTTTTTTACAAAATAAGCACACTGGTGATGACTGATTTAGTATTGTTACCTATTTAAGTATTATTTTATTAAACTAATCAAAAGACAAGACGACAAGCGGTCTGGGACGTTTCATTAATTTTCATAAGGCTCTGTCACACACACCTGGCCAGCCGCGCGCGTATCGGGTTACACACACTGTGCGTTGACATACACATAAATTATGACCTTTTAGGACAATTTAGAGGGAAATCAACTTGTAGATACCTATAGATTATGTTTCCAGAAATCGATATTTGATTTAAAGTTCATCTGCAAATCGACGAAAAAAAGCTTCGCTGCGCAATCTCCTTGAATAAGTATAATTTTGACGGAAAAACTCTTGCAAATTGTTTTTATTTCGAATGCTATACAGAAGTGTAGCATTCGAAATAAAAACAATGGAAGATGTCCGGAGCTTGCTGAAAGAAGCATTATTTATTAACCAACTTCAAAAAAGGAGGAGGTTCTATGTTCGACTGCATTTATGTTTTTTTTTTCCTAATATGTATGTTTGACGATTTCTCCGTCATTTTGAATTTTGTTTGGTTCGAAAGGTAATTTTCAGAGGTGGTCCAATACAAAATGTAGAAGATCTGATGAAGGACTTCGGAGATAGTGAACGGAACTCCTCAACGGGGAGCACCAGCAAATCTATAAATTAACAGTGCAATAGCTTCATAACCTTTTCACCATGAAATCATGAAGGGTTGCAAACTTGCAAATCATGAAGAAAATCACAATAAATTGTCAAATAAAATTAAATAAAAACTAAAATTAAAACCGACTTCAAGTTCGCACTACAAAGGAAAATATAATTTGATTTCTTTCTAAGATTGGAGTCGGTGCCAAGCTTTTACCGTAAACCCTCCTAGAAACCATAATATATTCGTACCTAACTGACCAGTTGAGATAGCGTTACAAAGAAGGTATGATATGCCTATTAGTTGTAGAGGGTTTTAGGAAATGGATTGGCACCGACTCCAATAGTTAAGTTGCTTAGAAAGAAATCAATTTTTTTTATTTTTTTATTGTGAAGTCGGTTTTAATGATTCTTGTTTTTTTTTCTAGACTCATCTTTTTTTTTCAAAAAATATCTGTTCTTGAATGGCTGATGCAAATGCTGTGACTTATCGATACTTTTTTAAATTTTAATGCGCCGAAAATATGAATGAATCACTTTATCGACATTAATAATTCTAATAGGTCTCATTAGCATAGCATAAATCAAATAGAGATCAAAACACGTTTATTGCGTAGTATTTATTCACAAAGTCTCATCCAAGATCAAACTCTACAATAATATTGACAGAAAGCGCCTTCTACAATTACAGGTAATTACTTCGTCAATGTTGATAAATGTTGCAGCAAGCGTAGCATAAGGCTGGGTTGGAGCGAGTTTATATCTATGTAGGTATCTCACTCTTTTATTTGACGCAAAGCGGGATAGAGAGAGTTATAAACCCATGGATACACTCTAACCCAGCCTTATGCTACGCTTGCAGATCAAAAATTAAATCCCCACATAGTTGTCCCTTTTCTTGCAAAAATCACGCTTTCACTTTCAATCTGTCTCTTTTATTTTGTGTTCTTCAAAAGACTTATTCTTAGGCACCTAAAGCTGTAAGCTGTAAGCTGCAGTCTGTAATGTGTCTTTCATCGATTTCATCGATAAAGTTGTATGAAAAGGGTTGTTTTCATTGCGTCTATACGCCCGTGTAGCACTTTACACCTTCTCGGCCATCAGTGACAAACCTTTCGATAAGTAAAAATGCCACTATTTTTAAGAGCATGCAATGAAAGAAGCTTTTTGAAACATTTAACAACATCTAAAACGGTCATTGCTTTCGAGTTTCTTTTAACAACTTTGATCCGCCTGTCTACCTGAGACCTAGTATTAACTCCTTTTAAGCCCTATGTGGAATTTCCCTCGTAGCAATAAGTCCAAGTCTGCGCGTGAGTCTCCAGTAACGCTCCTGCGAAGGTTATCGCCGGCGTTGGCGCCGCCGCCGTTTCCTCATTTTTCCATCGAGATCACACTTCCTATTTATTTATTTATTTATTTATTAAATTAGGAAAGCCAACAGTATCCTTAATAAACATTAAAAATATAATTAGGTACATGGTTTTTGGTCTGATAAGGATGCCAATTATAGGCTCACACAACATTCGTAATAATTAATTATTAGGTAATATAAAGTTGAATTATTAGAGTGAATATCAAATCTTACTTACATACTAAAATCATGTAACAATGACAATGACTATGTGATCGATCTTGCTTTTCCAACCATTTTTGTGAAAATCTGTTTTTATCACGATTTCATATGATATTCTGGGATGTAATTTGGTTACTAATAGTGATATCAGTGAAGACAACGTACGAACATGTTTGAGTATTTATTTATTGATTAATAGACACTCTGTAGACCAGTGGTTCTTAACCTATGGTCTGCGGACCACTGGTGGTCCGCGAGGGCTTCTCTAGTGGTCCACGGGAGGGTCTTGCAGTCCAGCGCACATACCGATAGTTGTCAATAAATTTTAATATTTATTTTGAAAGTCTTGTTGGAATAAGTTCCCAATGAATAAAATAACTGAAATTGTCGTGCGCGCTGGCGCGCGCTCTTACTCCCTATTGAAAAATATTTTTAAGATCCGCGTGACTGCAGATCGCGCCAAGGAATTACCGAATGCGCCAGATTTTGACAGGATAATACAATAAATAGCCGATACGTAACCTGCGGTAGGCTCCGATGTAAAGTTGCGGTCTTCAGTTCAATACGCAAAAAAGAATAAATTGTATTAGTATCAAAACCCTTAAAAATCGAGTAATCAGTCCTCACTTATAGTATAATGTCGTTAGCCCATGCCAAACCGCACGTAGACTATATTAGGTTAAAATCGGTGAATTTTCAAATGCGCTACGCGCGTGTCTTCATAAGTAAAATAAAATAAGTCTTAAATAAGTAAATTTTCAGCCGCGCTGGGCGCGTTTGTTCAAATAATAGCTAAATAAATCTTCATCATATAATAATTAAAAAGGGAAAAAACTGTGAATTTTACGAGCGCGCTGCGCGCACATTTTTCACGCACCTACTTCACGTGCTAAGGAAAACTTGATTTTTAAGAGTTAAATCGTAAAATTTTCGGGCGCGCTGCGCGCGCTTTTACAAACAAATGAAATCTTGATGATATTGATGGAAGATTATCTGGCCATTTTGCGGCTTAAAAAGGGTAAAATCGGTGAATTTTCGAGCGCGCTGCGCGCGCATTGCTATCGCCTACCAATTAAGTCTCCATAATAATTTTAGTAAAATTGGTTAATTTTCGCGTGTATGTTCCATTATGCCATTGTTCCAAAAGCGACCCATATTAATTTCCTGTATTCAACTTACTTACATACATTATACTTTAGGTCAGGTGAAACATTTTCATGTGAAACACGATGTACATTGGATCTGGTGGTCCGCACTAAGAAAAAAATTATCAAAGTGGTCCGTGGTCCAAAAAAGGTTAAGAACCACTGCTGTAGACGTACCATTGTGATTTATTGAACGAGCGAGCGAAGCGGGCGAAGTTCCCCGAGTCTACTGGAACAATCCGGCGTTTGTATGTATGTATGTATGTATGTATGTATGTATGTATGTTTGTATGTTTGTATGTATGAATGTTCGTTCGACGATAACTTGAGTAAACTTAGTCGGATCGTTATGAAATTTGGTAGGCGGGTAAATCAGGCAAAGAGAATTTTTAAGTTCGAAGATGAGCCAAATCGGTCGAGGGGTTGCTGAGATATGGGGTCGCGAGTTCGTAGTTCGGGGCGAACCACTAGTTAGTTTTATATAAATCATCTCATTACGGAGATGCAAAAAGGCCTTTAAGATGCGTTAATTGCGAGTAAGGCTCATTGTTCAGTCAGCCACAGTCACAGATACCCATTTTTGTTCGATTGGCGCCCTTATGCCGCGCGCGATAAGAGCTGCCATGGGGTATCTGAGATTGTGGCCGACCGTTCCTGAGACGAAGTTGAAATTCACCTTGCGGTGCTTTCAATATGTCGGCCGGCACTCGTCGAGAATTTTAAAACGTTGATAACGTCATTGACTTCGCTGACTATAATAAACTGCAAGTTGTTCAAGTCTCTGAAACTGCGGAGGCATTATTGTAAGGCAATGGACGCAAGGCCTAAATAGTAGTTCCCTTCAAAGACCGTGACTTCCTCGTCATAATATATCACTTGCAAGTGATTCCCAAGAAGCAAGTAAAGGGCCGGTAAAACCCTAGTAAGTAGTAACCCACTGGAAAAATAACTCCGTGTTCGTCATTAATGGAACATAGAGTTTTTTATCTGAATTAAATTATTTATTTGTAGAGTTCATTGAGGACGGAGGCTGGCGCCCGCCTGTCGCATTGTGACTGGTTCTTCTCGTTCCATGTGTCCATAATTCAACTTATATGTTTATTTCCAGTGTTTCCTGATTAAAATGCAAAAAGGCGACGCGGAGGCCGTTTACATTGTCGGACCAATTAGTAGGAACCATAAAAATCATATTAATCATTCTCCTTCCTTATACAGAGCTTTGGTGGAAGCCGGTGGACGTTCCTTTGCCGAAAAAAAACTTATTATACATAATCAATTTTATTTCTAACTTTCAGAGCTACTGAAAGACCAGAGGCTTTGCACTTCTAACTTTAGTAACCCTTCCGAACGGACGTTGTGCTGAATATTTCGTATCACGACGGGCGTATGCTTCATATTTAAGTATGATAACTAAATATCCAGCGGCAATCAGTGGCCGCGAGCCAACATATTCAACAAAAATATCGCATATAATTTATTGAGTATTCATTCTACAAATACCTGAGGAGTGAGCGTATCGTGCGATTGCACCTCATAAAAACAAAGTTTTATAAAAGTGTACTGAGACTTGTCACGAGGTCGTCTGGGATGCCGCCGCCCCGTAGGCCTTGGACAACTATGCAGTTTTTCATAAGCATTCTTCAGGTTTCCTCGGTACAAACTTGACGAGCTTTACTATTCTGTCTGTGTCTTCTTTTATGAGTGAAGTACGGCTAACTTGTTCAAGACTGTTTTTTTTTTTTCGGTTCGCTGTATATGACATTTTATGTTTTTTTAGCCTGGCTGTGCGGAACCATTGCGCATTTTTTTCATAGGAATAAATTTCTAAACATAAATGTCGTATGGAAGGCAAAAACTGCCTGAAAAAATGATTCGGTCAGTCTAGGATACCCCTTGGTAGCGCGTGGCGTAAGGGCACCAATCGAACGAAAAGGGGTATCCTAGCGTGTGGCTGACTGTACCTATCCTATTTTAAACATTAAGTGTAGAGTCATTAAAATATTATGCTTTGAATTAAAATCAGGTTCTTGATACTGAAGCAGTTTCCCTTCGGATCCTTTAGATACTATCACCGGTCTCATGGTTTTCACAATATAGTTAAGGACCGACATGACATCTCTGGTTCATTTGCTCTTTCAATGCTCATTAATTTAATTAGGTACGACTAGCAAGCTCGGCGAGGTAGGTGGTAGGCCCATCGGGGCGATGAACATAAATCGTGAATGAGCTAAAAAACTTCGGTTGTATCGCAAGTAAGAATGGGACTCCTACGCTCCACGCATGGCAATGGACGGAGCCAGCTCGCCTACCCAACAGAGTTATCAATCAAACGACAAGAATGCAAATTTTAATTGTAGCCGGCCGCGCCGCCATCGCGTGGTATTATGATCGCAATTTATTTGCACGCCGAGCTGCGCCCGCGCCGAGGGCGGAGCCACGCACTGGAGGCTGGAGGGAGAGACCGCCAATTATCAATAAACTAGCTTTTCTGCTATGTTAATCGGGCATAAGATTTTTCCGACGCAATTTCACTACGTAGCGTTAGATGGAGTATGGAGTAGGCTTGTCCGCAGCACCTATTTACACCTACTCCTCTCACCTTAGTTGGCCTAGTCCACAGGAAAGACAAGGCACTGCAGCGTTCGAGTAGTCTCTATACCCATTTTGAGTGAGTGAAGGTGCCATTGGACGCTGCGCTGTATAAATCATCTATTGTACTGGGTGTTATGGGGCGTCTAAACGGGCAATATTTTTCGGCAATATCTGAGCGCTTCCGTGCTTCGGAAGGCAAGTTAAACAGGTGGTCCCGGTTGTTGTTGATTAATAGCAATCGTTAAGCCATGTCAAAGGCCCTTTGGGCGGCCTAAAAACTCTGACACCAGGGGTGGCCACTACCTCATACGATTAGCTACCCTAGTATATGGAAAGTCTTTGGTCCAACTGCGAAATCTTAAATGAACCGATCAAGTAAGACCTTTTTGTAACAGCGGTAAGACCAAAGACCTAAGTTTTTAGGGTTCCGTACCCCAAAAGGGTAAAACTCGTGCGTCTGTCTGTCGGTCCGTCTGTCACAGCCAACTTTCTCCAAAACTACTGGACCGATCGAGTTGAAATTTGGTACACATATGTACACACAGACATACACACACACCCTCTCTCTCTCTCACACACACACACACCCTCACACACATACATACAAAAGGTATGCAAACTATATCGTGTGACATATCAAATGAAAGGGCTCGTTGTGAAAATTTCTGAAATATCTATTTTACAATTTTAAGATAAACAGTTTTAAGGTTATTTAAGAAAATTCTGCTGCGAGAATATACTGCATTGTACGGAACCCTCTCAACGCGAGTTAAACTCGCACTTGTCCGGTTTTTAGTAGCGAATAGATACACACGGCTCTCAAGTGAACCGCGAAACCTAATGGTCGTCAAGCAGAAAGCTTTTTGCGATAACCCATTTGCAGACGTAGTCAGCGGGTTTTTATTGCTCTACAATTTGTATCGTGTTGCTATAGTGGCGGAGATGGCTCATAAATATCCAGACGCACATGAAAAACTCTGTATATTAATTGCCTTGGGTTCCGTATGCAAAATATGGCAACCGTTTCGCCTGAATAATTTTCAGGGCCTGCGAACCACAATGCTGATACATGTCAATATGTCATGCAGTTTGTAAATGGAAATTAAACTGCGTTTTTGTAGTTAGCTTGAGTGGTTGTAGTGGGGTTTTCATAAATAAGGCCTGAAGAACACAAAAAGCCCGAGCTAAATAATTACCTGTTCCATAAGTTTGAGCCTAGAGGAAGTACTGCACCAAATGTATGAATTATTATCACCAAAAAGCTTATAATAATTATGCCCCTAATTTCTAGACCCCTAAGTAAAAGTTTTTTGTATTGATGATTAGGAAGACCCTTGTTAACGAAATAAAAGCCACCCTCTCTAGAGGCGTCGAAGCTACGTAGACCATAGGTCACGTACGTAGTTCAGCGCCGACCGTGAGGGTATTCTTTCAGCGTCGCACGCGCACGTCCGATAGGGCGAGTTGAAGCGGCCGCGAGACACGCGTGGGCGCGGCCCCGTTTCCCGCGCTAAATATAATTTCACTTGATCATTTAATTATATGGAGATTAATGGGCGAGCAAAGACGCCAACATTCGCGTTAATAAACTGTACAATATGGCGTGAAACATTTACTACGGCGGCGGTGGAGCTCCCGCTTTGTTTATGTATTCGCTTTTAGTCCGGGGCGCATCGTGACGCAACGTAGGGCGCATGAGGCCGCGGATTATGCGCAGCGCTTACGTAAACAAAACGCGCAGATTGTAATGTATCGGCGAAACTTCGGCAATACTAATGACATGGAGAAGTATCTACAGTTATTTCAGTACGGTCAGTCAGCTCACAAATACAAATACAAATACAAATCACTTTATTGATGCCAACTTAAAAATAGAGCTTAATATTAAGGTAAGATTTAAACCCCCATGGTAGCACTTACCGCGCGCGGCATAAGGGTATCTATCTAACAAATAAAGTTATCCTGGCTTGTCGTTGACTGTACCTAACTTCGTTCGTGTACACAGGGGCTTAAGTCTGTAACGCAATGGCGTGTCGATGGCGTCCTAGTATAAGGACAAAACCGGTGCGTCCTCGTTTTCCCCTACAACCAGCGAACTAATCATCTAGAATTAGGTAGAATCTAATATCTTCTTTGCTGTACTACAAAAACATTCAAAGGACCGGCAGCATTAATAAATCGTAATTGAATCCGTCAACTGAAAGCCCATTTTGGCACCATTGCGTTACAGACTCAGGCCCCTGCACAGACGTCCTCAATGAGCAACGAATTCACTGAGTTACACTAATGGACCAATAATAACTAGTGGTTCGCCCCGAACTATGAACTCGCGACCCCATATCTCAGCAACCCCTCGACCGATTTGGCTCATGTTAACTTTCTCTTTACCTCATTTACCTGCCTACCAAATTTCATGACGATCCGACTTAATTTACTCAAGTTATCGTCGAACGTCGAATTTACTCAAGTTACATACATACATACATACATACATACAAACGCCGGATTTTTCCAGTAGACTCGGAGAACTTCCCTCGCTCGTTCAATTAAATTAAGTTAAGCAAATTATCTTGATGATAATACTTATCTAGATAATCTGTATTTTCCGTGTAGTAAAGATAAGTTGTTTAGGTAGGTAAGCTATCAACGCTTACGCCCCGATTAATTATTGCCAATCAATTGCCAATGCTCCATGGGGAAAATTATAAGGTTGGGTCGTAATCATGATCATAAGGCACCAATAAAACTGCTATATTTAAAAGGAATTATTTCTGTAAAATAATACAAAAACGTTATGGAACGAATTGTTTTAACTAAATTCTTATTAAGCTAAGTAATTGAAATCAATTTGTACGTGTTTACCCTTATAGGTAAATTGATGTAAATACATACCTAGTTACTTTAATATGTTTGATGAAGCACATCACTCAACAGTAAACTCGTAAATGAGGGCATCAATTTCTGTAAAATCATTCAACATTGTCCTACTCAGCTAACACCTAGAAAATCAGATAAAACGCTTGAAAAAGGTGTGAACCAAATCGCTAATTACTCGCAGAGCATATTTAACGAACTCATATCTTATCGCTAGTGCTAGTCACTACATACACACACAAGATCATCATAATGATAAGTCTAGAAATTCACACAATAAACGTCTAGAAAATTAACTGGAAAGTAAACGGAGCGATGCGTGACCCTGTTGGTAGGTATAACCATACTTTGTATGTTGTTGTTCAATGATAATGAACGTTTTTCTATTCTACTGTTTTTCCGTTCTCTGCCATACTGTAGAAACTTCTAGTAGCATTTGATTAATTCATGAATAAAATTGTTATAAAAACGATGCATTTCAGATTTTGCTATAGATCAGGTGCATTCCGAGCATCATTCCGTTCCGTTCTTAAAATGTCCCTTTTCCCTTTCCAGAAATTTCCCTTTCCCAAAAGTTCCCTTTCTTAAAATGTCCTTTTCCCTTACCCAACTGCCCCGTTCCCATAATTTCCATTTCTCAGAATGTCCCTTATTCCTTTCTCAAAATGTCCCTCTTTTCCCCCAAAATGTCCTTTATTCCTATCCCTTTTCCACAAAGCCAATAGGTCCATGTTGGGTTTTAACGTTCTGACCAAATCTGGCCATTGTCCAAATATCTTACGTACACACGACAGCACGTAGACGCTTACACGCTAGCACTCTACTCGGTCACGTTACGGGCGACTTTACAACAAAAGTGTACACTCTGACGTGCTGTCGTGTGTACATAGGTTCTCGTCAACAGGCGATAGAGTGAAGTCGCGGTGCGCGGGTCAACTTACATAAGGGACCCGAGTCTGACATAGCCGAGCCGGTGACATATACTCACCCCAGATAGCAAATTATTTACGCGACGCGACAGCCTGTCTTATAAATTTCATTGAGCGCCGATAAAGATATATTGGCGAATCGGGCGATATAAATTATCGCGAAGTTTTCACGTGCGGGTGGCGCCGCGCCCTCGATTGTTCGTTTAGACAATTTGATCTCCGAGCTTCATTAATTCGCATTCGGGAACGTCCCGTCTGCGCCGTTTCAGACGCCATTGTCGGCGTCAGCTGAAGCGACGCGTCGCAACAGTTTGTTTCAATAAACACGAGTGTTGTCGAATTATGGTATCACAGGATCGACGTTGGGGTGGTGAAGATTGCGAGGGAAGGCCGCGGAAGGCGTGCCAGTGAGTTTGAGTAATGCACGAGTGCATGAGTTTGAGCACTGTGTCGCGCCGCTCGCGCTGACGAGACCTGGATTTGAATACAATGATACGATAGCTCAGGGCCGCCCGCGCACACGCATGCATAATCCGACGTGTTTATTTAAAATCCGCCACATTCCCTGTATGACTGATCGATGCATCTATGATTCTGAAAACGACTCTTCGCAAACAGGACATGTGTCATCGACCAGACTCAACATTTTAGGCCGCGGCACTTCAACAGTCCTACCTACTTGATTGCTGTTTGAAATTTAATAGCTTTGACATAGATAGGAACTGCTTCTTCAGTGAGATGAATGTACTCGTGCAATTCAGATTCAATACGGTCTCGTTTAGGTGCACCTACGTCTCATGCCAATTGGTAACCAATTGCAATTAATAAAATCGCTGACGAATGCACTTTAGATGCTACTGGCAGTTGCCTCAATGAGTACAACAAGACAAGCGATCATTACAGGCAGTCAAGCAAATTGACTGCCCATCGTCGAGGTACTAAAAGTTAACAACAATTTCAATTAAAAAAATCTTTGAGATTCCAGGGGCCACGCATAAATCACTTATGTAGTTGTCCTCAATGACGAGTACAATATCAGTGTCGGTGAGCGCAAAAAACGAGAGACAATGGAAAGAGGCGAACGGGTCGCCGAGAGTCGAGAGTCCTCAATAGCTACCGCGGCGCTGGGCTGATGCCTATTTCGGAGTAGTCTTCCCTATTTGGGAGCTTCGAGACGATCGATATTCACCGATGCTACATTGCAGCGTCAGGGGGCGTTCTTTTTTAACACGGACCGGGATGCAGCTCAGCCTCGAGTGCTAGTTATTTACTGTCACTAGTTGCATACCTGCAGCCGTTTTCTTTCGACGAAAGGCTTCTTAAAAACCATGCCATGCATTTATTTGTAGTTACACCTAGGTATGATTTTACAACTACCTACACGTCACTGAACGAAATATATAAAGAAAATAGTGGTTTATAGGCAATTTAAGGCGCTGGGCATAGTGAATTAGCCCGCGCGCAAAAAAAATGCACAAAAACGATTCCTGTATCAAATACACTAAAAAAATCGAAAATTTTTCACATATCAAACCCTAGAATTAGATGAGAGCTATCTAAAACAGACAGTTTTGTGTTGATACCCATAACAGATTGCAAGATATTTTGTTTGAAAATAAGTGCGCCGCCTATTTTTTTTTCATCAAAAATATCTTCAAAACGTTTATGAATGTCAACACGAAACTGGCTGTTTTAGGTAGGTCTCACCTAATTCTAGGGTTTGATATGTGAAAATTTTCGATTTTTTTAGTGTATTTGATACAGGACTCGATTTTGTGCATTTTTCTTGGCGCGCGGGCTATTCACTATGTACAGCGCCTTAAGCCTACACCATCGAAACATGTAGTGTGTGTGAGTGAAGATCCCACTGTATAAATCATCCCATTAGGTAGAGGCCTTAATTTTTTTACGTCGGTGACGTCATGACCTGGGCTTGTATTTTGAGCGCCTTGGGACGAGGTATAGCTGGACCTCTTGTTTATGGTGAAGGTGCCACTGGACGCTGCATAAATACTCTCATTAAGTAGATGCAAAGGACTTAGTTTTTTTTTTCATGACAGTGACGTCATGAATTGTATTTTGAGCACCGCGGGACGAGGTAGAGTTCTCTTGTTTATGGTGGGTCGGTCACAGGAGCAACGACCCACTCGACGCCTCTACAAACAACGCTGTTTACACACGCCGCGACCTCGTGGGCGGAACATTTTGGATACTTTTACTTTGAACATAAAATGCACTTTGGGTTATACAGGGTGTTACAGAATGGGCCTGTAACACTGAAGGAGGTCACTTTACTCAACAATACAAGCAACATTTACTATGGGGCCAAGCGCAAGACCTAAGTTGCCAAAAGGTAAAATTCTATTGGTGCAGTAGGTGCATCGAATTTTAGTATGGAACGCTGATATTTTTTTCGAGATTCAAGTTGACTCCATAGTAAAAGCTGCTTGTTTTGGTGAGTTAAGCGACCCCCTTCAGTACCAAAGGACATTTCCGTAACACCCACTATTTCTCGACCGCGTAACCATGGTGGACAAAAGGCGTACCACCAAAAACAGAGTTTGTTCTTGATTTGTACAGCAGTGAGGCGAGTGTATCTTTCCGAGCGTGTGAGAGTGTGTACGTATGTGTTTCCAAGCAAGTGGTACTATTATGACTCGTATATTTACACGCTGGGAGTTTTTTCTGACAGGCTAAACTGTCTTCTCGAATGCGAGAAATTATGCCTGCGATATTCAGCCTCAAAGTGATAAGTAATCGCCTGTTTATACAAGGTGTTATAAAATGACCTAACTCTTTTTACAGGTAATAGCACCGGGTGATAGGGATCATAACCTAAATATTTTTTTTGCTCTATGACGTTCCGTTAACTTTTAAACTAATAAAAATGTGATGGGAGAAAATTATTTTTTAAATATTGCTTTCATTGACTTTCACAATGTTTTAACAACCCAAAGCTATGTAAAGGCTCCTACACGCACGCACAAACATATTTTTAAATTTGAGATAGTAACAAAGGTTATAAAATAAAAATTGTTTTATTCAACATTTTTTTACAGCTTTGACATCCTGTTGACCAGTAGGTTACACCCTGTAAAAAGACTTTTGTAACACCTTGTATAATTTTGCACCCATAATGCGTGCACAAATTGGACATAAGTACGAGAACCAAGTTGAAAATAAGTTAAATACACAACGTTGTTTGCGTCAGTGGTACCTACATAAAAATAAGTCATGTATGACTGTATGTAGAGTTACACATCACGAGGATTTATTTTAATACTTTGCTCGCAGCAAATGTTTGCTTTCTAGTTGCTATGTTGTTTCTTGCAGAATTTTCTTTTATCTGCTAGTCAGTTGTTCTTTGTGTTCAACAATTAGTTATAATGGTTGTAAACTTTGTATCCGTGACTTCATTCATGTGGACGAGAGCTAATAATACCTTCTTCGGTCTAGGAAAGAGATAATTTAATATTCACTTTTAATGACTCGTGACATTCATACATAATTGTAGGTATTCGAAACGGGTCGAATCGCGGTTGGTTTTCGGCAAAATTTAATGTATTTTTTTTATTTTGTCGACAACCAACCGCGATTCCATGTTTTCGAATATAGATAATCTAATAGTTTATACAGGTTATTAATTATTGTATAGTTTGGTGTGTTATAATAGTAAGCTTAGTTTTGTTCCATGTTTCTGTAAAGAAAGAAAGTTGTCCCCCACGTCATTATTAACAGTTGCAAATTATGAGAGATTTCACCCATCTTTCTATTTTTCCACAAGCTTTTCAAACTAGGGTTTCCCGACAATGCCTCAAACCAGGGTTTCCCAACAATGCCTCAAACCAGGGTTTCCCAACCTGGAGTCCGCGTACTCACACTTAGCTTTTTTCAGTTTCAGTTAGGATTGATGTTTCAAGCAAGTGGTGACAGGTGGCTTTTACCCTTGTTTCACCTACAAAAAAACATTCTATATTGACACAAGATTTTAAGAGTAAAGGCCATAATACTTTGCGTGCCAAGAAAGAAGATACTTGAGACACCACGTGGTTTGACATTCGCAGTGACAGTGACAATTTATAGGTCTCTTTAGCTGTACCTATATGTATGAGGTCTGAGTGCAGGAACGGTCCGGGCATCATCGGGCGGGACGGCTGAAAGAGGTGCGGGAGGCGCGTTCAAGTCTCTTCTTTCGTGGCATGTACCTGGTGACGCCGGCGTCATCCCACGCTCTAGAAACATCTGCATCCTTGTTGACAGCCTTGCAGCGTTTATTGACTTAGTTCTGAAATTATTCTCGCTTGCGACAAGCCGACGTTTACGGCGAGGTAATTGCGAGAAACATATTTATAGTTCACACTAGCATTCCGATCCAAAGCCGCAAGCACATCGTAAACGTTCGACGATTTATTCGATAAAAAAGAAACTATCTCGGACAAGAATATGTCTGTGCATTAATCTTCCTGGTGATTTTGGGTCTCTTGTGAAATTTTCTTTAGTACCTCTACAACGCTTTTGCCAGAACCCTTATTAGAGGTATAAAGAGCCAGAAAGTATAGTAGATTTGTGTATTTACGATTACGCGCGGTCGGATCCTTTGGTAAATGGGTACTGCAGAAGTCCAAACGTGCCGCAGCAAGACGCGTGCCGTTAAGCTGTAAGGGTACTCGTTAAGGAGCTACACCCCATCTCCATATAATTAGCGGGCGGCACACCGATGAAAATAAAACAGTCACGATGTCACGGGCCTCCGGCGCCGCCGCCGTGACTGCTCTCACGGATCCATCACGAACCGCAGTCCGACTGCATCTTATTATCTGTTATGAAAGGTCTCGCGTAAGTGACAGGCCCTTAAAAGGATCTGAGCGCCCTTCTCGCGAGCCAGCTGCCTCCACTATCCCCTCGTCATTTGTACGAGTAGGTTGTGATGTTCTAAGGCCCGGTTTCTGAATTGAGAATTTTGCTAAGCACATACTTACGTATCGCTCTGTCACGCTCTTTTGTGAGAAATCTGCTGAGAAAGGACGATACTTACTCATTTGCTTAGTGAATTTCTCAACTCAGAAACCGGGCCTAAGCCAAATTGCGCTTACTTAAAGGACATGGAGAGCTCAAATTTTGACTGAACGCGCGATGAGAATGGGATGCTACCTTGTCAAAAAAAATCGAAAATGTACTTTGAGAAGGTTTCTTCGATGCGCTTGCGCGCGGATTATACCTATGTCAGATTTAGAAACAAATGTTTATCGTAAATCTTAATGACATGGCTTTATCGCGCACATCTAGGTTTTTGGCTGAAGTCTAGATATTAGTTGAGCACGCGACATGTAGCAATGCGGATGCCAAATTATTTATTTATAATATCACATTTAAAGCAGTTAATTCATTTCGGGATAGCATTAAATCTGTCGACGGTTGATTACTATTAAAGCGAGTGCCGGTTTTAACATAAATCGCTCGATCGTTTCTGTATAAATGGCTCTCCTATTTAGCGATGGCTGTTAGGGACTATTAACACGTCAGACCTGGGCTTTATCTCTCACTCAATTCAGTGATAATTTCATAAAGGCAGGTGGCGGCGCGGCGGCGGCGGCGCCTGCGCCTGCGCTGGTCGCGTCGCGCGGGAGGTCCACACTTGCGGCGTTTAAGGAAACCACTAATTGCACACTCGCTTTAAGGACGCTGATCGATAACACGATAATGTCTTTAATGTCCGTCTTATATATTGGCTCCGATAACAATCTTTTAAATAAGTCCTCTCGAACGCATTTCGCTTTATTCGCCGGAAAACTTTAAAGATCTTTATTTTTGATCAGTTTCGGTAGGTATTTCACAACCTTTATTTTTTTGTCTGTTTGGAACGCTAATGCGTTTGTCCTTAATCAAACGACCCCAATGCATTGCCCCTTGGGTGATTAATTAACATTGCTAAAGGACTAAGCGGCTAACTTCCGCATAGGACGTTTTGCAACAGCCTCACGTTTTGCATCCAATATCTTATCAAAGGGCGGCCCGTGCCCGTGACGGCCTTTAGCGCGTTTCTTTCTTGCGTTTTATTATTTTATTTGGCAGTGCATGATCCTCCCTAATTGGTATGCTTGCGGCGAGCGAGGGCGTTTAAGATGGAATCGATATCAGGGCGGAGGTGCATGCCTTCACGCCGAAACAGCGCCTTGTGTTCAGACTTGAGGGAACACCAACAAAATTATTGTACTTTCATTTTTGCAACAAGTAGGAGGCCTCGCTTGCGTTCCTAAAATTCCACAAACTCTACATTGATCAAAAGTTTCAGTAACATTTATTTTCGTATGTCTCCGACTGGCTCATCGACTTTCAACCTTTAAGTATCTGCAACTTTAGCAATATTTAATATAAAAAAGGATATCGGCTTACAGCTGCTTAAATGTGGCACAAAGCCATTGCTGCAATATGTTTCATTTGTATTAAAATTTAAAACCATCTCAGTGCCGTCGCCCGCGACTCCCACGGCACCGCTGCACGCGAAAGGACACAAATTGCATCCAGTTGCATAACATGCATTATTTAAGAGCCGGTCCCTATAAGAAAGTAATAATATGATAGTCTAAGTATGTCGTGTGTGCTTGCTGGTGAGTCAGCGGGCGCAATGACCCTCAACAAACCAACCGCCCACCATCCCGCGCGCTCTTGCAACACATGCTAATTCAAAACATTATCAAACCCTGGGAATACGCCGTGCGATGTTACATTTGTAACTACTTACTCGGCGACCCGTCCGAGCATCATTCATCTGTTCTGTAAGCATGTTTTGCATATGGCCGCGAGTCCGGTCCCGCGGGCATCGACTGGAATTAAAGAGGGACGAACGGAGCGATCCCGTGTCGATACTGTCACATGACTAATGGAGCAGGCGCCGATCGCCGATATCGACAAATAAAAATAAAGTTGCGGCACTTCGCAGCACACGACGCGGCACCTCCCGCGTCGCGCCTGTTCCCGCACCGCCGGCCGACGCCGCGCTGCTGCGGCTGCGGCAGATTACCTGACAGCTAATCTGACGTGAGAGCTGTCTTTGGGACGCGGAAGCTCCGCCGGCTGACCTTTACTTGCCCACTTGGCTTCGCCATAACGCCGCATTACTAAAAGCTTGACAACACACGCAGATAGCACACGCAGATCTCTGACCCAGTGACAAACTTCGAAACTACACGTCGAGCCGCGACGACGTGCGACGACGCTGTTTAACCGATACCCAAGTTATACATCAAGTGAAGCAAGATTAACTGACCGAGCACCATTTTCTCAAGTAAACATTTATAGGACTAGATACCTTAGATAATATCCATTAACAAGCGGTGTAAATTAGTAGGTAGGTACTACTCACAAAGTAAAGTTTATGTGGAGATAACAGTTTATTGCAAGTTTAACCCAGATTCTTGTCGATAAAACAGCAGCGTACAATTAATTAATTAGAGAACGTTATGAAAGCAAAGCAACCTTTGTTCCCTATGAAGGAAGGCGAATTCTGACCGAGTTTTCTTTATTTTTCCACAATTCATAGGTAAGCAATAGTGAAAATTATGTTTGTGTATTCGGAAGCGAACTATAAACATCTCACTCAACTGTAACGGAAAGCCTCTCCATAAAACTCTGAACGAATGGACTGGCAGACGTGTGACGTTAATCATTACGTCAGCGGCTCCGCGTTACGTAGGTACCAAACTCCCGTGGTCGCGACGGGAATACGTCCAAAAAGGTCTACCGGATACGCGTTAGTGAGAGCAGCTCAGGACCTTGCCAAGTGACTTCTGCATCGTGTTGGGACTGCATGGAGAGGCCGCTCGCGCAGACGCCGTCGACAGACGCTTCCGGAGCGCCGACGTGACGTCATCACTCATCATCACTAAATATACGCGCGCGCGACAGAGACACTGCGCCGCCGCCCGCCCGCCCGCGCCCCGTGCTACGGAACCCTTTCAGCACTTCACCTGAAACTGTAATGGCGTCGCGAGCCGGCCCGCAGCCTTAATAAAACGCGGTTCAACAACCGAATCGCTCAGCGCGAATCACGCCTCGACTAGATAGATATATGCGGTATGCGGTTTAATATCTACCGCGATCGAAATAAATCGCTAGGATTATTGCCAAGTGGAAAATCATTATAATATATGGGACGCGCGGAATTCACGCTGACAATATTTTGACAGAGCGCGGTCGAGGGGATTTAGAAAAGTCCACACAGAGCCGCGTCCGCACGTTTTTACAACGTTTTTATTTTGCCCCCGCAATGTAGAGCTTCTTTATCGGCTCTATTTCGGTTTGACCATAAACATGACTGTGAAACGTGATTTCCTTTTCTGCGTTAAGCGGAAAAACTGCTTGCCGTGTGTCCTGCGAGGCCAGCTCTTCTCACGTCGTTCTCCCTAGCTAGCTAGCATTGGTGGGGCAAAAACGGCGTCGCCGGTGGCCATGTACGGAGCTACTGCAACTGTACCAGCGGACCGGATCCGACGCGGCCTGCGCACGCGCACCGCCCGCCGCCCTTCGCCCAGCCAACAACTAATTGCCGACTTATTAATTTTCATCGACCGCTGCCCTATATAGCCTATATGCCCTCATGTTGAACACTCTAGAATAAATTGTGGAATAGTTTTAATGCAAGCGCTTCAGTTTAATGCAAGCAGCAAATGTCATCAGCCGAGAAGTGCACGCATCCTGCGCAGGCGGCGGTCGTCGCACCCTCATTATAACTCAATCGTCTAGTCCAAACACAGCGTTGCGAGATGTGCGAGTTTTTTCCCCGCACAACAATCCCGACCGACCGGCTTCAGTGTGCATTTTTAGCGCAGGATTAGAACTGAGTTGAATTGCAAAGGAGACGACAAATCTAGCAGACAGCAGGACGCTCTGCGCAGCGGGAGGAGCAGTGCGTGCTTCAGTACTTATTACTGAGGACGTTATCTCTACATGCTACTCGACACTTTTTCATGCTCGATAGGGTTTTTCTTGCATTCGTGTTTTCATTGCGAAAGACTCGAACTTAAAGCTCAAACACAACTCGACAAGAAACAGGTAGAGTCCGTCCACCATTTGGTCACTGACCGAAGAAACGACAGGCTTTTATTTATGCCAGTAAAGGGTTCGTCGGTTCCAGCATTATTAAAATCTGTTAACTGTTATAATTAACGTGGTTATGTAAAAGAGTCATCAAGGGGCACTAAAACATTTCCGTCTTAGATAGAAGGGGCTGTAAACTGCTAGGATACGAGACATAAGTAATTATAATATAAATATGATATTTTCTGCGGTCCTTCGCCTACGGAGAGCTGCAGTATTATAGGCTATTCGCTATACGACCACTTAGAATATGAAAGTCACACTAGCATTTATCCAAACACGTTTCGCGAGCGATTGAGCAGAGTGCTCGGATCCATTACGTGTTGCGCGAGCAAACATTCCCTCGTCAATCCATTATCGCCGCTGGGTGGATGTGAGATAGGGCTCCCATTACCCTGGCAGGCGCCCGCCCGGCAGACGTTTGTTGATGCTGCCCAAGAGGCGCCGGCTATGGGTAAACTCAAGAAAATTGTCATACGGCGCCAAAATGAGTTCTGAAAGTGATTTCGAGTGCCATTCGCCGGAAAATGGATGCGTGTAAATATTTATCGGGAAGCCGGATTCATAAGTGGTTTTGGCTCCGGGCGTGTGTGCTTATAGGTGTTTTATTTCATCATCACGCTTCACTGCTTGTCTACTTTTAAGTGACTTAGCTGGTTCCTTTGTTAGGAGATATTAGATTACAAGTTTGAATGAGGTTATTTTCTCCATTATTAGCTTAATCGTGAATCGAACCAAAAAGGGGTATCGTGTCGTGTGGCCGACTGTAAGTACCAAATTCTCTGATTTGACTTCTCTCTCATGCACGTAAGAACCCCATTTGTCAACAATCTTGCCATTGCAACACGAGTGAGTGAGTTCATTGAAACACTTCTGACATTATACCTAAGTAGATATTCATATATGCCTTATCTTAAATCACGATTTGCCATACTGAGGTAAGCCGTCGCCAAACTGGGTGCATGCGGCCTGTAAAAGGATAGCGGAATGAATCACATTTTGATTTGTCTCGAGAATAAGTTGTGGTTGACAAATTTACTAGCACCAAAGGCAGTAGACACAAAATAGGCTTAGCAAAGCATTTAGGTAGGTACTTAGGTGTCGTAATTAAAGGACAGTGATAGACACATGTCCATAAACTACAGTCGCTGATCGTCGATCTTTAGTCGTCTCTATGTTAGGCCTATTGGTGATATGACAGCGTCCAGCTAGAAGTAGAGTTTTTTACTCGCACTAATGAGTGAAGTGTCCCTCGGCAGACACCAATAAATTGATCGAAATAAAATGCTTTTTGGAGGAATTCTTTAAGTGTGTTGCCTTGACCGACATTGTTAGAGTTGAGAGAGATATGACATCTCTAACGCGTTAACAATCATACTAATTGGACGTGTTGATTTTTAAACTCAATAACGTTTTACGAGAAAAGAATTTTAATGGTTGATACCATTAATTTTTTACGAGACCCAAAATCGTTTAGGATTTTGAGCCCGTGTTAAGCGCTACCAACAAGTGAACGTGATGGGCTGCGCTGACGCAGAGTGATGTTGGAAATAATGAAGTAAGCATCCCTCCTTGATTATGATAAATGGAAAGCATGTGGCGCGCAGCTCACGGACTGAGTGTTCGGTACGTACACACAACAGCACGTCAGAGCGTACACTATTGTTGTAAAATCGCCCGTAACGTATCCGAGTAGAGTGCTAGCGTGTAATGAAAACGTGCTGTCTTGTGTACAGCGGGCGCGGTGTGGGCGCGAGCGCGCGGCGGATGTACGCGCGGCCTAGCGCGCTGCACTTCCGACTCACATTCATTCCCGCCTCATTCATACAATACGACTGCGTGATACGTTTAATTCAAGTTCACAAGTTCACAACGAACGGGCGTGGGCGGGGCCTCGCGACACACCCGCGCGCAAGCAAGCTGCTGCGACAATCAAACTTTTATCGTCAATAAACATTGTTATAAAACTCACGAGCCCAACCCGTGGACGCGCGGACCCGAAAAGTTGCATTAAAACTCGGAGCTTTCAACTCTTTGGACGGGTATAGCAACATTTATAACTTCTCAGTATTAGCGCCGGCGGCGATTTAAATTCTTTAAGGTGTGCAATATTTCACGGAACCTAAAAAGTAAAGTCCTAATTATGCGGGCGCGCATCGCCGCCGCCCGGCGTGTCACCGGTCGAGCTGGGCCCTTAGCCTGTAACATAATAGTGCCAAAATGGGCTGTCAGGTGACGACTTCAATTACGATTTGCTAACGCTGTCTGTCCTTTTAATATTTTTGTAGTACAGCAAAGAATATTTTGTTTCTAATTCTAGAGGATTAGTTCTCTGGTTGTAGGAGAAAAACGAGGAGAGCCCGGTTTTGTCCTTCTGCCGGGACGCCATTGACCCGCCATTGCGTTACAGGCTAAGGGTCCTGGCCGGGACAGCGGCGGCAGGAGCGCTGGAGCGGTGGCGCCGAGATCATATCGCGCACAGCCGTCTCACTTCATCGCTTTTCTAACTTTTTTGGCTGCTGGGACTGTGAAGGTGCGAGGGCGTATTGTGTGCAACAAACAACGGACTGCGGCACGAGAGGTCGCGGCCGACGACCCTCTCCGGTGCATAATCCGACAGCGTTATGGGGAGCCAGGCGCCTTTGTTGGCTACCGACTAAGACCCCGTGGGCGGCTTATGACACGTCAGGATATCATAAAGGTGCCAAATATTCTACCTGCGCCTCAGGTCGCGCCCGCCGGCGACATTCTGATCCCGCGCGCCTTACAAAATTAATTCCTATTGTCTGCGCATATCGACCGGGGACGATGGGATCACGGCTTTGAGATCACCACATCCTTAATCAGTTACGCATTATATTACCGACCTATATCAAATTCCTCTCCCAGTGGGAGGTCCGCCGTGCCGTGACGCACTATGGCATTACTCAAGATTAGGTCATCGTAGTGTTAAACTTTTGTGTTTTGATTGTTCAAGTAGAGTCCGTTGAAACGCCAAAATATCAGTAGAACGAGCCGCTCCCGATTGTATGCTGCCGACGACGAGCCGAGCGTCGTGTTTAATTGAGACGTATGCAATTAAATTCGTTGACCCTAATTAATTTCGTGGAAGCGAGCTCGGTGGGCGTTAATGAAGTGCGCTAATACTTGCCGAACACCCGCCGCAGATCGGCAGATAAACGGCTGTTCTTAAACTTAGCTCTCTGTTAGATGCGCCGGCGGCGTGCAGCGCACTGCGGGCGCCTTATACCGAGGTGCAAAAGGAGTCTTTGACCGCATGTCCATATCGTAGTGCAATTGAGTGCATCACACATGTTGTGTGACATCACACGTCGGCCGGCTTGGCGTTTGTTACGCGCCAGGCTCCGGGGCAATGAACGTGCAAGCGAATTGGACGTACACAAGTGTCCTGCGACTGTGTGCGGAGCGCGAATGCTGAGCGAAGTGCGTCCGCACAACGCGACACGCACAAGATTTACAGCGGCGCAGTTGACGCGCGTAATGATCGCACTCATAAAACTCCACATCAATTTTGGGGCCTAGCTAAAACTGTGCCGGCTGAAATGGCAGACTCTACCTACCTTCATGCGGAACAAATTTTTTCCTGACATGAAAATACGTGAAAAACGAGTTCGTTCCTCAAAGCTATGTCGACTGATGGGTTTATATAATTTTTCGCCAATTTCAGTTTCAAAACCAAAGTTGTAGAGAATGCAATATTCCGCTTTTCAGTGATCAGCACCTACGTAAATTGATTCGGTATAAGGAAGACGAGTGTTTAGCTACTAGGTAGCTAAAGCCCGTATTATTTAAAAATATATTATGGAAGTCAACATTTTTAGCCACACACAACCTATTAATAACTAGTCAACAATAATTATCTTAATTCAATAATATTTTCCTTCGTCACTGCAATTGTTTAACTTAATTGTTAGCACACAGTCACGGATATGGAAATGTGACTCTACATTGAAGAGATAATTGTCAATCCAACATCATCGATCACCAGCATAAATTATAGGCGCGGAATTCCAATAATTCATCTGGGAACAATGAAATAGTCGCTCTATCCGCACTAAGCTAACGGCGCGCCTATATTTTCATTCGCATAATAGGTATCTTATTTTACATAATATGGTGACCGATTTTGTAACAGCTCGAACTCCCAATCACGGAGTTTCCAAGGTACCTAGATACGGTCCAATTTCCAGTATAAATATGTAATAGGGACTTTGAATATACATATATGGTGTATTTTCATTTTTTTAGATCTTATTCAGTGATTTTCAGGATTTTAGGACCTTGTCAATACGAACCATATTTTTTTGATTTTATTCAGTGATTTTCAGGATTTTAGGACCTTGTGGGAACGGACTAGAAACAATCAATTTTGGCGGTAATAAATTTTAGGCCCTAAACCTAAACTCTAATTTTTAATTCGAGTCCACGGAATGACAGTTGCTACAAAGGCTTTATCTGACAGTTGCATACTAGCAACTGTCATTCCGTGGACTCGATTTAAAAATTAGAGTTTAGGCTCTTAGATCCAAGATCTTAATAATCGCTACTATTAGAATTTAAATTTTAAGTGATTATTTAAAAAAAAACTTATTATGAAAAACTTTTTATAGTTTGAGTCCGTTTAGTGACGCGGTAATTTTTTTATTCACATGCAATCCACGTATTGTTTGTGTCGACGAGTACACAAAACCACTGGTACTGAGGACAGCGCATACGGTTTCGCTTCACTGGTTCTTAGCGCCTGCAACACAAGTACGAAATTCAAACAACGTCTCAGAGTGCGGTTCACTATACTTACATTTTATGCGCATTCGCATTCCAGAAATCGGAAATATCTGCCAGTAAATTGCGTCGTGGCTTATGCATGCACATGTTGCAGATGCGTCCACGCAATTGCAACCAATGACGGATCTAGGGGACTACCCAGGAGAGTTATTACTGTCAAAGTAGAGCAAAACGATTGTAAGTTCTATGAATTTCAGCGCTACTTAGTGCAGGAAATCCGTTCATTACAGACACTAGCGATCATCCGACATACGAGCTACGCCGCCATGTTATTCTTGTCATACTTGTCTGAAGAGTGCTCCTTTTATTGACTAAGCAAGTTTTTTTATCTTTAATATGAACCGATTTCACTTAACTTTGATTACTTTTATAGACCTAAAGGTGTCCATTCTCAGGCCCGGCGACGAAAATGTTGAAGAACATTGCCCTGATTCTCATTGCGATCTGCATGGTTATCGACCCCTAATGGTGCTCTTACTTTAATCAGATTTCCTGGGTCACCGTCACCGCTGGCAGAGCTGGTGAATTCACGACCACGACCCCTGCAAAAGCGTTGAAACGTTGCCATAAATGTAAAAAGTTAATATTAAACAAACGAGTGATAAATTAATCCGTTAAAGAACTCATGTAAACCTTAAAAAACATTATGAAGAGTCAATCAAGCATTAGTCCCCCTAATACCAATACTACTAAACTGAGAACCTGTAAGCGATGTTGGTCTGTAAGAACTGTAAGCGGTGGTGGTCTAGTGGGTAGAACAGTAGTCTCTGAAGTAAGAGGTACCCGGTTCGATTCCCAGTGCCATTGACTTGTCTTTCCTGTGGGCTAGGCCGACTAAGCTGTCAGGATGGTATAGGTGCTGGGCAAGCCTTACTCCATCTAAAGCAATGTCCCAGGCACTGCAGCGCCGAGTGTGGTCTCTTCACCCATCTAGTGTGAGTGAAGCTGCCACTGGACGCTGTATAAATCATCTCATTACGTTGATGCAAAGGCCTTATTTTAAACTGAGAACCTAGATCCGCCCTCGACAGTAACATCTGGAGAGCTGGTGACCAATCGAGATATTTTTTCGTACAAGGCTAGGAGTTGATAGGCTGATAGAGTAGACTTCGCTGAGTCTGGGAAAAATATTTTTTTGGCACGGTCGCGGTTGAAAGTTAGATTTTTTCGACTTTGAAAGTTTAAATGTATGGGTTCAGTATATTTTTTTTGTCGTACAAGGCTAGAAACTTCTAGGTTAGTTGTTGAGACTCCGTTGAACAAGAAAATATTAGTTTTTTTGGCCAAGCGTGGTTGAAAGTTTGATTTTTATAACCCAAAAATTCACACTTTCTAGGTTATAAAAAACAATATTTCTACCGCGTTTGGCTAGTAATAAATAGTGATATCGTGATCAGCTGAGACTAAAAAGGCAGCCTAAAAACTCCCAGCCTTGTAGACAAAAAAGAAATGACTCACTCAACCCATACATTTAAACTTTCAAAGTCGAAAAAATGTAACTTTCAACCGCGACCGGACCAAAAAAATATTTTTCCCAGACTCAGCGAAGTCTACTCTATCAGCCTACTAACTCCCAGCCTTGTACGAAAAAATATCTCGATTGGTCACCAGCTCTCCAACTATAACAGCCACGATCTGCATCGCATTCCTACGAGGCGCCCGAGCCGTCATCAAAGATGCGACAAATGAGTAGAGTCCATACAATCTGCGGCGCAGCCCCGCCTTTCTTGTTTTGTTAGGCCTTTTGCGACAGCCGTACCTATGCTAATGTTGCAAATGCCAAGCCTAGAGTCGTGCAAAGCTAACTTTGCAGTGGAGCATCCGAAATAGTAATTTCCGTACGTTGCAGTGGTACATGTTACAAGTTCTACAAGTGGTACATGTTACGTGAAAATATGGATGATAAATATAGAAAATAAATAAATATTGAAAATATGGTGAAAACATAGAAAAGCAACGTACGGAAATTACTATTTCGGATGCTCCACTGCAAAGTTAGCTTTGCACGACTCTAGGTATTTTAACATGAGGTATCTACCTACCAGATATGGTAGAGAGAACTTACCAATAAAGTAATCGAAGCACGCATGGGTATTTTCGGAACTTAGGTATCTACCTACAACTTGCGTGTACAGTCGGTCACACGCTCTAGGATACCCCTTTTTGTCCGATTGGCGCCCTTATGCCGCATGCGATAAGAGCTACCATGGGGTTTCCTAGACTGTGGCCGACCGTACCAATCTGGTGAAACTGCCACCCACTACAGCGAGGTAAACCACTGAACCACGAGGAAAACTAAGTAGGTACCTATTATTAGTAGTGTTATTCTCCGAATTCATTTCAGTCCTAATCAGATATGATGACTATTGATGACCAATTTAAGAACTAATTTCTAATCATATTTTCCCTGTAATAATGTAGACATGGTTCATTTCCACTTTAAGTACTATACAAAACATTTTTGTTAGGCCTAGATGAAAAGTAACTTTACAGCTGGACCCTAAATATATGGCTTACTTAAATGCATATACTACTTACCACCTACCTATTAGGTATAGTATGCATTTTGTAAGAAGCGAGGTGAGTGAGAATGTTCCGCGTAGTAAGCGGCCGTGTGTAGTGTAGAGCGAACGTAGAGAAATATGATGCAAACTCATTTCAGTTGGCGTTCTTTCAGTGACCGCCTACTTATCATGCATGACACGTCAGGACTCCGGCTACATACAGTGTTATAGTGTAGTATCATAGGTACGAGTACATTAAAGAGATTCTCTGATATTACTTATGTTATGATAAATCCCATCCAACTATCCCACTATTATAAATGCGAAAGTTTGTGAGTGAGTATGTGTGTTTGTTACTCTTTCACGCTGAAAAGGCTGGCCAGATTTGGATAAAATTTGGAATCGAGATAGTTTAGACATAAGAATAACACATTGGTTACATATTATCACGCTTTTACACTTAGAAGTAAAGTAAAGCACATATCATTTTTCTGTAGTCCAAGCGAACGAAGTAGCGGAAAAAAGCTGGTAATATATGTATAAAATTGCTAAATAGCTAAAAATACTCACTCATATTTTGCAGTAAAAGAAAGGAGCGCTAATCAAAATAAACAAAAGACGATTTAATAAACAGAAAAGAAGATTACCTACTTATACGTTAGAATGTTACTGTCCTAGGCACGAGTATACAAAAAGGTTGCCAGTGTCTATGAAAGCGTCCAGCAAGGGATAAGCATATGGCAGTAGGGAGAACTTTGGACAGATTGAAATGGGTTCCCTACGTAGGTACCTACTTAGAACCGAAAATATGTTTTCTCTGGTTTGCTGCTTTTTGCTACACTTCACACTATAAGTATTTAGCATGAATGTTTAAATTATTCCCTAGCACGGGTTAGTGCTTTAGAAAAAACAAAAAGTATTTAGCATGACTTTGCTTCACACATAAGAATTTAAAGGTGAATTTAAGGTAAACTTTTCAAAGTCGAAACTTTTTGTAGTTCCCGGTCATTAATGTTTAAACTGAATATCCAGTGGTTTCGGTAGGCACCTAAAGTGTTGGGAATGTCATAGTTATATTATACGGAGGATAGCCAAAGGGAGAGAAAATTTACACGCTATGCTACGTCACGTAACAACTCTCTTAACAACTCTCTTATGTCTCAAAACTGGCTTCTCCTATCCCAAACTAACTGACTCCTCCTAACACAAGGATTCAAATTAGGAGTCAGTAACTTGCCCTGTAAATCAGCCTTCAGACGAGAAATCTCGGTTGTCTAGTGACTCTAGTCAGCTATCTATCTAGTCTATCGGGTGTGAGTTTTCTTTCAGAACTGTGCAGCTTTATTAGCGTTTTGACACAATCGTTCTGTGTGCTTATTGTGTGATGAAAACGCACAGTTGCTAGTCCTTAAAACCGGTTTATTTGTGGGAAAATATATTTGTAAAAAAAAACGTGAATATTTTTTTTCTGGAAATAAACCGGTTTTGAGGACTAGCGACTGTGCGGTTTTTTTTTTACAGAATAAGTACAATAGGCTGTCTTGGCAACCACTTTTCTCTTGAGAAAATTAATGAAGTGAGTCATCCAGTACCATCTTATTACTATTTCCCTTAGGTCCGCTTGCGCCACCCAAGGTTAGCCAGTTAACTCTGAGTTAACGTCAAAAAATGTATGGAAATGTCAAGTTAACTCAGAGTTACTTTGCTAACCCTGAGTGACGCAAGCCCACCTTAGTGTATTTTTTATGTAGGATCGGTTAGCAACATTGACGACTCTATATTTTTGTTACGAAAAGAGTTTTCATCATGAAACACCTAAGATTTTCTTTAAATATACGTAAGTACGTATCTATTTACTTATAAATAGGTAGGTACTTATGCCTTTGATATCACCTAAGCAAAAGTTCGAGGAAATTGCTTGCCAAAAAAGGTGTAACTGGAAACTAAGTATTTAGCACCTACTTAGTAGGTAGTAGTTTCGGATGCTTTCCTGATATATACGGATTTCCCCAATAGATAGTCCCACATGTTGTTTACTGAAATGAAATATAAACTTATCTTGTACCCACCCAAGTATAGATACTTATTTGAACGGAGATTCACAAATCTCTACAATTATCTTTTGCTTTTACCTACACTGCATTTATCGCCTTTTAAATTAAATATTTGATAATTATAGTTAGGTAACCTTCTTGGATATCATCGAATCCACATTATGATTGTAAATTAATCAGATATTATCTACGCAAGCAGCATCGCCTTTTCGTAGTAATTTGCAAATTCGTATTTTACAATGAATGATTCATTGTATTTACGTAAGTAAGTACCTACCTAGTAGAATAGTAGTTTTTTTCTTGCACATTCTTAATTAACTCCTTTTTTTCCTTATTTTAGACAGGAAAATTGGAAAATCGTTCAGCGAATATGGCACCTACCTACCGCATTAAAGAGAACCTTTGAATTATTTATTATCAACCTACTGCGATACGCATACCATGTGATTTACGCAGATAGAGAACGGTATCAACCGTTGTTAGTTCAGTCCTCAGACAATATTATTCAATTCAACAATCTCGCTGGTTACATGCACCCAGCAGTCTTTGCCCGATAAAATATTGTATTATCATTATCACAGGTAAACTGATCGATGCATGGCATGACACAGCCCCGGGGACTTGACATTGATGTTCCATCGAATAGTTGGTTGTACCAATCGACTCTACACTCACGTGGTATTGTTTTTATTATCCCATCGCGCCGGCGCTATCTTCCTCGTGATAACGCAAAGATATTATTGTACCGATAAGCTTTGTGTTTTAACATGGCCTGTTGAAAGTCGAAGTGAGCAATAGCTGCGGCTCTACAACGGCGGATGCTCTCGAGTGCTTCTTACGTGCTATTTTAATTAATCACATCGGTCCACGAGACGAGCTCGGAATGCAATTATTTACATAAACACACGTGCCAGCTCGCTCACAGCTCGGACACGTACGTCCGATGCAGATAGACGAATATAGACGGGATGCGATGCAGCGGGAGGACGATTGATGAGCATTTAATTGCAGGTGGTGTGGTGGGAGTTAGTTGGCTGGTTCGTTCGCGGCTGGCACGGCGGCGGCGGCACTCACCGGCGGGGCGGGTGGTGCGGCGCGCCGGTTCCTCCTCACGCAGGTCTGGCGCGTGGCGGCGCGCCGCGGCGGGGGCCAGCGGCGTCGCCAGTGCCAGCAGCGCCAGCGCCCACAGCATCGCTCACGCTGCACGCTGCACGGCTGCACGCTGCACTTCGCGTGCAGTTCCACCGATGGGGGACAAGTTCCCGGCCGCGAGCTCACTATTTTCGCCGCGCGCTTTCGGACCGTGCGGGCGAGCGTTCGATTCGAGCGGAGGTTCGCGAGTGTGGCGCGCGTCTCGCAAGCGTCGTGGTAGCGCGGCGGCCGAGCGGGACTGAGTGGAGCGCGGCGCGGCGCGCGATTTCCCGACGGCGGGCGCGGGGGCCGGCCGGCCCCTCGCGGAAAACGCCGCGCGGCGCAAGCGCGGGCGCGGGCGGGGAAAACTGCAGCCGCCCGCCCCCAGCCGCCGGCGCACGCTGCGCCGCCGCCGCCCGCCAATTCCTGCTTTATTGAACGAAACACACGAGATCTATTGACGGATTTATTGCTAAGTAGAACCTATTATTAATTTTATTACATTCCTACACGATATAATTGATTGCTTGGTATTTAAGTGTAGGTATTAAAGTTGTCATTAATTAATTTCCATAGTATGCGACTCTACTTACTTGCCTAACTAACTCAAGATGTCAAGCCTAACTAACTGTGGTTACATACCTAACTAACATTCATAATACCGTACCCTTTACGCATACGTATTTTAATTAGGTAGTTAGATATAGGATGAGTAGTTACGTACACTGCATGTTATCGGGGGAAATACACATATTATTATGTGTGCGACCGTCGGGCGACATACTGAAGACATTCTGAATAATTTCAAGAATTATATCTGGTGCAGAGCTAGATTTGGCAGTTGGCCCAACTAGTCATACAACTCTATATTTTAAATCTCTGGAACGCACAAATAAACAGATAAATTAATTTAATACTCGCTCCGAGTTAGTATTTTCCATGTTTTGTTTCTAACATAAACTAAATTCGGTAGACTACACGCTTCTATTTATTTTAAACGACGCAGACACATTGCGTGCTCTCAGTAAACTCCTTCAAATGAACTCTGATGTCCTGAAATAAGTTTTCACTAGCTTCTGGGAAACGATGATCAGTGTTGGTTGCTATCACTTCTAACGTATGTGCAAGGTATTTTTACCTAGCAAATCTCATGTTTTGAAGATTGATAGACGACAGTCATTAAGAGTCCCCTTCAGGACCGTGGGCACTCAGAGACGGCCAAGCGCGAGAAACGCTGTTTTCTATAGCTGTTTCACCCAGAGCGAGACGGGGCGTGGGAAAAGTGAGAGGCAATGCAGCTGTATGAGTCTACGTGTGTTCGTGTCCTTTCGCGAGTAACTACAGGGTGCACTCTAAGTCGATAGCGGAACTTTAAGTAGGCTGTCTACTGATCACTACAAACAATTTGTACTAGGTGGCGAAAAAAATTGAGCTAAAAAAATATCTAATGTTTCATACATTTGGCGCAGTGCTGAGTCGACCTTTTGTATGGAACAGCTGATATTTTTTTAGCTCCATTTTTTTCGTCACCTAGTACAAGTTGTTTGTATTGATCAGTGGACAGCCTACTTAAAGTTCCGCTATTGACTTAGAGTGCACCCTGTAGTTGTAGTTGTAATGTAATAGAGAACTCAATTAAACCTAAACACCACAAAAAAAACACACACAAATAAACAAACAATCACAAAATGTATCGTCAACTTACAACTAAATTAATAAAATTAAAAAATATGTCAAAAAATAAGTCAAAAACTATTAAAAAAGACCACCCCGGGACACATCTGACGCAAAAGTACCCATAACGCTTGCGGCGTTACCACGCTGCACAGCAAGGGCAATCCTTTGCATCAGATATGCCCCCGAGCGTTTGTCAAAACCCTGACTCCTCAAGCGACGCCCTATTTCCCAGACAAAATCCCTGCCCTCCGCGCCCCAAACACCAGTCGTTTCGAGAGCCAGGGGAACAAATAAATATCTGTCTAGCAGAGGGGCATATTTGTGGCGCTTTTGCCGTGCCGCGTACTCCGCAGCAGCACCAGGGGTGGACAAAAGCTGTAATAGATCTATTTTCCCAAATTTTTGCGTAGTTCAGCTGCCATTTGTACACACGACAGCACCTCGACGCTTACACGCTAGCACTCTACTCGGTTACGTTAGGGGTGACTTTACAACAAAAGTGTACACTCTGACGTGCTGTCGTGCGTACATTTTATTACGTATTTCTTTTTTTTCTGAATAGTACATTACATTTTTGGTGTTCCCAAGGTAGTTAGACTCCAATAGACAGTGTTATAATGTTAGTAAATAACAGCTGAAAGTAACCCATTTTTCGGCGCGAAAAACGCATCGCTCTAATTTCATTCAGGCTATTTTTCTTATCATAAAAACTATTTGCAAACCTCCGTATTGGTCATCTACTGATATAAACCAAGTTTCAGCAAAATCCAGCCCGTAGTTTAGAAATTAAACCGGAACTACGTTTGTATGGGAAAATGGTGCTCTAAGACATTCGGTAACACCCTAGTTACGTAACTGCATCGGATACTTACCCAGTGATCTTCGAAGCTCTACCGAATGTCTTGATCGATGAAGTTAATGCCTGTCGTCTATCAATCTTCAAAACATGAGATTTGCAAGGTAAAAATGCAATTAGGGGTAGCTTGGTAGGTCACGTGCCCAGCAAGGCTAACATGAAAACGGTTTAGAGCTGCCTATATCTTCCACGAACTGTCACCTTTTCTTGTACATTATACACCGTGCTATTTTAGTGATTTTAAAGCCGAAGGTATTTTGTTGCACTGGTGATTCTAAGCCAATTCCAAAATTTAACTCCAAAATGAGCGAAAAAAAAACCGATCCCAAAACAAATATTGCCAATCGTCACCATTTGTATGAAGAAGTGAATACCTATTTTTTTTCGCGCGTTTTGTAATGAATTTTTGTAAAAGGGTAAAATCGGTAAAGTTACAGGCGGCTGCACGCACGTTTGAATCGAAAATAGATCTCATCCAGGGATAGTAGGTACCTAATTTGCTCTATCGCGGCTTACAAAAAGGGATAAAATCGGTGAATTCTCGGGCGCCCTACGCGCGCGTTTAAAGGTAATTTGTGTGTTCGCGTATTTTTTTTTTTAAACAAGAAGCAGAATAGGTTAACATCCCATTTTAGTCTTGCACCGCCACTGTTTATACGAAGGGGCGCCATTTGCCCTTGCTATGCCACTGATCCGATACTTACTCTACTTAGGTACTCTACTTACTTAGGGTCTATAAGTTCAAATGATAAAATAAAGTTCTGTCTGTATTTGCGTGTCGTTTTTACCTACTGCTCAAATTACAGGTGTTTTTTTAGATGGGACAGCATCTTCTTCGATTCCTCTTAGCTGAGGATGGCGACTAGGAAAAATGTTTTGGAATACTTTGGCTTTACAATAAAAAAATATACTTTGTACACACGACAACACGTCAGACTGTACACTTTTGTTGTAAAGTCGCCTGTAACGTAACCGAGTAGAGTGCTAGCGTGTAAGCGTCTACGTGCTGTCGTGTGTATACCTACCTACCTATCGTGGCAACCAGATTTTTGAAGGAGAGAGCGAAGAGAGAGAAGTTCTCAGAGTTTACTAGAACAATCCGGCGCTTGTATGTATGTGTTACGGCTAAAGATAGGTGTGAATATAAACTCAAGATTAGCCGGCTAAACTTAAGTTTTTTTTTTAAATTAAGGTAAACGTACGTTATTTCGTGATAGTACACGATTTCGTGAGTTTTTGTTTCCGGCGCAATAATAAGCAATTGACATAATTTTTAATAGCATTATAGTTTCCTAAAAAATCTATATACTTTTACCTATCTAAAAAACCAACATACCTTATTTTTATGCTTAAACTGTGTAAGATACGATGCTTACAACACTCAGTTAGGCACGAACAGCGGTGCGAGACGTGCGCGCCATACATCGCGCTTCTTGGTAGCGTAAGGATCGGTGGTGACACTCATAAGCTTGTAGCAAGACAAAGGTAAGTATTTTTGAATAAAACTTTTGATATCGCTATTCTGTGATTCATAACGATTCATTTGATATACGTTAAGAGTTATTTGTAAGCATAGAATTGCTTAAAAACGCAATTTATTGACTCACGAAATAGCGGACATCATATTTTTTCCTTGTCCCTTATTTCGTTACACTTACGAACTAGGGGAATTTCAGAGACTTTTTAAATGTTTGTTTATTTCTATATTAGTCAACATATTTGAAAAATGGTTTGAACATCAGACAAGGTACTTATTTAAGTTACTTTTGAGCCTGATTCGGTATACCTTTTTGTCAACACAAGTCTTACAAAACGAGTTTGAAAGAGGCCGAGTTGGCAATTTTAAACGATTTACGCAGATGTATCAGCATCATAATTTTGCTCGTTTTTCGATTAATTGCCTTTTGTTTTGGTTATATTCAGTAAGCATAGGGTACTGAATAGTTTATTAACATTATGTAATAAGAATTTCCAAGATTAAGTGAGGGGTTATCTCAAAACTAGTATAACGAAATAAGGAACACCGTTTTTCTTACAATGTCCGCTATTTCGTGAGTAATTAATGTAGTTTTGAGTTAAGATTGGATCGGAAAATGAGAAGAAAATTATTAGTTTCAGGCCTATGAAAAACTTATACACAATTAAAACTATTAGTATGAAGCTTATGTATTAGTTAAATTCGGATTATACAAGGCCAATTTTACTGAAGCCGATACATTTTCTTAAGGCCAAGGATCCCGACCTAAGACCGGATTCATAAACCCAAAATGCATGAAATTTCTGCTTTTAAGGTTCCGTACCAACACGAAGGGTGTCAAACGGGATCATATAATTATATCTTAGAAAAAAATACTGAAAACAACATATAATATTATTTAATACTGTGGCTATCTACATAAACAATTATAAAAATTATGTATGTTTGAGAAAAACAGTAAATTTAAGTACATAACTAACGACTTTATTTTTAAATAATAAATATAATAACGAAATTTTCCATAAGTATTATGTTAATTTAGTCATTAAAAAGAGAATTTAATTCATAAAAATATAAAAAACGAGATATCTGTTAGTAGAACTTTTTTTAAATTTTAGTGAGTATTAAAACATATATTTTATAATTTATAATTTGCTGTATTATCAGCATTTCCATAAGCAATGAAAAAAAAATCATTTTCATTCAATTTCAGTTTTTTTTATTGGTGACGATTCTTTGGAGATACCTCCCTTATTGGCATTAAAAAAATGTATAAGTATATCGATAATGTTGATTTATTTATGTAAGTATAGAAAGTGACATTTTTATTTCTGTTTTTATTTAATGATTTCTTAAAAATTAAAATGTTTAATTTAAAAAAGTTACTTACTGCTTTTTATGTCTTTATTCATTATTATTCCTGCTAGGTACCTAACAACTGTTAAACAAACAGATCAATAACTATAACGAAATAGGAGACAGGAATTCACGAACTTAGGAGCAGAGCGAAATTACTATACCGAAACAGGGTTCAAATCAGAGGTCTGTAAGAAAATTCATATTAAAATAAGTACTTGCTAAAACTATATGATTAATGCTTTAAATTACTTGCAAAAGACCAATCTTCATCACAACGAAGGTTTCAAAGTGATACCTAATTTAGAAAAAAACATAAAAATCCTTAAAGTTGCCAGAGCCTTAACATTCCGAATCAGGGGACATTTACCTTATAACCTAAAAAACCAAAATCATTTCCCAGCAATAATTTATCGAAAAAGTACTTTGTTTTGGTGTCTAGTATGCGTAGGTACCTTTCGGGTCTGTTGGCGGTCTTTTAACACCCTGTATGTATTTATGTATTGTATGAATGTTCGTTCGACGATAACTTGAGTAGGTAAATATAGGCAGTCGGATCGTCCAGGTAGCCTTTTTTTTAAGTTCGGACACGAGCCAAATCGGTCGAGGGGATGCTGGGGTACCAGTTTATCCATACGACCTTAGGCTAGACAAGTATGGCCTAGGCTATACCGGTTTATCCATACGAGCTTAGGCTAGACTGGTTTGGCCTAGGCGAAAATAATTTGTGATAAAATCGGGTTTGGCAGGTAATATAAAGCAATGCGCGCGCGCCTGCGCGAATGGTGTTAGCAAAAAGTTACGCATCGCGCTAGTTCATAGTTCGGGGCGGGCGAACCACTAGTATGTTTCTGTATGTTTGTATGTTCGTTCAACTATAACTTGAGTAAAGAACATTAGATACCAAAACAATATGGCAGGGACCCATATTGTTTTGGTATCACATAATGTGATATACCTACCGCTGTGGCGGCAAAAAGTGCAAAGTACCAGTTTAATGTATTGCGGAGACGATAGATGTCACTGAGAGAAGCCCGTCTTAAGTAACGTAACTAATTTTTGACGCATATCCTAATTCGTCACCATTTTTGCGTAAGTCAGGGTTAGCTAATTAGGAGTTAATTTGACATTTCCATAGAATCAAGAGGACCTAAGTGTGCGATATGTTTCATCAGTATCTGAACACTACATGTGCCATCCTGACGTTCGTCTCTGGGAGGCTACTTGCGCTATCTCGTCGGACCATCTGGCTGGTGGTCTGCCAACCGATCTCTACCTCTCTCGAGGTCGCCATACCGCTATTGACTTCACCCATCCACCATCAGCTCGCCTAGCCAGGTGTCCTGCCTGCCTGCCCATTTCAAAGATGTTATGCGTTTTCTGACGTCTGTCACTTTTAAAGTTGGTTAAGTAGGTACTTCATTAAATTCTGACAATATCGCATAGATAGTAGATTGTTACCCGAGGGACTAACACAATTTTTAAGGCGAGAGTGTTTCTTTGAATCCTGCCCCTCTACCCTTGACGCATTTTTCCAATACGGCCGCAATATGGCGCAATTTACAAAATTTCATATTTTACAAATTAAGATGCATTTTGTGTTTTTATTGAATAAAACAGCCTTACCTACGTTTGAATAAACATTACAAAGTATTTAAAATCAAAGCATTAATATGCGAATTCAAATAGAAATTAATTTTAAAACGTCAACAAAATAGCGTCAAGGGTAACCCCCCTGAGCGCAGCAAGGGATTCAAAGTTTTCGAGCTTAAAAAGTGTTGCTCCCGAGGTGAACACTCTACTTTTTATCACCCTCTATGAGAAAATAAGCGTGATTAATATCTTTCTATGTTGTCCTTTAAGCGTTTGAACTTTTACTTAATTCCAAATTCCGGGATTAAAAGCTGTTTTACTGTTTGCAGGGAAAGTAATAGGTCTTTTCGAATAAATGTGATGAAAAAAATAATCTTTTGCTGCCTCATCCTCATCTCAATCACTTGTCTCATTATGAAGGAAGCCAATCTGGTGTAAATCAAGGAGTTTTTTGGAAGCAAAAAAATCATATATTGGTAAGGATAATTTATTCCATAATACAGCATTAAGACAAACCGGAATGTCACAGATTTTATTGTATCAATTTCACTCAAATTAAAAATTATAAACCTCCCACCGAACTATCAAAGTATTTATTTCGAATTGTGTAACAATTTCTTCTAAATTATTATAAAAATGCTAAGTTATAATAAATTGTGTAAGAGCGAAATACCACCGACAATTCTGAGCAGGTTCCCCGTAGATATTCAGGGAGACGCCTCAAAACCAACGTGTTATCTAATATATACCTAAAATTACAAGTTAAGAATAATCTCGGTTCGCCATGAGAAGATTGTAAATGCCATCGTCACAAGCCGCACCCGCGGGCAGGCCGCTCCGAACATGTTCCACGTAAATACATAACAGCTTACTCTAATTAACTCCATAAAATAAACTATCATCATACAATATAAGTCGTTCAAATAAGAAGTGGAATACGCACACTAACTTGACCATTATCATCGTACAATCGAAACAGAAATTAAGTTTTGTCAGCCACAGAGCGATGTGAATAGGCTGCGGCCTAGCCCGGTACTTAGTAATGCATTGGCAGGTTCCATCGATATGGCAAAATATGCATATTTCATAGCAGTAAACACAGCGACATTACAATACACAAGTAAGGAACAATCTACGCCGCTGACCGAGTTGACTCAGACTCCGCGAATCATAGCCAGAGGCAGAGGCATTGCAAGGTGACTCCACTGTGAACTCTCGCACTACATACTCTAAAAATTAAAGTCGTATAAAGTGAATTAACTTTAAATACTTTATTAAAGACAACTTATTCCACATACAGTATACATATAAAACATGTTATGCTGTGATTCACTTTATCACGTGTCAGCTACGTACCTATCCACATCACAATGAGCGATCACTCAACTGTGTACATCAGTTTCGTTACTTCGTTAACTGATCGTTATAAACAAAAATATGTAGTTTTGCAATAACTTTACACACTATACTTTTGTTCAACGTCGACTGTGATCGAACACACACCACACGGACTGGCCCCAGCTGTAAGTGCGGACGTCGTTACATAAAAATGTTCTAATGGAGTTGGCAACGTGAGGCTAACCTAGAGGGCGCCATCGTAGGTTGTTACGATTGGCGAACTAACTGAACCGCTATATAATTGGCCACGCACACACAACCTACGATGGCGCCAAAGTTAGCCATTCACCTTGCCTTTATAAAATTCCGTCGAATGCGCAATCAAAGTAGTTTAGCAAATGTTCGTTACAAACGCGGTGTGATGTGAGCTCGGTCTCCGACCGACGCATCTGTAATACATTTACGATTCCGCACAATAATACATTGTATTTAGCAAATAAAGTTAACATATCTTAAACCATAGTCTCTTTCCATAATCAGATTTTGTCTGTGTGTGTATTGCGCACATGTGGTTAGCGGTTGGCGTTCTTGAGCTGGTTAGAGAGCCAGTCGAGGCCCTCGTACAGACCGTCGCCCGAGGTGGCGCAGGTCGCCTGGATGTACCAGTTGCGGTTGCGCAGCGAGTGCAGGCCCAGCTTGTCTGTGATCTCAGCCGCGTTCATGGCGTTGGGGAGATCCTGCAACACACTTAGCGTCACTAAAGACTCTTCGCGCAAGCAACGGGGCAAATCGCCAAGTAGTTTCAAACGTCTGCACGCTTGTTGGAAGCACAATGGTAGTTTTATTGAACGAGCGAGCGAAGCGAGTGAAGTTCTCCGAGTCTACTGGAACAATCCGGCGTTTGTATGTTTGTATGTATGTATGTATGAATGTTCGTTCGACGATAACTTGAGTAAATTTGGTCGGATCGTTATGAAATTTGGTAGGCGGGTAAATGAAATTAAAAGAATTTTTAAGTTCGAACATGAGCCAAATCGGTCCAGGGTTTGCCGAGATATGGGGTTGTTAAGTTTATATGGGGTCGCGAGTTTACAGTTTGAGGCGAACCACTAGTTTTAAACGGGTCGCAATGGCGATATGTTTAAGCATCAAAAATAGTACGAATTTTCCATATAAACTAAATTTTAGTTTAGCACGATTTAGTACGAATCGCTGTCAAATTTGACACTAATTGGAAAAATCCCTAATCCCTATTAGAGCAGTTTTAAATTAAATAACGAGTGAATATTGTTACGGGTATAGTCAATATCCTTATAGACCCGGGGGGTTTAATACGCGGAATAAATGCGTCTAAGCTTTGTGCAATCATACTGATTCAGATCTAAGATTGTTACACTTGAAGTGAAATAGAGTACACGACAGCAAATAAAAAAATCTAAAAATAAAATCAAGCGCATCATTTTTCATCTTATTGCGTGGCAAAAACGGTAAACAATAAAGTCGATCATACGATCAGAAAAATCGTTTATCAACATTAGTCAAGCAAACAAAGTCTTGTAGTAAATATTGCCTTGAAACCCTAATAAAATTTAAATTAATACGAATACCAGTTTCGTGCGTTTGTACGCCTTCAATAAAAGTCTAGTTTTCTAGACTACTAATACTAGCTCCTTTTAATGCCTCCTCTATTTTTAGGGTTCCGTACCTAAAAAGCAAAAAAAGGAACCATTATAGGATCACTGGCGTGTCCGTCTGAGTGTCCGTCTGTCACACCGAATTTGCTCCGAAACTACTGAACTGGACTTGAAATTTGGTACGCATATGTAAATCAGTGAGCCAAATACGGACGTGTAACGTAAATAGAGGAATTAAAATTAGGGGGCCACTTTTGGGGGGTGAATTAGAAAATGATAAAAAGTTTTGCATCCAGTTTATAATTAAATAGTTAAACAGAGTATAATTCTAAATTAAATAGTTTTTCAATTAATCAAGAAAATACGGAAAAATGTACCATTACTAACCCCCACCCCCCCTTTTACCGAAACTACTGGGCCTAAAACTTTGAAAACAATACTGAAAATAGGTCTTTACCTAATATTACAGGAAAACCTATAAGAAGTCTGATATTTAAACACAAACAAATATTCTTTTATTGTATGTCAGTCAGTACGGAACCCTAAGTGCGCGAGCCTGAGTCGCACTTGGCCGGTTTTTATATTATAATTTCCTGATCATTAGTAAACATTATTTAATCCCATCTCACAGGAGCCAAAGCTAAAAAAATATCTGCCCATTACTGAAAGTCTTTTACAAGTCTTTTATAAAGAGACGGGCATGCAAAGTTATCAAATGCATTATATGCTGTTGTTCTATAAGGTCTTGTTGATCAATTACCTACAGGGTGCACTCTAAGTCGATAGCGAAAATTTAAATTGCCTGTTTACTGATCACTGCAAACAACTTGTACTAGGTGGCGACAAAAATGGAGCGACAAAAATATCAGCTTTTTCATACATTTGGCGCAGTACTGAGTCGACCTTTTGTATGGAACAGCTGATATTTTTTTCACTCCAATTTTTTCGTTACCTAGTACAAGTTGTTTGTATTGAACAGTAGACAGCCTACTTAAAGTTCCGCTATCGACTTAGAGTGCACCCTGTAGTTGTTTATAAAAAGAAGTCAGTGCACTTGGAAATGCATAAAAGTAAGCAAAATTAGCTTGAATCGCTTTTCTTCGTAGTTTTACCAACACAGAAACAAAGCATCTAGCAACTGCAATGTACTTGACTTGTCTTAAATGGGGAATCTTTTTCGGCAATATGTGGCTGCAACATTGGCAATCATAGCCTGTAGAAAAACATTTTAGTGTTCGGCAATGTATATCTCGGAAATATTTCCTACAACACTGGCCCATATTGGGTGTTATTGTGTTAACCTGTCAAAACAACAAGGTACATAAATTCATGTCACTTAGAAAAGGATGCACTATGCCACAACAATAGAGAGTGGCTGAAACAACAATAGAACATGCCAGCAAAAATGCATCGGACCTTCAAAATGCATTGTGAGGAGCCCATGAAGCTACAGATTTCGCACAATGTATTCCTTTACCAAAACATCCACAAATGTATGTAGCTTAGAATATACAGGGCGTCCCACGGCTTTGCCACATGGAGGGAAAGTACCTTGAATATTGTAGATGGAACATTTTACTGAAAGAAGACATTATTTTAATTTAAAAAACAATTTAAACTGTATTCATAGATATTTAAATAATTACATGGTTGAACAGGGAATCGAACCCGTTACATGAGAAAAATAATTGCCCTGTAGCTTTATCATACCGATCGAAAGGCTTCATCATCAGGATTATTATTTGCTAAATAACATAGTGTCAGAAATAAATGGAAGACCATGAATTTTAACATTTACCTGATTGTGTGCAACAAATCGAGCCGTATTCTGAGCCGAAAGACGCGTAAAATTTTGTCCATCGCAATGCGGCTGACTGGTTATAAAGAAATAATTCAAAAATGTGTTCTATTTTCAAACATTTCTTCTTTTGTTACTGTGATTTTCATTGATAAATTGATTAATTTAGAATTAAAAATGTTAAAATTCATGGTCTTCCTTTAATTTCTGACACTATGTTATTTAGCAAAAAATAATCCTTATGATGAAGCCTTTCGATCGGTATGATAAAACTACAAGGTAATTATTTTTTTCATGTAACAGGTTCGATTCCCGGTTCAACCATGTAATTATTTAAATATCTATGAATGCAGTTTAAATTGTTTTTTAAATTCAAATAATGTCTTCTTTCAGTAAAATGTTCCATCTACAATATTTAAGGTACTTTCCCTCCATGTGGCATAGCCGTGGGACGCCCTGGCAACAACTGAAAATCGAATCTGGTATCTCACACTGAGGCATAAGACCCATGCTACAGGCATACTGCTAAACTGAGTAACGTTGTTTTCATGACGCGTGACTTCAGTCGTACATCTCAGCCTTGCTGTAACTTGTATAGCGAGATGTCAAACAAAAGAGTGAGATGAATATGTACTGCCTAACCACAGCCTTCTTGTGGCCTAACCTATCCCATCATATGTACTTGTGTGTGTTTGTTATGTTTTTATTGCCTTGCCCAAATATTTTGACGAAGCTTTGTGAAGTTTTTGTAATGACTTGTTTTGTAATATAGCAATAAACTGGTTGTACCCATCCTTATGCTACCCTTGCTGGTGACACCAGTAATTATCTCCTCCCGCAAACCTCTTACCCGCGCAAGCGATACGCGACTTAAGCGGTCGACCTATACTAAGCGCTATGCCTGCCTGTACAGTACAATCGCTTCTTCATCGCATGATGTAATCTACGGATGGCCCCTAAACAGTGAATAAAACTTTGCAAGCGAAACATCACCTGTTTGTTGGCGAAGATCAGCAGCACAGCATCCCGCAGCTCGTCTTCACTTAGCATCCGCATCAGCTCTTCGCGCGCCTCGCCGATACGCTCCCGGTCGTTACTGTCTACTACGAAGATGAGACCCTGAAATTATAGGGAAAAAATAACATTACGTGAATAAATGTGCTACAAAAAAATTTAAGTCAACTTCGGAAACAAAATGTCCCATTTATGAAAAAAATATATGAACACCTCTGTGATATTTTTGTGACCTGTTTTCAAAACCATGATCTATAACATTTCAGAACATTAAACTAAAAAATGAAAATTTATAATAAGTTGAAAAAAAATCACTCGGTACAGGACTTCCCTAGATATTCCCTAGCACGGGTTAGTGCTTTAGAAAAAACAAAAAGTGGTAAAAAATTATGCATTTTAAAAAACGTGAAGTCTCTTGAAAGCCATAATTGACGACACACGACATTAAACATTTCTGAATAGACCACAAACTCTATTTATGTTAGTAGTGATAGTGCGCTAAGCTAACCAGTAACCACCGGTTAAAGACATAAAATTGATTTATTTCTATCGATTTAACGAAAGGTGCAGTGCTTACGAAAGTTTAAGTTTTAAATTGATTTATTTATTTCGTGCATATTGGGTACATTAACTCATCGAGTTGAAACATCTATGAATCAGCTTCATCACAAATTCATATGAATCATCAAGGTTTTCCTCTACCATTTGCAATACTGTTACATCAGTCAGACACTTCACATAGACTTTCACTTGTATTGCAGATGTTCCTACTACAATGTCTAGACCAACTTTTTCCCACAATGGGAAAAAACAACTGGAAAGATTTTGCACTGCAATTACGAGGTAATTGCAGGTTTGAATAGGATAGTATTGGCCAGTGCATAACATCCTCTCCCTCACCATACATAAAGTACCACACAAATACATATTTAAGATTAATCTTTGTATTTTTCGGTAAAGAGGAAAATAAACTTCTACTACATTCAGAATTTTGTGTAACCTAAGCAATGCATCTTTATGTCAGACTTCATTATTATTTAGAATTAAGGCTAAATAACTTGACTCAACGCTTAGGCCTTTGTAGGCTGAGAAGCACAGCAGCAGTGAAGTAAAGACTAACAGACTAACGACTTTCATTCATAGCTTCAAAATTATGATACTGACAAATCAATCAGTTTTCGAAAAGAAAGAACTGTAGACTAGAACAACAAAATAAATAACTTGCCTGTGTGTTCTGGAAGTAATGCCTCCACAGTGGCCTAATTTTGTCCTGACCGCCCACATCCCAGACAGTGAAACTGATGTTTTTGTATTCTACAGTCTCAACATTGAACCCTGAAATACACAATATCAAAGTTTTATCCATCAAACAAGCACAATCAATAAAGACTTATCTCTATTGTAAGGTTTATTGGGTATAGTTTTTAAAATTCAAACTAACACTGGCCTAAAACCTAATTTATTTCACAGTTCGAACTACCTTTTAAGGTGCGGTGCATAGTGAATAGCCCACGTGCCAAGAAAAATGCACAAAATCGAGTCCTGTATCAAATACACTAAACAAATCGAAAATTTTCACATATCAAACCCTAACATTAGGTGAGACCTATCTAAAACAGCCAGTTTCGTGTTGACATTCATAAACGTTTAAAAGATATTTTGCTTGAAAAAAATAGGCAGCGCACTTTTTTCAAGCAAAATATCTTGCAATCTGTTATGGATATCAACACAAAACTGGCTGTTTTAGATAGGTCTCACCTAATTCTAGGGTTTGATATGTGAACATTTTCGATTTTTTTAATGTATTTGATACAGGAATCGACTTTGTGCAGTTTTCTTTGAGCGCGGGCTAATTCACTATGCCCAGGGCCTTAAATTCTTATAATTTCAACAAGTGTTAGTAAGCAACAATGACCAAACAGTTAGGTGAAGATGTAAATTCTGTTTTCATAGTTTTACTGAAAACTTTTGTAATTGCCTACTAACTTTTTTATAGATAGGCACATAGGTAGGCACTAAGTTGTTCGTACCAGATTACATATTTGCATACTTTACACAAGTTTTCAAAGTGTTCGATCTTTTGCCACATGGCACTTTCCAAGATTATACCATAAATTTTATTAAGGTTCTCTCAAATAATCCATTTGAGTGTAGCTGAATCAGCAATAAATATGTATAACAACTAGGAGAGATTTTTAGGAGGAAAACAGACAAGCAGTCTGATAAGAGTCATGAAATTAATTTCTCACTTTACCAATTAATCATTCTTGTCTACTTATGATAATTTTAAGGATTGACACATTGCATTGGATGCTGGATAGCAACCTCTAGGTTCCAAGGCAGTCTCAGTAACAAGAAAGGGCTCATTGACCTGGATATTAATGAGAATTTGTTTGACAAGGAAAGAACAATGAATCGTTCAAACTTTCTACCAGAATTAGATATCAATTGGAATAACTTACCGATTGTAGGAATTGTAGTTACGATTTCTCCTAATTTCAATTTGTATAAAATTGTGGTTTTACCAGCAGCATCCAAACCAACCATCAATATTCTCATTTCCTTTTTGCCGAATAGGCCTTTAAATAAATTGGCGAACATATTCCCCATTTTGCAGCCTTGTTATGTCTTCTGGAAAACGAAATTTCATAAGAATCAGTTCTGAGTCACTCGTCAGCACGGCACGTTCCACCCTTTCGATGATAATGACATGGCAAGTCGGCACTACTTGACGACTTTATATCCAGACCACTGACCACTATGAAATACTGCAAGCAACTATCACTAGTGTTTATGAGGCTTGCAGGTCACGAAAGATGCAACACTTTTGGTTCTCGGCGTGTGGTAAAGATTTCCAACAAAGATACGTACGCCGCTGCTGTTGGCAGCAGCGGTCACCACCCTCAAGTCAATAATTTGTGAACTCGAACGTTTTACACGATATTTCTATTCAACAGCAGCTTCTAACTGTTAACACTTAGATAATGCTTTGATTTACTTACATTTTCGGAAGAAAAGATCTATATTAGCAAGAAAAAACGTTTCACTTTTATCAGAATCACTACAATCTGCTGGATGTCAAAATGGCGGCGAACGTGGAAGTTTGTTCATGGCATGCCACGTATAGCCAAAAAGTGGCCAGTATTTATAAAATATTTTATTCAATAAATTACATAAATTCAATAAATATATTTCGATTGCAAATTTTTTTGATTTCCTCAATACTGAAGATCCCAAAATATTTTCAGTAGGCCTAATGAAAAATTCCGGACACTATTATGATCCGGAATCACAGACAACATTGTCCGGAATATGTCCGGATTTGTCAAGCACTATGAACCATAAATAAAGTTTGTCTATGGTAATGTCAATGAACTCAACTGTCAATGTCAAAACGACAGCGACCGTCAGCGACGTGCGTTTTCTTTTGTTTTGTAATCTGTGATGTTGGATGTGTATGTGTGTGTTGTTGTGGTATGGCGGTCAAACGAATTTCAAGTTAGAAATTGTATTTAATTTAATATCCCTACTTTAACTCTATTGGCATTATCAAAATGGAAGTAATGCCCTTGCCTGGTATATTTCATAATGTTCAAACAGCTTTAGATATCAGACGTACTTTTCCGGAAAAACATAAAGAGGTTAAAATAGGTCTCCCGAATTATTTTTTGTAACAAGTTTTAGCTTCCTTTATTTATTATAAAGCTATTCATTTCAGGTATACAACATCGAGAACCTTGTAAATTGGTTGTCCAATGCTCCCAAATACACGACGTTCAGAGTTAACCTACTGAAACCATTTGACCACAAAGTTTTAGAAACTAACTTGAAGAATGTAAGTTTTCTTTGTAAAACCTAACAAAAATCACTTTAAGTTTTTCAAGATATACGTAAATGACTTGTTGTTTCCTACTTTAATGTCCTCCTGCTTTTATTGCATAGAATCACATTGCTAAAAACCACAACCTTTTTTTTTCAGCAAAGTGAAAAGTTAGGCACTGCAAAGATTCCAAAGTACTACTTACTCAAAGACGACTGTTTAGTTCTTGAACAATGGCCCGAAGACACCAAGTTTGAGCTGACGGGGAAGGAAATCATTGTGGATGCAGCGTGTGCTGCCGCCATCCTTAGAGGGGCTCATGTCTTCGCTCCGGGAGTCATGGGTATGGCTACAGGTAACTATTATTAATCCCTAAATATCAGTGCCACAAAGTAAGAAACTCATCAGTTGCTGATTTCCATCAGTAAAAAACTGGCCTTCTTTGACTCACTGCAACATACTTAAACTATGAGGGATAGCAGGATTATACTATGTATAAATCTGTATAAAAACCTAATTCATATACACTCCACTATATCATACAAAATTGATAATCCATGCATCATCCCTTTCAGATTCAGTAAGCAATACTGAGTTGAGTCTAAAATATGTATATTAAACCACTTGACCGTAATTCGAAGCATAAACAATTGAGATAGGCATATCTCTTTTCCTTTTCTTTTTCCCTACCTTTTCTAGTCGCATAGCTCTGTCTCGCTCGCACATGCCATCACCAGGGGAGAGGGGAGCGCAACTTATCGGGCGCGCGAGCCGGTCTCTTGCTCATTGGCGTTCTTTTCCTTGCCGTAGACGGTCGCTGAGTAAAACTCAGGTGAGTTTTTAAATTCCATTCGACCGTTATCTTTTTTTTCCCTTTTTTGAAAATTATCGAACAATTTTCAATAAAATATTCTTGTTCTAGTAAAAAACACATTTGATGGTATAAAATCAGAGATTTCAAATTTTAACGGTTTTCCGTTCGTGTAATTTATTCGTTCTTTGTTGTAATCAGTGATTTTATAACCTCTTTTTAGATTATGGATAACGATAACTCGTTAGTCTCGCAAGAGGAGCTAGTGACGGGTGCTCACACTGCTAGCAAAAAACGTGCGAAGAAAAAACGTTCAAAATCAACTAGCAGCAGCAGTAGTACTGATAGTTCTAGCTCGTCCTCGAGCTCCTCCGATGCAAGGTCGAAAAAGCGTAAACGTGCACGTCGCCGCCATAACAAAAAAAGGGGGGGCCATAGTAAGCGCCACGCTGAGCGTAAAACAAATAACGTAAATGAAATTGATGATGCAATTTCCCTCCACGCGGTGGATGATTTTGAACAATTTGAAAATCAATGTACAAGTTTTTCACAGGATTTAAATGTGGAGACAAAACTCAAGGAACCGGCCGTTCCTAAAACGAATGAGCGGTTCCTTGAGATTTTAAAAACCATACAGTTTTTCAACAAAGCCGAGTGGAGTGAAGTACGTTACGCGGAAACGCAGAAAATCTATAACACTACCCCCGGTTTTATAGAGCTTGAAACAAATGAGGAGGTGAAGGCGTACGACACTCTCAAACACTTAGCATATGCGGAGAGGGCCTATGCCTCGTTAACCTGTGGCATTTTAAAGCAGAAAGAGGCTTTGCAGAACGAACTTTGTGCTTTCATGACTTGGATTAGGGATGCTGCGGTCAATGAACAGAGTGTCCTTAATATTGAGGTCATAAATCAAAAGCTTAATGACATTTTCACATCCATTGAGTTCAGCAAGGTCTCTGCAGATCTTCTGCAAATGGTTTGTGGCCACAGGGCTGAAACCATTCAAATGCGCAGGGATGGCATAACTAACGCTGTTCGCGATCCATTAGTGAAAGCATCCATACGAAAAATACCCCCGACAGAGGTAAGCTTATTTAACTCAGAGCAGCTCGTTACTGCGCTAGAAAAAGCAGGCGGTATCAAAAAGACCTTTTGGCCCGTACCTAGAGCAACAGGAACAGCCTCAACTTCGCAAGTTGGAAAATGGCCAATACGCCCCTCGCAGGGGCAACTTTCTGCTGCTCATGTACCCTCGCAGGGACAATATTCAGCTCGACAGGCACCCCCGCAGGGTAGCAATAATTGTAATATGTGTATGCCTTCGCAAGGCTACGGCTTTCAAACCTGGAACGCTCCCTCGCAGGGTAGCAACATGCATAACAATTGCCTTTCGCAAGGGCACGCGCATACGCACACCTACCCTCATCGGGGAGGTGTCACAGTAAATAGAGGATCTTTTCGCTCTCGCGGGGCACAACAAAACCAAAGAAGTTGGCGTGGCGGTTACAAGCGAGGGTCGTCACCCTCGGGCTACAATAACGCTGCCAAAAAGCGTAAGTATTGACATGGGGGTATTCAGAGCCGGTCAATTGTCGATTTTTGTCGACCGATGGAGAGAAATGCAAGCACCACAGTTTCTTCTCAAGATAATTCAAGGCTACCGAATACCTTTTCAACAAAAACCTCCTTTGATCATACCCAATATAAACAACAAGGCGTTTCACACTCCTGTTTCGCCAGACATGACATTAATTGTTCAAAAAATGCTAAGCCAGGGAATCTTGGAAATTGCGAGTCACACTCCAAGTTTTTTATCTACCCTCTTTTTAGTGGCAAAGAGCGACGGTTCGGCTCGACCGATTTTCAACCTAAAAGCTCTCAACGAGTTTGTACTGACCGATACATTCAGCCTAATAAACGTGTTCAGGATCCCAGACTTCATTCAGCCGCTAGACTGGATGTGCAAGCTGGACCTTTCTCAGGCATATTTTCATTTAAAAGTAGCAGAGTCTCACAGACGGTTTCTGCGCCTCATTTACGAGAAAAACCTTTATCAAATGACGTGTCTACCCTTTGGCCTCAGTGCGGCGCCAAAAACATTCGCCACCTTAACAAATTGGATCGCCCAGATAATGAGAGGCAAAGGTGTGAGGATCTTGGTTTTTTTTGGACGATTATCTGATAGTTCACCAAAACCCACAAGCACTGTCGAGTCACGTGAATTTACTATTAAGAACCTTGCAATATTTGGGCTGGCAAATAAATTTCGAGAAGTCCATCCTAGAACCACAAAAATCACTAGCTTATCTAGGAGTACATTGGGATCCTTGGTCGAACACCAAGAGTTTGCCCAAGACAAAACTACCTCAATTGCTGGCCAAGATTCGCGAAATTCTGGGCTCAGGAAAGATAAATCTGAAACAGTTACAAAGCATTGTAGGAGCCCTAAATTTTGCAAGTTTTGTTGTTCAAAGAGGCAGATTGCATTACCGAGCACTTTTGCAATTTCTCAATGCATTAAATCCGGACTATCCCCTCAAGATCTATACCTTGCCTGTAGATCCAATGAACGACCTAGAATGGTGGGCTCAAAATGTACATCAGGGGTCATTACTTCACCCTCCACCAGCGACACATTTCTTAACGACAGACGCCTCCGACCTAGGTTGGGGTGCCCAAATCGACAACCAATCTCTGTGGGGGACTTGGTCCCCGAACGAGTAAAATTGTCACTGCAACGTGAAGGAAATGCTCGCAATTTTAAAAGTGTTTCAAGGTCATGCCCTATATCTGGGTCATTCGACGGTGACTGTACAGTGCGACAATCGTACGGTTGTAGCTTACTTACGCCACGAAGGCGGAACCAAATCCTCTCGCTTGATGGATATAACTTACGATATTTATCGCCTCATGGATCAGTACCAAATAACTGTCAATGTTTATTACATACCGGGACGGTACAACAACCACGCCGACCATCTGTCTCGGTTTCGCCAGGCTCCCGAGTGGCACCTGTTGCCCCAGTGCACCAGAACGATATTCACGAGATGGGGAACCCCAGAGGTGGATCTATTTGCGTCCAGCAGTGCCCACGTAGTCCCTCTATACGTATCGAAAGATCAAAACGACTGTCAAGCAGTAGCCCACGACGCCTTCTCGATACTTTGGGACTTCCATCTAGCTTGGGTGTTCCCGCCCCCGTTCTTGATACCCAAGGTTCTGAGCTACCTCAATCAGGCCTCAGGAATTTACATGATAGTGACACCACGTTGGGAGAGAGTTTTCTGGCGCGGAGATCTCAAATCTCGAGCTCTAGCTCCACCGTTCACGATACAGAACCTAGGCCAAGTACTAGTCGATGTCACAACGAGTCTGCCACCCCCCCGTGTTCAGGACCTGGTCTTGGAAGTGTGGAAATGTGGGGGTGGTCGCAAAATTTAGATAATTGGAATAACGCACAGTTACAACTTTTAAGAGGCTCGTGGCGTGCATCTACTCTCAAAACCTACAAACCAGCATGGACCCGCTGGGTTTTATGGTGTAAGACACATACAATTAATCCTCAAAGTCCCTCAGGTTCAGATTTAGCTCGTTTTTTAGCTGACTTACATCTGAAATACAAGCTTTCATATAACACAATAATGCTGCACAAATCTGTCATCTCTACGCTTAGTGATGTTAATAATTCTGGTGTGTTGAGCAGCCATGTTTTAGTAAAGCACATCTTAAAGTCAATTTCTATTAGAAAACCTATACCTGCTAAGTTGCCTATTTGGAATATTGATGATTTTGTTTCGTATCTTAGTGAGAGGTCAATTAATCATGACAATATTTTTGATGTATCAAGTCAGGCTTCTGCTCTTTTAGTTCTTTGCTCTGGTAGGCGAATTCATGATTTGACGCTGCTTAAGATCGATGAAAAACATTACCTAAGAGAAGATAATTCTGTAACTATGTGGCCTTCCTTTGGGTCAAAGACTGACTCTGCTGATCATAGGCAGTCAGGTTGGCAATTATATAAAAATGTTAATAATAGGAATTTAGATCCTGTATACTGGGTGGAACAAACAGTATCATTGTTGTCTGTAAGACGACAGGAAGCTAAAAGCAATAGTTTATTTATCACCACGAGAGGTGCTGCTCGTGCAGCCTCTAGAACTGTCATTGCAGGTTGGGTCAAGACCCTGATGCGTCGGGCAGGTATTGTTGCTACACCTGGAAGTATCCGCTCCGCAGTTGCTTCTAAGAACTGGTTGGACAATTTCCCTATGGAAGATATTATGGCTCGAGGAAATTGGAGATCCTCAAACACATTCAAAAGGTTTTATAAACGACAAGTATTAGAGCCCTCCAGGAGTAACAGCATTACTACTCTCTTCAACCCTGTTACCTAGTTGATTAAATCATTGTGATAATAATTTAGAATAAGTTTATGTATCTTTGTATTACAAGCAATATAAGTGATTATTTTGAGTATGTATGCACCCATCTTCTGGCGAGCACATCTAATAAATCATGTTTAAGTACTAAGTACCTAATTTTTGTTTACTTAACCAAATCATACGCACAATCGCACATGCTAATAATATAACAAATGATTCCCAGTTAATTACTTTTTTATTTTTCTCCATCACATTGGCGTTCACATCACCAGGCGATAACAGACACTTCTCAATTGTTTATGCTTCGAATTACGGTCAAGTGGTTTAATAACAGCGTTTTACCTGTAATAAAACGTTAATTAAACTACTTACCTAATTCGAAGCATACTGTAATTTCTGCCTGGTGACAAAGTCAATCATCCAATGAGCAAGAGACCGGCTCGCGCGCCCGATAAGTTGCGCTCCCCTCTCCCCTGGTGATGGCATGTGCGAGCGAGACAGAGCTATGCGACTAGAAAAGGTAGGGAAAAAGAAAAGGAAAAGAGATATGCCTATCTCAATTGTTTATGCTTCGAATTAGGTAAGTAGTTTAATTAACGTTTTATTACAGGTAAAACGCTGTTATTATATTAGGTAAATTGTTTACTTAAATTGCTTAAATAATAAATGTTTAAAGTTGTATATTTCTCCAGGTTATCAGCTAGATGATACAGTAGACATTTATGGGGACATGGAAGGCAAGTGCAAGAAGGGATTGAAGGTTCCATATGAGGGTAAAAAGCAGCTGGTTGGCACTGGTCAGCTTAAGATGTTGCGGCACCAACTCTATGGCGAAGGAGATCCTCCCAGGTATTGAACTATATTTAATAACTAATTACTCACCCATGGTCCATTGTTTTTGTCTATGTCTATTGGGAACGTCCTACTTCCATTGCGGCGTTATTATCGCAGCAGTGTGTAACTCCATGGCCATCCTAATACAAAATGTAAAAATGCTCCTGTGTGGGGGAGCCTTAGGGCTGGAAGATAGCAGCGTGGCGGGAAACTCAAAATTTTCACAGTTTTTTACATTTTGTAGCTAAACTGAGCTATTTTTGTTCAGCGATTTTTCGTTCGCGGCAATAACATAGTATTCTTTTCATTATTGTAAACAACAGAACAACAATAATTCAGCCGATCGTGTGTTCTGGTCTACGACAAGTTTTTTGGGCAGTGCCACTGCTTCATAGACCAGAACACATAATCAGCTGAATTATTGTTCTATTGTTTACAATAATGAAAAGAATACTGTTTTATTGACGCGAACGAAAAATCGCTGAACAAAAATAGCTCAGTTTAGCTACAAAATGTAAAAAACTGTGAAAATTTTGTATTTTCCGCCTCTTTGCTATCGTCCACCCTTAAATAACACGAATCCTTTGCTCTCATTTCAGTGGCATAGCAATACACACTATAATGCCAACTTCAAGACTTCCGGTGGTGAATGAAACCCTCTACCCAAGTGGACATATTCTCCTGCAGAACTTGCCCTCTCTCGTGTGTGGCTGGGTGGTGAATGCTCAGCCCAGTGAGAATATACTGGACATGTGTGCAGCCCCAGGGAACAAGACCATACATTTGGCTGAAATGTCCAATGATAAGGTAGGGGCAAAGCATTTTTCTAAAACAACGTCCCAGGCACTCTAGCGCCGAGTGGTCTCTTCACCCATCTAGTGTGATTGAAGGTGCCACTGGACGCTGTATAAATCATCCCATTACGTAGATGCAAAGGCCTTAGTAGTAGTAAAGCATATTTCATCAGATTTAAGATTACAGACCCTCGGTTTGTGAGTCCGACTCGTGCTTGACAGTTTTTTATTATTTGTTGTTAAACTATGTATAAGGCAAGTCCTAAAATCGTACCAATTTTGATGCTTGTATTTATGTTTTACCGTTTTTGCGATAAAGCTGTTTGTTGTATGGGGCATCCCCCTTATTTGTTACTTTTATTATTATCCCGCCATAATTCATAATCTGTAAAATGTCAACTGGCTAACTATTATGGTTCCAAAGATACAGCCCTTTGGACAGACAGACAGCGTAAGCAGAGTAATAGGATCCCGTTTTGGCACCCCACGGAACCCTAAAAAGTATATTATTGTTCCAGGCGTTCATCATAGCGATAGACAAGACAGCACAAAAAGTAGAGAGGATAAAGGCGAACGCCCAAACTCAGGGAGTGACGTGCGTGAAAAGTTATGCGTTCGACTCTACGAAGTGTTATTCCGAATCTAGTCAAGGGATTTTTGGAGGACCCCCCTTTCCTGAAAATTGTTTTGATAAGATACTGCTGGATGCGCCCTGCAGTGGGCTGGGGCAAAGGCCACAGCTGCTGAATAAGATGACACCAAAAATGTTGAGCTCGTACAAGTTCGTACAGAGGAAGCTAATGGCTGCAGTAAGTTACCTTCATAAGATTTAGTCTTACTGTATTTGTAATTGCTTAAAATAATCAAAGCTAACTGATATTAGCTAGTGGTTCGCCCCAAACTTCGAACTCGTGAGTGTAACTTTTTCTACTACAAAAATATAGATAGGTAAATCGATTTTTTCTTACTTGAGTATTTTGGTAAACAAACATTACTCGAACACAAATCGCAGCATACCGACGGAATTACAAATCAAATAACAAATAATGAAATGACAATAAATAACACTACTTGTAAGTAGTGATAATTGTCCAATATTTGGTTATCCATTGACCCTTTCGACTTTTCTAGGCAGTGAAACTCCTGAAACCGGGAGGCAAGCTAGTCTACAGTACGTGTACCGTGACCGAGGACGAGAACGAAGGCCTGGTTTCGTGGGCGCTGCGGGAGCACCCGGCGCTGCGGCTGGTGCCGGCGGAGCCCCTGCTTGGAGGCCCGGGCTGGGCCGGCTGTCTCACAGACGAGCAGAGGTAACATGATGATGATATATCTACTTTTATCTCTTATCAGGAACAGGTACTTGGGCGACCTAGCTCAGCTAGCATTCTACGAGATGGCGTTACATTTTATAAATTTGCTTGGCCCCTAAGTAACCAGCGTGATGATATGTGTTTTTTTAATGCCTAAACTATCTCTGTTCAAAATTTCATCCAAATCGTTAGAGCCGTTTCCGAGATTCCGGGGTTTAACCCTTTGACGTAAATGGGACAGCAGTGTCCCTGATTATTATCGATACTTTTTCCTCTTAATTATAAAAAAAATCTTTGTAATTGGCACTCCAAACGCTAGTTTATGAATGCAACTTTTATTATGTGTGGTAAAAAAAACACAGCGAGAAAATTTTTATAAAAAAAATTAACATTGAAGTTTGGTATTTCTGCGCGCTTCTTTGCAATATTTTCAACAATAAACTAAGTTATGTTTCCGTTATTTTTATGGTTGTTCAGTGATAAATTGTATTACAATGGTAAGTCAATATTTATGTTTTATTGTTGTTTTCTATAATAAATAAAGATAAAGTGACTAAAACATACAATTTTGTGCAGGGGACGTAAGTGTCCCAATATGCGTCAAAGGTCAACTGACATTATCCTTTTCAAGTATGTATTTTATGGATTTTTATGTACTTTGCTACTAGTTTCCTAAACTTTTTCACTGTTTTAGGCTCAAAAAGTAACAAGACTGTTTTATTTGAAAGACTGCGAAGTTGAAGAGGCCGATTCCAGTAACTATGAAAATGCCCTGGTACTTATTGGACAATGAAGATCAAGCTTCATCGTCCATCATCGTCAAATTCATCGAACAAGACATAAGTGCAGGAGCTACGGAAGTCATCATAGAATTTATTAGTGTTTCGGAAATTGCCCCTTCGCCACATGAATCGATCTCAGCTACATCACCCCAACCATTATGATTGGCAGTAAGCCAATGGGTCAGTATCCACAATGATCTGCAATAAATTATGGTCTTAGTTGGCATGAACTGTCATAGGTTGCCGTAAATGACATAGTTTGGGGTGGTACAGGTCCAGTAAACAATACATGAGTGTTCTTTACCTAGATAAATCTCTAAAGAATCAAAGAGATAAGGAGAAACTTTCATTTTTGTGACAATTGGTTCAAATTGGTTTAGCCGTTCTGGTTGTAGGTGGGAACATAAGAACGGACAGACCCACATACATACATATCCACATAAATACATACATACCCACTCACATACATACAATACATGTCAGCGAAGTGTGCTCGGGTGAAGAATCGCACCCATAATATTTGTGAAACATGCAAAGTTCACCTATGTTTTACTACAGATCGCAACTGTTTTGCCCACTTTCATCTATAATATACATAATATTATACAAATAACACTGGTTTTTATTTTTAATTACCTCAGTATTCTCAAATATTTCGTATTTTATGAAGATAACATTGACTAAAAATTGCGTCACTTGGCGCATATTGGGACACGGCTGTCCCAAGGATTTCCAAAAAAACTACCTTACTTTTTATAGTTTTTATGATAAGTATAGTAAAATAAGACCAAAATGAATCTATTGATTCACTAAAACTGCTACAATAACTTCCTATTCGATTTTGTGCGTGAAAGGGTTAAATATATAAATATACAAGATTAGCTCGTTTAAAGTAATAAATAAATAATAGGATAAGGCTCCAAAAAGGGATCTCAGTTTTTCGCGGTCTTGCTCGGCAGCCTCTAGCTCCTTCTACTCTGTTACTAACCTCGTCCACCGGACAACTTCCCGTTTCGTAGCAAATAGTGAGTGAGTAACTGAGTAACTTGATGTAGCCTACAAAGATAGAGTCCTACAATAGGAGATAAGACAAGGCACAAATAAATTAATACATAAGTAAACTGTTATTTTCAGAATTTTAGTTCAACGATTCGGACCAGAGGATGACCCTTTAAGACGTGTGGAACCGATCTACAGGGATACGATAGGATTTTTCATAGCCTGCTTTACAAAAGTGGATAGCCAGCAAGTAAAATAATATTTTTGTACAAAGAAGCGTTTATTAAATCAAATTATATTATATGGTTTAATTTATCAATATTGTTTGTTTTTAATAAGTTATCTAATTGTGAGGTAATTGTGACGCCTTCACTAAGTAAATTAAGTTACTCTTTTCAACAAAAACATACTCGTACAACGGCGACTAAACTAATATTATTGTATTTCTTTCACCTACTTAAAGTCTAAATAAAAGCATAACATTTTGCTCGATATTCGAGTTGTACTAATATTAAATCAATGCAAGCAAGTAATGGCATAATTCATGATGGCAAGACAACAACACTATTCGAACTCATTCAACTGGACTGGCACTCCATATCACAAATTAATAATGTACTTGATAATGGCCTAATAATATTTATCTATTGTTGATAACAGTAAAGCTAGGCGCCCATTAGCGGCGGATCGGGCCGGGTGCGTTGCGATGCGCCCCGGCCCGATCCGCCTTGTGGACGCCAGCCTTAAATTGTAAATGCAAGTGTAAAAATATTTTACTTTGTTCGTTTTGTGAAAAAAATATAACTGTCCCACCCACCCGATTACTTATATCAAGTTATAAATAGGTATAAAATATTTCAAAATTTACACTGATTCCAACTCACATAAGTGGCACAAGAATTCTACCGAGCTTGATAGCATGATTCATTATAGTTATTAGGTACCTACTGCGTGAATATTTAGGCGACACCCAACGAACTTTCGACACGGATAAAATATTAACACTTACCTTCGTAAGCACTGCACATTTTATAACAACGAAAAATCATTTCATTTCATTTTTATTTTTTTATCGTTTTTTTTTATGTAAGTGAAACCGTTAAATCGATATAAAAAAAATATTCGTTCAAGAGCGTACCGCAAACCGCGCTATCAATGTCGATAAGAAATCACGTAATGCGCGGACAGTCCATATCTCTCGGACAGAACGCAGACTACTGTGCCAGCGTTTCTAACTTCACCCAGCATCCATTCTGGGCTTTCAGCAGAATACCCTTCTTCTCAAAGGCGATGGGGTCATCGGTCTTGGAGCAGGTGGAGAATTGGAAGTTCTTTATCAGCGTCACCATCGCAAGCTTGGCCGAGAACATCGCGAAGCGAAGGCCTGGAACATTGAAAAAGAACTTATAACCCATGTCATTAAAGAAAACATTTAGGATGGACTTCAAAACACTCGCCCTCTCGCTCTAATTAATACAGTCAAAGCGAGACAACGCTAGGTTTTTAACTCCGTCCTAAATGTTTTCTTATACGGGTTATACATAAGTTATCGGTTGTTTCAAGTGAATCCAGAGATACCTAAGTGGCAAATAAAATTTCTGGTCGCCTGTTATTCCTGATTTCGCTTGAAACCGGCATTATGCTGAGCGGCTACCTTTTTGGTGCAACTGATAAATTGTATTTTTAGTGATTTCCTATTCTAATTGTTGTATGATGTTGTACTGAATAGTCTTTTCTATTTCTATAAAACGCATGCGAAATCGGCGTTTGATCGCCGGTCTCGAAACGGGGAGACTACTTCCGCATAGTTAGAGATAAGTAGACAAACTCAATGTTGAGGGGTTTTAGCAGTTCTGTCCTTACTCGCAGAAACTTCCGCTGCCAAATAAATAGATTTTAATGCGAGGGTGTTAGGCACATATTGGCAAAACTTGGTCCCATGGCCCCGCGACTAGATTTGGTTAGAGTTTATGCCTCTGCTTACACCAGAAATTAGTGGTAAACAGGTAGACCCATGATAACTAAACTAAGGCCTTTGCATCTACGTAATGGGATGATTTATACAGCGTCCAGTGGCACCTTCACTCACACTAGATGGGTGAAGAGACCACTCGGCGCTGCAGTGCCTGGGACATTGTTTTAGATGGAGTTTTATAGCGAGTATGCTTCTATGGTGGACTGTATTACGGCGAATCTGGAGTACGACAGATCTGGAATACGACGAGTAAGGAATCCGACGAATACGGAACAAATCCTTTTTTTTTATATTTCTGGACTGCAGGATACATGATCAAACTAGTCAAGGAACGAAAGGCCTCACCAATGCAGTTCCTCGGTCCAGCGCCAAAGGCCAAGTAGAGATGCGAGGGTCGGCTCTTCTTCTCCTCGCCCATGAACCGTTCGGGGCGGAACTCCAGCGGCTCCGGGTAGATGTTGGGGTCCATGTGGATCCCGTACACCGGGATGGCCACCACTTGACCCGGATCTAGCGTGATAGACGTCCCGGGAAGGGTGTATCGCTGGGTTACGACGCGATCGATGCGCGACACCGGCGGGTATATGCGCAGGGTCTCTGTTAAGGGGTAGAGAAAATTAGTAAGATTGAAAATAAAGAAATACCTACCGTTAAGAATGGACGTTAGCAACGTGGCCGGAAATTCAAAATTTTCACAGTTTTTTACATTTTGTAGCTAATCTGAGCTATTTTTGTTCAGCGATTTTTCGTTCGCGGCAATAAAACAGTATTCTTTTCATTATTGTAAACAACAGAACAACAATAATTCAGCCGATTATGTGTTCTGGTCTACGACAAGTTTTTTGGGCAATACCAATGTTTCGTAGACCAGAACACATAATCGGCTGAATTATTGTTGTTCTGTTGTTTACAATAATGAAAAGAATACTGTTTTATTGCCGCGAACGAAAAATCGCTGAACAAAAATAGCTCAGTTTAGCTACAAAATGTAAAAAACTGTGAAAATTTTGAATTTCCCGCCACGTTGCTAACGTCCAACCTTAACTTATAGTTGGCGCGCGAGTTGAATGAATTCGGGGCCTGCGGTGGAGGGCGTCTCTATCTCCGCCGTCCGCACGCCTCGCTTCACACGCCTGTATTGTAGTGTTGTCCTTGAACTACACTACAGGCGCGTGAAGCAGAACTACACTTCAGACGGTTAGGGTAGATTTGTCAATCTTTAAACACCTAGGAACTTACCTTAGCTATAGGTTCTATGTCTTGTCCCAAAAATATAACTTACCAGTTGGTCTAATAGCCCATCCAGACTCACGGCGAGAAACCCCGAGTACACCCGAGAAGCGTGAATGTGAAGAATTTCTCGCCTTCTCGTTCTCTGGCTCGCCTGTTCTCCGATTAACAGTACTGTAGACTCACCTTTTGTCTTCGTTTGCAGAGGATAGGTAGTAGTGAAGTTCTTGGGTAGCCACTAAGATTGCAATCAGTTAAGGACGTGCGAATGACATACCTAACAAGAACCCCTCAAGGTAAGGCAGTTGGTTCAGCAGCTCATAAGTCAGCTCCTTGCCCTCAGTGGCTGCGGTGACCTGCGCGCGCAGCTCCGTCTGCAGCTCCGGGCGGGTCGCCAGAACGTGAAGAGCGAAAGAGAGCAGCGTACTAGAGGTCTCGTAGCCAGCGATAAGGAAGAGCAAGGACTGGGCGTCCAGAGTATCCTCGTCCAAGTCTGGAGAGGGGTACAGGTATTTTTTTAAGCATTCATGGTTATTATAAGACATTATTGTAGGTATGTAGGTTATTGAACGAGCGAGCGAAGCGAGAGAAGTTCTCTGAGTCTACTTGAACAATCCGGCGTTTGTATGTATTCGTATGTTTGTATGTTTGAATATTCGTTCGACGATAACTTGAGTAAATTTTGTCGGATCGTCATGAAATATGGTAGGCAGGTAAATGAGGGAAAGAGAATTTATAAGTTCGAACATGAGCCAAATCGATCGAGGGGTTGCTTAGGGTCGCTAGTTCAGCAGTAGTTAAGAGCAGACGAGTTGGGGTAGTCTAAAGATAAAATAACTTTTGTTCACACTTTCGTGCAAAATCATTATACTACATACATTAACGCATTGACATTAGATAGTAGATACATTAACACATTGACTCCGGCTTACATTGATTCTTAAGCACACCTCTTACACGCCTGTGTAAAGCCATTCAGAATCTTACGTTAATATTGCTTGACACAATAATGGTATGACGAATCTTTGCTCGAATGCATAAGGTCAAACAAAGCATTATTTAGGTCGTAAGTTGGACTTCAAGTGTGATTGGGATAACTTTTATAATATTTCACTCACATCTCTTAGCATTATCTTTTTCCGTATCAGTCTTCTCCTTATCAGCCGCATCAATAAGTAATTGCAGAAAGTCATTGCTTCTGCAAAAAAAAACACAATTAAATACAGCTCAAAATGTGAGATGTAAAATATGTAGGTATAAAAATAAACTAGGTTCCTAAAATAATAATTATGTGACACAATCGAGGAAATTATTATCTTGTGTAAACATTTTAAGTAAATGTGTTATTTGAATGCAGATTAAATAGTCATAATTACTTGATTTGCGAAGATCTTCTGGCAGCTTTGTTTGCATTCAGCATACGAACTAACTCAAGTGTGGTTTCATAGTTCAAGAATGATATGTTTAGATACCTAAACATTTTAGGCATGAACATGAGTACAAAGAAAATCATCAATCGTTTTGATATGGGCATATAGTTGAACTTCTCTGCAACCTGAAATGGGAATATACAGTTAAATTATTATCCTCAGTTTTTTTTTTTCCTTTTTTCCTTGAAACAATTTACAATGCCACATATTACATTTATTATCCTCATAGTTTTTTTTTTCCTTTTTTCCTTTTAATAATTTACAACGTCAAGTTACATTGAATTTTGACTAGTATTTCCTCAGTTTTTTTTTCCTTTTTTCCTTGAAACAATTCGACCTAGTTCTGCAGAAAACAGCCACCTCGCATTTTTTTCAAAAATGAGTTATGAATGCAGCCATACTATTTTTGACATGGCGAATTTTTTGCAAAGACAGCCATGTCGATATCTCACTTAACGGCGGAGATACAAGTTGCAAAATCACGCCAAAGACAGCCATTCGCACTAACAAATTAAGTAAAAAACCGCCATCATGGTGTAAAATGCAGCCAATTTCGACATTATGCGAAAAACCTATTTTGCAGAACTCAGCCATCTTACATGGCTGTTTTTTACAAAATTCAGAATGATCGGAGATTGGAAGCTCGAATTACGTAAAAAGCAGCCAGCTTAGGATGGCTGTTTCTTACGAAATTAATTATGTGTTTATAATGATATTTGGCTGTTTTCAGGAAAAAAAATCATATACAATTTTAGATGAAGAACTCCAAAACTATAGGTTGCAACCTTTACTACATGACCGAAAAAAAGGGCAAAAAAAATTGGTAGGTGCCATATCTTTCAGAGGTTGTTTGTATTGATGAAAAAGCCTGCTTAAAGTTCCGCTGTCAAATACAGGCACCCTGTATTGTTAGGTTTATTGCAGAGCAGATTAGTCTGGCTGGGTCCATGGGAACCATTTGGGGAGCGCGCTACCTTGATAGTGCTTTGTGATGGTCACATCCTGCTAACTGCGTTTCGGTTTCAGCATGTGCAGGTGTGAAGGCAGATCAGGTACTTGCATATGAGTAGGTCCACATGAGACCTATGTGAATTTACACAACACTACAAAAAAAATGTGTTTTTGCGCAGACTTGTGTAAGTTTCAGGAATGGAAATAGGGACGTTTTTTCCAAGATTTTTGGATATAATTATTTGCATACTGGTGAAAAGTTCCAGAAGCCATTTTCTAGCGGCTGGATCACCTGATTTTCAGATCTTGTTACGCCAGCGAGTCTTGTTTAGCCTTCTTCTCCCGAAAACGGTTCTTGGAAGGGTTAACCTCAGATTTTAGACATATTCCAATTTAAGGTTCATATTCCATTGCATAGGTGCTTTTCCATCACCAAAAGCGGGCTGACTTTCTGTGTTATTTGGATGATATTTAAAAACTACAAAAAAATATGATGTAGCCTGTACTACGGGTACGTGTTCCATAGCAGGGCAAAGTCATTCTCTCAGAGAGAGCTCACCGCGGATTGGCGATTTTCGCGCCGAGAGTTTCATGTCCTAGATACTCAGGTATCCTCACGATGTTTTCCTTCACTGTTTGTAGCAATACCACTGCTACTACATTTTCACAAATTAACTTTGAAATAAATTAAAGTGAGCACATGCTCGTAACGGAAATCAAACCTGGGTTTTTCGCTTCCAAGTTTATATTTTTACCCCATGTTTTAATAAAATACCTTCTTGTTTAAAATATTAATAGATTTTTTAAAATAGATTTCTGATTATACTAAAAAAACCTCGTGTAAGATTTGAAAATATCTAAAATCTCTATAAATATCTATTTATTGTAAACAAAACAAATCTATCCATGTGGCACCCTTAGGGTGCGGAACCCTAAAAACAAAAATACACGTGTAAAAAACAGTGTTAATCTGTAAATTTTAAAACATTTTGTTTTTTTTGGCCCTTTAAAGATCGGTTCTAGTTTGGCACCCTTCGGGTACGGAACCCTAAAAATTAAAAGTATATTTACAAAAAACAGTAAGAATTTGTTCATTTTATTACAATTTTTAGTTTTTTCTAGCACATTAAAGGTAGGACAGAGTAAAAGGGTCCCGTTTGGCACCCTTAGGGTTCAGAACCCTAAAATAAAAAATACAGCAAGTAGGAATCTGTAAATTTTATAACAATTTTAGTTCTTTTTAGCCCTTTAAAGGTCGGACAGAGTAATCGGTTCCAGTTTGGTACCCTTCGGGTACGGAACCCTAAAATTTAAAAGTACATGTGCAAAAAACAGTAAGAATTTGTGCATAAGTTTTTGTTTTTTTCTAGCCCTTTAAAGGTACGACAGAGTAATAGGGTCCCGTTTGGCACCCTTAGGGTAAGGAACCCTCAAATAAACAATACATGCATAAAAAACAGTAATCATCTGTACATTTTCTAACTTTTTTTTTGTTTTTTTTATTAGTTTTCATACTATCCTTGGCTGTTTTTATTAACATTATCTTCCCGATTTTATTTTTGTCATAGTTAAGAAAACAGCCAACTCATGTGGTTTCTACAGAAAAGGTATTTTTGTAAAAAACAGCCACCTCAAAAAACGTAATTATTACTATTTAACGCAACGATTCGCAGGATAGAGTGAAATAAAAAAATAAAATAAAAAAATACCTATAAGTATAAACTATTAAATAACTAAAAAGTTCATAAATAACCGAAGTACAACCTTCGATAGAAAAATGCTCATTTCTCGGTTTGTACTTTTTGGGAGATGGCTGCTTTCTGCAGAACTACGTCCAATGCCACATATTACATTTATTATCCTCATAGTTTTTTTTTTCCTTTTTTCCTTTTAATAATTTACAATGTCAAGTTACATTGAATTTTGACTAGTATTTATTTAATGTACAGTAGGTTACATAATCATAATGAAGCATTGTACATGGATGACTGACTTAATTTTCTATCTATGTAAAAAGATAGCATAACCTACCTTGACAAAATGCGCATTTTCGTCTGTCAACGCATCACATTCAATGCCAAAGGCACAGGCTCCTATAACCTCTAGTGTGAAATGCCCCATTATGTCCTTCATCTCTACATCTTTTTGATCTGTAAATACAGTTGTAATTTTTTTTCATGTAGCTTTATTTTTGGTTTTCTGTTTTAAAGTAAAATCTGCAATCAGACTCACAATAATGGTTTTAAAATTAATTAAATATCAAAGTTGAGGCTGAATAATCATGAGGCAATCTTATTCAGTAATAATAATAATTATTATTATTTATTTATTTCTTGAGAATAATAATACAGAAATCAAATACAAAAATAACATGTTCTGCCATAGTGTTTAGTAAAAACATAACTTCCGATACATGTACTAGGCGTAAGCCTGTATTACAAGTATCAGTGCTCTCCATTTTTTATATAATTCAATAAGCCTTATAATTATAACTTTTTAGGGGATTAGGTTACTGAACAGGTTAGGTTAGGTTACAGTACATACCATATTGCTTCAAAAACTCAACCATCTGAGTGGAGCAATGTTGTATTAGTGGTAGCATGTTGCGGAGGCGAGCCGAACTGAAAGATGGTGTCAATATACTACGCACACCCTTCCATTCGTGGCCCTGAAGAAAAAAATCTGTTCTAAGACTTCTAAGTGATTAATTCTACTAAGACTCAGGACCCCTATAACTTACCAACATCAGTGACATTATTTTAAAATTGTTTGGTATATTTGTTATTTCACTCAGTTTTAGACAAACGGGGGAACTTTAATTTCAAAAATTAAAGTTCCCCCATAAGAGAACACTAAATAGCTTATTGTGTATAAACTTGTAAATTTTAAGGTATATTAACTAACAACAATTAAGGAATTATTTTACCTTTAAATTGATCAGAGATTGACTAAGGAATCTTGGTGCATTGCTTGAGAGACTGTTGCGGTCAACAAAGTGATCAAAATCCCGTATAGTCACAGCTTTGATAAGCTCTGGATCAAATACATACAGCACAGGACGCCTTCCTTCAAAGAAACCTGCAAGATTTTCAATTTATTTATTTTGCCGAATTACTATAAATTTTTGGTTCAGTTCTGTGGGTCAGCAGGATACAAGGTTGCCACGCCCTCTCCAGCACTTCCTTCACTTGAACATCTGAGACACCTAGAATTTGGTATCTTGGTGAAATGTGAGGTAGCGCTGTAGAGGGAGCGACAATCATGATTGATGCAGATCAACGGTAGATCCTGTTATATGTACCTATTAAGAACTTACCGCCAAACGGCTCTCCTTTGAAGTAATCATATATTTGCAACTGGAAGCCGTGCATCGACACTTTGAGAGTCAGGCGCGGGCCCAAGTTCCCGAGTAATATCGTAGGCTTCATGAACTTAATCCCTTTATTTTCGAAAAATGTGAAGGTACTCGTGTAGTAGAAATATAGGAGAAACACAATCGTCAAGAAAGATAGAAGTTTCCATTCTTCGAATATGAAATTCAATAAATTGTTTGAACGTAAGAACTCCATGATGAAAGTTTCTTGGATTTTGTTAAATTAAATTAGAAACAAGCTTATCAGTGCATCGTACGCTGAGACGACTGACGACGAGTAAAAAACTGAATGAAATAAAATTAAATATCATCAATCAGAGAGAATTTTTATTCACGTTAACAGTCACAGACAGACTACAATACAAACAAACTTCACAGATAAAAAAAGAACTTAACTTGACATTTGACATTTTAGGGTTGTAACGTGGTTGTTGTATGCAACCAACCAATACAACGATAGTTCATTGGTTGAGATTGGTTGGCACTTTGGCAGCGACGAAACTATCGATACTATCGATAGTATTGCTGTTTACCGATAGTATTTCTGGTATATTTATACTACTCTTTGAAGAGACATCGATACTCTCGATTGACTATCGATATTATCGTGTTATCTTTAACCATCGGTAGGCTATCGATGGACAATCGATATTAGGCCTATCGAGCGGCAACACTAGTCTGTGAGCTTCAGTTTTGTAATCTGTGGTTATAACTATCTTTTTAGTAATCTGTGATTTTCTAACCTCAAATCAAACCTCAAAGTTGATAAACAAACAAACCAGAATAAAATAAATAAAAGAGTGTGTTGGTTGCTAAAATAACGAGCATATCAAATAATGGGGAAAACATCAAAGGACAAGCGTGATATTTACTACAGGTTAGCTAAAGAAGAAGGGTGGCGCGCCAGGAGTGCCTTCAAACTACTTCAAATTAATGAAGAGTACAACATATTTGACGGTGTTCTTCGGGCAGTAGACCTGTGCGCAGCTCCGGGCAGTTGGAGTCAAGTTCTAACGAAGAAGTTGCGTCAGAACACAGCAAACGATGAAGACGTAAAGATCGTCGCCGTGGACCTCCAAGCGATGGCTGCATTGCCTGGTGTGAAGCAAATACAAGGTGACATCACAAAACTAAGCACAGCTAATGAGATAATCAAAGAGTTTGAAGGTCTGAAGGCCGATTTGGTAGTGTGCGATGGCGCCCCAGATGTAACAGGGCTGCATGATATCGACGAATATGTACAGTCACAGCTGCTCCTCGCTGCACTTAACATCACGACACACGTTCTAAAGCAGGGCGGCGGGTTTGTTGCTAAAATATTCCGAGGCAAAGATGTTACGCTGCTCTACTCTCAGTTGAAACAGTTCTTCCAACATGTCACGGTCTCTAAGCCGAGAAGTTCAAGAAACTCCAGTATTGAGGCATTTGTAGTGTGCCAAAACTATCAACCTCCAGAAGGCTACATACCGACAATGGCAAATCCACTTCTTGATCACAAATACTGTGACTTCAATGAATTCACCGGACCAAATAGATTCATTGTGCCATTCAACGCATGTGGCGATTTAAGTGCTTATGACTCCGATACTTCATACCCTCTGCTGTTAGAAGGGCAGTCAAGTTATGAATACAAAGAACCAGTTCAAGGCCCAATTAATCCGCCGTACAAAGATGTGTTAGAGAAAACAAAAAATCTTAAGTTGAATTCGCAATAAAAAAAATATTTTGCACTGTAAATCATTGTTTCAGTACCGTTGTTAAGCAAATGGGTAAGTATCGTCCTGCCTCTGCAGATTTCTCACAAAAGAGTGTGACAGAGTGATACGAAAGTATGTGCTTAGTAAAATTCTCAACTCAGAAACCGGCAGATAGTCATTGTTTTATTAGAGTTGTAAAAGGATGGTTCCTTTATTGCTAATCTCGTGAATGTTTTGCATTTACTGTTGGTTTGCTGCTTATCCCTGTATTTCCTCTTTTCTGGAGTACTTGTTCCAGTCAACGAGTGACAGTCATAAATAAAGTGAATAAAGAACAGAAACATTTTGTCAGTCAAAATTTGCTGTCTTTTAGGGCAACATAATTTTTTTAAAGTTCATATAAATTCCAAATTTTCGTGTGTTCCAAACTAAACGTGTGTACAATGCAAAATAAAAAGAAGAAATTCTCAATGCCTACTGCTGAAGAGTTCTTAAAAAGAAAGGTGAGTAACCACTCTTTGCCCATGGTATGGTCCACGGACGTAAACTACAGGGTGTTACAGAAAGGTCCTGCGCTGCGACACTGAAAGGGGACAGTTACTTAACTCACCAATACAAGCAACTTTAATAGGGAGACATTGTGCGAAATCTGGAAAAAAAATCAAAAAATGTATGGACATTTGGTGCAGTAGGCATAGTAGGAAGGAACAGGCACACACATCGCACAGCTGATATTTTTTTCGAAATTTCGTACCTGACCCCATAGACGTCTTAATTCTATGCCTGACCCCATAGTAAAAGTTTCTTGTTTTGGTGAGTTAAGCTACTCTTTCAATAATAATAATAATAATTAAATTTATTTCGATCAACTACGAGGATCATAAAACACAGTACAAGATATTTGTAATAAATAATTTAACCTAAGTTTAACCTACTGTTAGTAACATTGATTTACACATATTTACATATCTTTGTTTTTGAGTACTACATGAACCATAGAGCAATGGTTCATGTACTCAAAATCAAATCGGCCTGCAAACATGCACAGGATACTGTTGGGGCTGGCCCGCACCCTCCGCACTAGGTCCTTTCTGGTTTCTGGTCCTCCGCTCCGCTCCTTTCAATGTCACAGGACCTTTCTGTAACACCCTGTATAAATCTAACCATAAACCAAAGCACGGGGCTTCACGACGAGAGTGTGAAAACAGCTTTACTGAGCTTTACGAGCCGAGCGTTCTAGTGATGGGGTACGATTACAAACGATTCATTCTTAGTCTACCGAGTTTTTGAATGTTTATCTCGCGATCAGATCCGAACCGCGACTGTTGCACGAGTCAACCCAAAAAGCAGCATAAGTACTGACATCTGTGTTCTTTACAGAGACTAAACGACCCCAGAGGGGAACCGGTATGGATTCGAATAGAACGAGAAATGCGAGAAAATGTCGATAAAAAGCCGTACAATGAACAAGTAGGAAAATGGCTTTCTTGGCTGAGAGACTACAGAGCTTACCAACGTAGAGAAGGTAAAGTAATTAGTGATAAGTATCTTTTACTAAGTATCTTTCCATTGAGAAGCAAGTACTGGTACTTTACAAGACAACACGTCAATGCTTACACGCTAGCACTCTACTCGGTTACGTTACGGGCGACTTTACAACAAAAGTGTACCTACGCTCTGACGTGCTGTCGTGTTTACCTACAGTTCAGTCAGGGTTGTCGACAGAATATCTAGCGAAAGAATTATTACCTACCTACGTATATTCTTGCAGCGCTGAAAGAAATAGCAGAACTCACAAACAACATTGGGCCCCCTTGGTATTGCGAGTTCTCTAACCACCAAAGGGATCTTCTAAAGGGCCTGAAAAATACAATTCATCACGACCTGGTGGACCGTCTACCCAAACGTACACGCCAATCGTTATTCGACATCGGTATAACATGTAAACTACCGACATCTTTGATGTTAAAAGCCATGGACGACAGTCTCGAAGATCCAGGATTATTTATTTGGAATTTATATAAGTTACTTTACGACACCCTTCCCACCGTATTGTTGCCTAGTAAGTTGCAAAAATACCAAATATGCGAGAGACATCATTCCTTCTATCATTGTTCTAAAGTTGGATACCCATAGACAAAGTTTTTTAGCGCATTTGAATGGGGTTCTTTGCAAGTATCAAATGTATAGTGAGTGTTAAACTCATCCGTTTCTATTTGATTCCATTAGTCCCACCCACCCATTACTTAAACGGACCCTTTGTGCCGCTTTTGATAAACATAGTGAAAAAGAGCACTGTATCGAATTTGATGATTGATCCTTAGGTTCATACCTACCTACATATTAATTTATACTATATTTTTTCAGAATATAAATATAACCAAATGTTGTTAATGTCATCCATGCTGTTTATCGACTTGGAAGAGTGCCTTGAAAAATTAGAACTTTTAACTTATGCAGAAGAGCCGAAAATAAAATCGATAAAAAAAAGTAGGTAGACCTTCACGTGTATGTTCTGCATTCTTTGATTCCGAGCTTACATACATTCTCGCACCTTGAGTGGGTAACTTAGTCACTAATAATGTAGTTGCCTATATGTACAGTGGGATAACGTTCTTGTAGTGTTGCCATGCTGTACAGTACACTTCACTTGTATAGAGATATGATTGTATGTACCATATTTTTTCAAAATTCTCAATTCAGAAACCGGGCCTCAGGTTTTCTTTTACTAAGCATCCTAACCACCGAACATAAAACCCATTACAAGATTACAACTCCTATTAAGTAGTGTCGTCGAGCGTCGCGTGGTCACAATACAGAGCGTGGTGGTACGTAAAGTACTAAATGTACCTTTATCTATTACAGAACCGTGCATTAGTTGTACACCGGACGTCAAATTAGGGCCTTATCTTCAAACTTTTTGTGCCCCATGCTATACACCCGAAAAACCCAAGTCAAAAAGTAAACTTAGACCTTTTGAACACAAAGTGAGGGTGAGAACCCCAGAAGTAAGTATTGCCATGCCAGACTTCTTAATACCTATAACTACTTAGCAATCCTATAAATAGGTACGTGAATTTACCGCGCGCTTTGCCGCGCTCTCGCCGATAAAAACGGAGCAAACGAACAAGTCGTTTTACTTGCTACCCCTATACATGTATTATGCGATTTCGTAGATTTTGGTGCAAATCGTTTCTGTAGATTTTTACCTATGTCTAGTTTTATCTCAAATTAATTTCAAAAAAAGGAAAACCTTAGACAGATAAAAATACACTAAAACTATTTACTTACACCAAAATCGTATAACATTGAGGGATAGCAAAACTACCTTTTTCGTTTATATGGAAGTGAGCGGGGTTACACGCAGTTAGAAAGTTGAGAGCACCCGCGAGAGAAAAATGGTTCGCATCGCAGACAACAATTTTTTTTGGCCTTGCAACTGCGTATAACCTATCTTAAATCCTAAAATTCCTAAAGCTGCCCATTGACGATGCATTCCTAAATCCGCGCCGAGCGAGCGAAGCAAGAGAAGTTCTCCGAGACTACTTGGACAATCCGGCGTTTCTATTCTAGTATGTTCGATCGACGATAACCTTGAGTATCGTTGGTCGACTATCCGATCAACGATACTTATGTTATCGTAGAACGAACATTCATACAAACGCCGGATTTTTCGAGTAGGTAGAACTTCTCTCGTTCCGCTCGCTCGTTCAATAACAATAATATTACCTACCTAAGTTAAAATAAATTTTATATTTCAAATAGGAATACAAAGCGCTGCGCAACGATCTCTCATTTGTAAGTAACTTAGGTACAGTCGCTCACACGATAGGATACCCCTTTTTGTTCGATTGGCGCCCTTATGCCGCACGCGGTAAGAGCTGCCATGGGGTATCTGTGACTGTGGCCGACCGTACTTACCTACATTTACTATCGTAACCTCGACAAACATAATGTTACTTAATTGTATGTAAGTACCTACCTACTTACTTATGTAGAAAGGACTGTGTAAAGTTTTCTGTCTTCGACTTAAATTACTTATTCATGTTTTTAATAATTTTCAGTTACAAATGCGGAAAGAAAGAAATATGGAGAAAGACGTAGATGCGGACAGAGTATGCGCATATCGCTTTTGGTCACCACCTTCTCGTGAGGAAAACTATTTTATTTACCTTTCATCTTCTTCGTTTAATTAAACACACTACACTTCATAGGTACTGAGTGTCCTACAGTACTCCGAAAAACTTTACTCGCTTCCCTGAGACTAACTAACATGTCCTTAATAATACTAAAGATTTTTAGATAGGTGGAACCTGTAATACAATGAATCTTACATTGATAATTTTTTTTGGAGTGTAATACAAAAATGTAACATCCAGACCAACTAAAAAAAAAAAAACCTTGTTATACAAAAATGTCGTTGTGACGTCCTGCGCTACTTTGTAGGGTGCTTTAGAAGGCTCGGAAATAAAACAACACAAATTAGGTCACGCCTGTGACACGTCACGTCCGTCCGCCGCTACGTCTAGCGCAGCGCAGGAGTGCCGGCCGGGCGCCGGGGGGCGGGCGCTCACCAAGCAACTTTATTTATTAAATCATAAGTAGGTATGTACACCACAGTCGTACTACTGATTTTTGATTTTTAAAAGTCTTTATTATTATAATAATTAGGTACACAGTTCACTCAGTACACAGTATAGTAGGAACACAACATAAGTAATTAATTTTCGTTTCCCAGGCTAACACACCTATTAAAAACTTATTGCATAATAATGATAACTTATTTATAAACTTAGGTTAGGAATAAGATGTTAACAGCTATTGTAGGCTATGTCTACTTTGAATCAGTAGAACATTTTTTACTTAGGTCGTACTACTACCTACCTACAGGGACGCCCAAGATCCCGAACGCTGTTCAGGGTGGATCGAAGAATCCACAAATAAGTGGAGATGTCGCAACAAAGTTGAAAATGCTGAAGACTAGAGCAAAGCCAAGGTTCAAGTCGCCATACGCACACGAGCACTATCTAGTGGGAGCTATAGTTTTTTGCCAGAATGTTCCGCAGTTTCTTCTTAGCAGTGAGTATTTAAAAATTATAGGTACCTAGGTACCTATTATCACAATAAAACTAATGGTTTCAAAGTCCCCTGAGGGTCTAAACAAAGCTTTAAACGTTTACGTAACGAATTTGATAGCCTGCAGCCTTCAGCACAATAATTAGGTACTTTACTCATCGATATAGGTTTTTTATGCCGCTGTTCGGGTAGACTGTTTGCTGACGGTAGTAAAATAAACCAAGTTTATGCTATACGATAGCGGGATAAAAATGGCTGAGTGTTCTAGTAATTTTGTTCCTAAACTTCATGATACCATTAGCGTTAAAAAATATAAACCATTTTAATTATAATAAAGCATGCTGTGGATTAGTGCAAGCCTCGGTGCAGATGCCTAACCACAATTTTTCCTCACCAGCTTTGGTCGTAACTCCAACTGGCTATACGCCTGTGACCGAGGGAGTAGTCCAAGTGAAGGGACTCGGACTCATAACCTCATACAGTGGACAATGGATGTTCCCGCCACTCACGTCGGATTCGTGTGACAAGACCTGCGATTGCGTTGCAAGATGGTAAGAATGAAACTAAATTCTTATTATTTGGTATTTGAATGATTTTCTCAACCGGCTGTGTGAAGAAGCTACAAAGACAATAATATCTGCTGAAACACACGCAGTAAGGTACCTAAGCAGAAGGCTTAGCACGCGGGCCATTTTGCCTACTCTCAACTGTCACCTTAGCCACTTAACACTACTGTAGGCTTAACACGCGGGCCATTTTGCCTTCTCTCAACTGACACCTTAGCCACTGTTCACTGTCACCTCTGTAAAGTTAAGTGGCTAAGGTGACAGTTGAGAGAAGGCAAAATGGCCCGCGTGCTAAGCCTTCTGAAGTGACAGTGAACAGTGGCTAAAGTGACAGTTGAGAGTAGGCAAAATGACCCGCGTGCTAAGCCTCCAGTACGTGCAGCATGGTAAGCCCGAGATAGGCCCTTCTCTATGCAAAACTGTCAACTTGTCGGTCGGGCTCGAGTTGGCTCTACGCCAACATGGCGATAGAGACAAAAATACAACATTTTAATTTAAAATTGCAATATCTACTTTCTGCTCGACATGACCCTAATCTATTGCCATCTCGAATCCCGCCTGCCATGCTCGCACAATAGACATGGCACGTCTGTCACTCGAGTTCGAGAGAGTGTCAAAACGACCATGCTAAGCATACAGGAACTGACGAACGTAAGACCGTAAGAGGCTCACAGATTACAAAAAAGAGGCTGCTAAAGAGCCTCTCACAATGCTCTCACATTCAGGGCACTAGGGATAGGGCATGGCGCAAATCGATAGCGGGATAAAATCGTTATCGATGCAGCCGTTTATTGGGCGCACTCACCCACTTCTGTGTAAAATAAAGTAAGTAAGATGTAGCCTGTACAATTTTACATGTCCTAGTAGCTGGGCAAAGGCCTTCTCTCAGAGAGAGAGTTCGAGCTTAATCACCACGCGTGCTCAATGCGGGTTGGCGATTTTTGCCTCATACGCTCAGGTTTCCTCACGATGTTTTCCTTCACCGTCAGCGAGTGGTATTGCTACTACAAATTCACAAATGTACGTAACTTTGAAATTAAACAAAGTCATAGATACATGCCCGCACCGGGAATTGAACCGAGGACCTTTCGCTTCAGAGTCCACTGTTCTACCCACTAGACCACCACCGCTGCCGTTTATTGGGCGCACTCACCCACTTCTGTGTAAAATAACGAGATTTATTACATTACATCTCATAGGTCTAACTACATTGAAATAAATAAGTTATTAGCAACAAGTTTTTGACAGGGAAAGAGATGTGATGAATTATTTAAAACGAACCTCGTGTTCGTGTGGACACTATTACGACTTCAAACACAAAGGAAAAGCCAAAGAGAAATATTTCTATCCACCAACGAAATACCATCCATGGTGGCTGGACAGGGCCAAGATATTCCAAATGGACCCCACGGAAGACTTTATAAAAGACTGCGTAGCGAATGCATTGAAATCCGAATCATCGGGAAGGGTGAGTATCACTAGCACAGCTGTTTAAATTGCCAATTTTATTTTTGCTAAGTATCTAGGTCCAATCAATCTAGTACCTGGATTAAAGTCAACATGCGACACAAATGCGTCTATCGGACGAAAAGAGGTATCTTAGTGTGTCGCTGATGGTGTAGGCCGCCACGGCTCGACTTTTATCGTTTTAACTAAGCTTTCCCACGAGAAAGGTACCTACTCTTTCTTTTTATGGAAAGTCCTGTCAAGAGTCAAGACCTCTCCAAGTCTCCACACTCAAGCCGTGAAGCTCCGTGCAGTGATTGTATAGAAACGCGACTGAATTTTATCATTTGCCTTTGTAACGCCATAATCGCCTTTTTATATTAGGAAAAACATAACGCTTCTTTTGAAGGTTCAACCGCGAGAGAGTGAAATCTACAAAATCTTATCGTTCGCGGAGGGCAGCCATGTTAGCTTTTGCGACATATTTCACGCCGCAGTCTTTTCGTAGGGGGCTGGATCTTTTATTTATTTACTTTAGTAGAGGCTTTAATTGTTTACTTTATATTGTACATCACAGCTATCAGCAGAACGTATCCACGTCAAGGCAACTGGTCTCTCCGACAGTGAATTACTTGCCGTAAGAGCTTGGATATTTTTTACATTACAGTTAGGTATCTATTGGTTCTCATTGACAGCTATCAATGTCGCAAATCGTAATGAAGCTTTTATTAATGTTTAATGTACTCCTGTCATTTCCAATTTAAATTTCACCTATGTATAGTAGGTATGTATGGTGGTGGTATACTGACTTCAAGATGATTTATCCAAATATTACTATTATGCTTAATCACATAGGTACCTTAGCCTAATAAATTTTTCATCGTCAGGTGTTTTTCGCTGATCTCGCAGAGACATGTCTCATTATACCGCATTTACCGAAAGCAAACATTTTGCCTGTCCTCCTAAATTGGACGAGAAACCGTGTAAGAGGACCTTTGACGCTGGCTCAACGTAGTAAGTGATACAAATTTAATAACTAGTGATCCGCCCCGAACTGAGAACTCGCGATGTATAACTTTTTGCTAACACGATTCAGAGGCGCGCGCGCATTGCATATAAACTTTACAACCCTATATGTCGGCGGCCCCTCGACCGATTTGTATCATATTTGAACTCCAAATTTCATGACGATTGAACCAAAACTCAAGTTATCGTCGAATAAAAATTCGTATAAAAACGCCGTATTGTTTGAGTAGACTCGGAGAACTTCGATTGCTCGTTCAATAAATTGTTTGATTGACTCTGTCTACTCACTCTGTCTACTCAGTGACGTTACGGGCAACTTTCTAACGAAAATTTCATATATGTATCTCACTCTTTCGTTTGATGTAGCGCGGGATAGACAGAGTTATAAACCCATAGATACGCTCTAACCCAGCCTTATGCTACGCTTGCAAAACGCGGAGTTATCGTGAAGCAAATCTGAGAAATCTGAACTAGGAACGTGGAACTCCCGGGCAATGTGTCCGGCCGGTCCAGCCAGTGCCTTAGCTTTAATATGTGACGCGCACATTTAGAAGTCTTACTGCCGGTTTCTGAATCGAGAATTTTACTAAGTAAATACTTAAGTATCGTTCTGTCACGCTCTTTTGTGAGAAGTTTGCAGAGACAGAACGATAGGTACTTAAATATTTTCTTATCGTTTTCAGAAAAAAATGATTTAGAAGTACTACGCAAATGGAATATTTTAAATAGGATTAATTTTAAGGCAACGCCGTACAGAATACCATTTACTACTAAAGAATTGCACAGCATGACTTGGGCACATAGATCTTTGGTGCAGAAGCTGGTAATGCATACACACCTATTATAGTATCATCCATATTGTTTCTAAGTAGGTAAGGTAGTGACAAATAAATGCAGTCATCTAAAGGTAGTAAGAACTAGCTAGAATCGACAATATTTTATGGGGTACCTGAAGGGTGCCGTTCGCCGTCCATCTGTTGATCTGTATATACCGTCCTGCATTTTATAAGGCTTTATCGTTTGAAACGTAATCGTATACCTACCTTCCTAAGTATTTATAGATAAAAACTTTTATTAGTACCTAGGTAATATTTAAAAAAAAAGAATACATGATGTTGTTTTGTAAAGTGACACGACTCGAGGGTGATTATTTACACGAAAAAACCCTCCGTCGGTGTACGACTTGATTCGACAGATTCGGCTTTAGTTAGACAGAATAGTTTTGCAGCACAAGTATACTTTTAGTTTCAACTCAATCTTCCCGGAGTCGGTTGTTACTTACCAAACACCCTGTATATAATTAGTTCATAATTTTATTATACAGAGTCATTTTTTATTTTTCAGTATGATATTCTATTAGAAAATTTCTTAAGCAGAAATAGGCTTTTACAGCTCAAACAGAGTCGTTATATTTGGCCAGCTATGCTATGTGACATTTATTGTGACTCAACTTTCCTGTAAGTATTTCAAAGCAAAACGGCGGATTTATTTTTACTCGACCGACTAAAATGTAATAGATTAGGTATTTAGCTTACAAAAATATAAAGGGTGGTAAAAGACCGCCAACAAACGGGAAACCGGGAAAGCGGGAAACCACATATTTTCCTCATCGCAACGAACATTTTTGCTTTGCGATGTTTTTGCGAACGGAAATCAACGGTTTCCGAGATAATGAGGTTCAAAGTCAGTTTTTTTTTTAGAAATTCATTTACTATCGATTTCTTAACATTTATTCTCAAGAAGCTATACTTACATTTTGAATATTTCTTACAAAAAACGACGATAAAATTGCAACGCGAAAACTAAAAAAACTATAAATTAAAATAAATTATTTAAAAGAACAAAAAACCTCACTGCATACAAAAATAAAAACTTAAGTCTGTTATATAACAAAGAAAACCCAAATGCATCACATAGTCCTAGCCGGCGCGGCGGCGGGACCAATCCAAAATTAAACCCTGGGGGCTAATTTTCGGCAATCTCGCATGTGACTTGTTACTAAGGTTTTCTTCGTACAATCTCGAATGTGACATAGGCAAAAATTAGCCCCCAGGTTCAAACATAATGGTCCCGCCTACTAAGACTGATGCAGCTGGTTTGTCTTTGTTATTTAACAAAAAAAAAATGTTTTAATTTTTTTATGCAGTCGGGTTTTTTGTTTATTTTAATCATTCAAGTAAGTAAGCGACTAGCTCAGAATATTAATGGGGATTTTTTTTCAGTGACGTATTTTTCACATACATGCCAGGAAGAGCTAAGGACATTCATCTGATAAACCCCTATGACGCTTTTATGATGGTTAAACCCAATTTTGGCAATATTTGCCCAAGCCATGTAAGTATTGCGCTTAGCAAAACTGCCTTTTTGAAGTGGCGAAAATTAAGGATTGCGCGTAGCAATACTGCCTTTTTTGAAGTGGCGAAAATTAATAGAACAATTTTTTTCCATTTTCAGTAACTTTTTTTTACAAACATGCCACATGCGAAGGAGTGGACACGTCTAATGGACCAAATTTTTATTCTTTTTGGACTTGATCATTAGAGCACCTAGGTTAAAATGATGGCTACTAGGTATTCGGCCAGTCAAAAAAAAAGTATGCTCAGCCAGCATTACCCTAGTACTACACTACACCTATGTCTATCTTGCACGTTAGACATGTGTGTCTTTCCGTGTGGTAGACATCACTAGAACCCAGTTTCGTCGTTTGTTTTGTTCCGAACATGTGGTTTTTGTGGTATAATCCGTGCGGAATCAGAATGGGATAATACCTTTTGGAACTGAATCGAAAATGACAGTTCTCGAGTAGCGTCAGTAAAAAAAAATTTAGTTCTACGTTCTATCATAGGGTTATGAAATTGGAAATACACAAAAATGTTTAATGTTTGTAATCTAAAAGGATTCAATGAATTTCAATGTTATTGCATTAATTGAATAAAACGTGATAAAACTCGAGCAGACAGACACCCACGCGCACAGAAAACACAAGAAAGTTTCGACGCGGGTTTGCCATAGACAACTAGAGTTTGCCGAAATGCTGACGGTACAGGACCGCGAGCTTCTCAGTTCCAAAAGGTATTATCCCATTCTGATCCCGCACGGATTATAATGGTTAATTTGTTTTGGAAAAATAGCAGTAGGTAATCAATCAATATAAATAGGTAGTTATTTTATTTTTATTATTGTTTTAATAACAAATATCAAAGCAGACTTTACTATTTTATTCTTACAATAATAATTTATTAGATTAGATTTCACTTTCGGAACGCACCTCTAGACTGTCGGCTGTCAAGTGTCAAGTTTTGTTTTGGCACTGCGAATGATACATTTTATTGGCGATATTTCTGGATTATCGAATTTAATCATGTCTGCAAGTCAAGCCATTCGTGTGGGCACCAGGAATGTGAAGCCTGTACTGTCCCTGACCACAGGAGATGCCAAGAAGCGTGTGCTGACCCTGTACAAAGCTTGGTATCGCCAGATCCCGTACATAGGTTAGTTATGTCATCAACTCCTAAAGCAAGCTCTATAGATTACTGTCAAACAAGGGTTGGTGGGTCAAGTTGGGGGCGGAGATATCTACGCGCCAACATCACAAATGTCTATTTGTGTTATTGGTATCGGTACTGACTGGGCGAGCCGCCATTCTCATTAATCTAGCCACTCTTTTGTTTTCACTATCACACATTCGCATCATTGGTTGATGGACCCAAACTTGACTCGCCTACCAGGGTCGGCCTTCCCTTTCTGCCTGCATTACAGTTGACACCTTAACTCGACCCTTTGGGCTTATTCCTTAGGGTAATAAATCAAATAATGTAATTTCAAGTTAGGTCAGCGAACAGAGGTTATGTACTTGTTGTTGTTCATTGATCATTGAGATTAGAAGTTTGTTACTTACCTTCTTATTTTCTTTAACACTGGGTAACTGAATTCAACTTTTATCATTTTCCATCTATGCCAAATGTCTAGCTAGACTATGGTAAATAAATAATAAGACATTGCTAATTTGTATTTTTTTTTTTTCAGTAAGAGATTTCGACATCCCAAAATCAGAGAATCAGTGCAGGGAAAAGCTGAAGGAGACCTTCTTGAAATACAAAGATGTCACCGATATCAGAGTCATTGATATGCTGGTTATAAAGGTAAAGTCAATTTAGTAACCAATTCGTATTACTTCGGCACATAGACGCCCTGAGGGTACTGGAATTTTTTACGCCAATCAAGCTGTTAAAGATTGTTTTTCTGTTATAACACTTTATTTAAGCCACTAAAATAACAACATATTATATACCTAAATTAAATGTTATTCAAAAATATAGTATAAGAAATAAGAAATACTTAGATACAAACATTGTTGTTTAATTTATTTCTTACTTTTTAATGCAAATTAAGAATTTAACAAAAAACAAAAACCTTTTTGGACAACTTTTCTTTTAACTAAATGACCACCATATCATTTTTACCTACTATTGTATTGCATATTACTAAATAATTTATGTTCTATTTTACAGGGCCAGATGGAACTGAAGGAGTGCGTCAACCTTTGGAAACAAAAGGGACATGTCATGGCATACTTCAAGCCCACCGAGGAACCCAAGCCTAAGGATTTCCTCTCGAAATTTTTCACCAGCAATGAATAATATAGTTTAGTTCAATCAATCGTTTTTGTAAATAGGTAGGTGCAGATATTTTCAGACTTGTTGTCTTAGTAACTGTTAACATTCAATTTATTTATAAATAGACAACAATATGGAATATCTGTTGATCTTTATTTGCATTAGCTTTATACTCTCAAAAACAGTGAAATGACGGGGTCTTCAGTGGAACACTATTATTATTTAGAGACTACATAAAGAAAAAGAGAATTCGGTAGGACGAGAAAAAAATAAATCTTCTAAATTCCTGTTTTTTCGAAAGAATGGACCATTTCAGAGATCTAATTTGAACAAAAAAAAAATACGTGGCTTTATTAGGTTTTTATTGCAGTTTTAAAGTTTTCTCAGTTCTTTCCGGATATGACGTCAGCGTCATTGGAGCGTAACGTAATCTGTTAAAAAAAAAACTGTCAGTCACTTCTATGTATTCTGTGCTGTCACTTGACATGACATTATAAATTCGTGTTTAATTTATTTTATTTCGATATCTAGTTATCTTTACTATTATTACTGGACCTTATTTAACTGATTGCATACCCGATTACCTACGCTTGATTCACGGATGGACCTCGACTTTTCTTCACCATTTACCTGGACATTGATTGACCCAGCCAGACTAAGTTTACGGAATCAAAATGAGCTGCTCTATTTCGACGTGCACAAATGCTATGATGTCTTGTCTACTCCACTTCGTTTCGTAAGGCTAAGAGAGAATAATTATGAAACAGGAATGCTGCCTCAAAGTTAATGCAAAATACCAGAAATATTTATTTACAAAGACAATCGTAATGTAAGTTCAAAGTATGTTTTTGTAGCTATGGTTCACTTTTATACAGATTATGAACTTCAATCTAAAGGTGGTTTACATCCTTGAAGCTTAATTAACCATAGGTACTTTACCTTTTGTTTGATCTAGAAAATATAGGTACCATTCAATATTTCCTAAATTACTTTATTTATTATTATGATAACTTAATATTGTTTCTTTTATTTACAGCTTGAAGAGAATTTGGACAGTTAAAGCAAAGAACAGTGCTACAGACGAAAACTAGAGCAAGTGTTGATGCATAACTTTGATGTTTTGACGATGAGAATACCTACGTTCTGTGGTATACACCATATCCTAGTCAGTTGTTTAGATGAGATGGTAGTCATTGACTGTGGCTTATAAAAGGTTCTAACTCTTTTTACAGGGCACCCGGTGATCAGGATGACATCCCAAATGTTTCTTTTTCTAAAGACGTTCCGTGGATTTTTAAATTAATAAAATGTAAGCGCTGTTACGGGGGAAAATAATCTACATCATGTTAACCAGTAGGTTACACCCTGCAAAAAGAGTGAGGACCTTTTTTAACACGTTGTATATTTATAGGGATTTCTTATAAATAAAACTGTGATTAGTATACATTTTGTTTATTTTCATTCTTTAGCACCTTGAATCAGGTTTGTATAACTAAAGTTTGCTACCTATTTGATGCTCTGGTATAATTTGTTTTCATGCTGCGTCTACCAGCAAGTCCTTTTATGTCCACATATCCAACTGCCCTGTTCACGCTTGAATCACAACATAACCTGTAAAAAAAATTTGCTTGTGAGTATGTTTAATCTCTATGCATACATGTCACGATAGAAGAGCCATTCTCACACTCTTTCCCTATCTTGATGACCTCATAACGCAAAAGAGACATACATTGCCAAACCACATGGTGTCCCAAGTATCTTCTTTCGTGGCACATCTTGTACTATAACTAGACACTCAGGTTGTCACGCAATTTCTTCTTTCAACAGTAGCGATTGGGTATTAATACTAACAAATACACAAATGAAATCACAACTTCACTTTACCCAGCGTGAATCTCACCCTTCTATAGGTTATCTACTACCTGTCTGCTATAAGTATGCCAAAAAGCACTTCATGCAGTGAAGTGGAATGAAAGAGTGGCCAGATGGTAGCAAACATGGGTTTTTATGGAGACTAAACTATACTTACATCAATGTTATCATCCTCTTATTTCAGCAATGTTGTGGTTATTACTGACATCCGTATTACATATTTTCAATCATGACCATGCGATAGTCGGCCTTGCCATAGGTATCGTCAACAGTTTGTGAACCAGAACCATCTCTGCAGATTCCTGCGGTTGGTGGGGTCAAGTTGAATCCAAAACAAAAAGTCGTAGGCATGGTTTAGAATGTAGGTGTCCATGTGCGTGCGCGAGTCATACATATCACATATGTATAGCAGATAACGATCTTGAGGTCCAATGAGTAAAGGCACAGCCAGTTAATGGTACAAGAAAGAAAACTGGAAAACTCACGATGTTAAAATGTAAACAAACACAATCAAACGTTGACTGACAGTTCAAAAAAGCTATGCTTGTGTAGGGATGTCAAAAATACGTTCATCGATGGGTTCAATCAAAGTATCGATATTTTCGCGAAGTCGATATTTTACATAAAATAAAAAACAAAGATGGGTAGTTTCAGCGATCTCTTTCATCGATGTAGTTCACGTCTTTTGCTGCGTACACACTGGCCCAACGAAGGCCAACGAATACCTTGTGTGGTCGGATTGGCGAATGCCAACGATCGTTCGTTTGCGTCTCAAGTTAGTTAACAGGGCCCTTAGCCTGTAACGCAATGGCGGGTCAATGGCGTCCCGGCAGAAGGACAAAACCGGGCTCTCCTCGTTTTTCTCCTACAACCAGAGAACTAATCCTCTAGAATTAGAATCAAAATATTCTTTGCTGTACTACAAAAACATTAAAAGGACAGACAGCGTTAGCAAATCGTAATTGAAGTCGTCACCTGACAGCCCATTTTGGCACCATTGTGTTACAGGCTAAGGGCCCTGGTTAACAAGCCAATAAAACAACTAAGTACAGTCGGCCACACGCTAGGATACCCCTTTTTGTTCGATTGGCGCCCTTATTCCGCGTGCGGTAAGAGCTGCCATGGGGTATCTGTGACTGTGGCCGACCGTACCTACTTCTTCGAAAAATGATAAACTACCAAAAAAATATGTACACACGACAGCACGTCAGAGTGTACACTTTTGTTATAAAGTCGCCCGTAACGTATACGAGTAGAGAGTGCTAGCGTTTAAGGGTTGACGTGCTGTCGTGATACTCGACAGCACGTAGATGTTTACACTTTCCCATACTTAATAACGTATCATGTGAATAGAGTGCACGTGTGTAAGCGTCTACCTGCTGTCGTATGTACCTTATAATGGCATGGGAGCCTTAAGTATTTGTTTTTATTTTAATTTAATTATTTATGTTTAAAGTGAATATAAAACTGAATATTCTGTTAATGTTTCAAGAGTCTACCTATTGCCGTTGTCAATATCGAGCAAAAACGAGCAAAAAAATCACGTTTGTTGCATGGAAGCCCCTTTACATATTTATTTCATTCTGTTTTTTAGTATTTGTTGTTATAGCGAGCGGCAACATTTTATACATAATTTGTGAAAATTTCAACTATCCCGGTTCATGAGATACAGCCTGGTGAGAGACAGACAGACAGACTGACCGACAGCGGAGTCTTAGTATTAGGGTCCCGTTTCGCACCCTTCGGGTACGGAACCATAAAAAGCACTAAACGACATTTCTACGCTCATACTAATATAAAAGTTTTCAAAAACCCGTGTTTTGTTCTCAGTATCGATGTATCGATACATTCCTGTTTTTATTTGGTAACTTCCATCTCTTATCAGTGTGGTCATATACAAATTATAATTTTGTCTTTCGATTGGTTCAATCTTTTGGCTCAGTTTCGCTATTAATCCGGGATTTTTATCACGGATGGTATTACTATGAGGAACTTTCGCCTTATGGATGCGTTCCAATTATACAGTTAATGTGACGTCACATACCAATGCGTTCAAAATATCTTCTCATGTGACTTCACAAGAGTCTAATGAAAGTCGTTGGGTTTTCTCAATTTATCTAAAAATATACTGGTTTAAAAAAAAAATTAAATACTCCAAACTGTTAGGGGAGCCTATTCCTCGAAATGGTTTTGGAATCAGCGGCCTTGTCAGAAATAAGATCTAGCCAATTGCCATCATTAATTATTATTCTTGAGTGATGCTTGCTAATCAGGCAAATTTTCATAAAAAATTACGCCATTAGCGATCAATAAGAAAAAAAAATAGTTTTTTTTTATGGCGGTCAATATAATTTCGTGCCAAGTGGCCAGTTCAAAATAATTACATTGCACGTCCATATTCAAACTCATTTGACGTTCTTTCATCATTGTGGCTTTTGAATGTCCTCGAATCGAAAAAACCTATTCTTTTCGAACTGATAAAACAGTTGATAAATGTCATGCGTTTTGGCAGTAATAGTGATAAACGAAAAAAATCCAAATAATAGCTGATAATGGCAAAGGCAGAAGCTATGAATGCCCTCTGGAAACAGGCCCGACCGATTTTGTCTGTAGACTTTTGTGAAGCAAGAAGAAGAGTTTTAGGCCTCTACAAGGCGTGGTATCGATTTATCCCTTACGCAGGTACGTTCAGCCACACGCTAGTAATAGGTATAACCTTATCTGTTCGATTAGCGCACTTATTCCGCGCGCGGTAAGAGCTGCCATGGGGTATGTACAGTAATAGGAGCTTGGCGGGAAAGTCAAAATTTTGTTTTTTTTTGTAATGAAGCTAATTTGAGCTATTTTTGTTCAGCGATTTTTCATCAACATCATTTAGCCGATTATGTGTTCTGGTCGACGAAGCAGTGGCACTGCCCAAAAAACTAGTTTATGACCATAGTTTACGAGTGCTCTTTCTTAGATGAAATCTAAATATGTAGAACAAAGTCGTGTTAGTTACACCATTTATAAGTCGAGAACGGGTGGACCGATTTTAATGATTTTTTATTTGTTGGATTTCTCTCCGCTTAAAACAACGGAAAAACTCACGAGAAAAAAAAAGTCTGCGCGGACGAAGTCGCTGGCAAAAGCTAGTATGTTTTATTAAAATCGGTCCAGCCGTTTGTGCGATACGTATGTATGCTTATTTGAAGCTAAAATGTCAGGGGTATTTTAAATTTAGTAGTTATTTTCGATTGTTGCGATTGACGGCCGGTAACCTACCAACTGAGCTGATTTGTTTAAATTGTTTTGCGCAACTCTTCGTTTGCAGTCCGATACTTTGACATCCCAAAGAACGAGTGCGAAGTACGATTCAAGATACGAGAGAAGTTCTACAGAAACGCGTGCGTTACCGACGTCAGGACGATTGATGTTTTAGTGATCAAGGTAATTTTGTGTTGTATTGTTTAATTACATTAGTTAGGTACATAAGTCTAAATAAATTACCTACTTATTAGGTACTTACTTACTACAGGGTGCTTTCTAAGTCGATAGCGGAACTTTAAGTAGGCTGTCTACTGATCAATACAAACAACTTGTACTAGGTGGCGAAACAAATGGAGTCGGCTCAGTACTGCGCCAAATGTAAAAGATAAAAGATAAAATATTCTTTATTGTACACCAATATAAATACAGGCTAGGAAAAAACTTAACTAAACAAGGTACAAGTGGCGGCCTTATTGCTAACAGCAATTTCTTCCAGGCAACCACTGATGGAAAAAGTGCTAGGGAATTGAGAGACGGGTAGTTGGTGCAAAATTTTGAAACAGCTGATATTTTTTTCGCTCCATTTTTGTCGCCACCTAATACAAGTTGTTTGTATTGATCAGTAGATGGCCTACTTGAAGTTCCGCTATCGACTTAGAGTGCACCCTGTAGTTGCAGCAGGCAGTCAGGTACCTAGATATCATCTGAACCATAGTCCCTTCCTGGATCTTATGCAGGGCAGTCTTCTCCGCACAGCTCTCTCTTCTTTATTCAGCTATGTTATCCACGGTTTTTTTTTCCAATTCACATTTCTTATATTTTTGATCTGGCCAGGGGCCTTAGCCTGTAACACAATGGCGTCCTAGGTAGAAGGACAAAACCGGGATTTGTTCGTTGTTCTCCTACAACCAGCGAACTAATCCTCTAGGATTAGACTCATAATATTCTTTGCTGTACTACAATAACATTAAAAGGACCGACACTGGACCGACAGCATCAATAAATCGTATACTCTATCCACTCCTACACAGAGTGGTGGTATACTTAGCTATAAACTTAGTGATATGACCTACAACATACTATAGTCTTGTGCAAGGCCAGTAGAATAAAATTTTTCTTGATAGCAAAGTTGGAAGATCGCTGTCGCTTGTACTTTAAGTAGGTAATCCAAAGCTCAGAGGTCGCAGGTTCATGTGCTGTCTCGGGCCACTTTTTATCCCGATCGTATCATCGTAAGATCGTACCTATTTAAAGAGTCGTTTGTTGTGTGTGCTCTAGGGGTGGATGGAGTACGACGAACTTCGTCACAACTGGCAACAGAAGGGCCGAGTCATGGCCAACTGGGACCCAACGTATGAACCGAAACCTAGAGACTTCGTCGGCAAGTTCTTGTGTAACATTGATTAGCCTATTGTACGGTCGGCCACAGTCACAGGTACCCCATGGCAGCTCTTAACGCGCGCGGCATAAGGGCGCCAATCGAATAAAAAAGGGTATCCTAGCGTGTGGCCGACTGTACAATACGTGCCAGGAAATAAGAGACCTGACCACGCCTGACCTTCCCGCGGTCAGACCTATAAATCGTCACTGCGCAAGTGATTGTGAAACCACGTCTCTTCTTTCATGGCACGCATTGTAACTACCTACTTAAGAATCCCCTGCAGCTCTGCAGCCCTCTCGCTCGCACTTTTCAACATTTTAATTTATTGTAAGAGAATGATTCAACTTTGGGCGATGAAATATAGTTGCAGACACAGATAATTAAGCTATCCACATGTGGACTAACTTTTGATTTTATATTCCTAGTAATAAAAAACTATCGCGGAACTTCGTTCAAAAGTAGTAGTTCCGTGATATTTTTTTTTATTACTAGGAATATGAAATTAAAAGTTAGTCCACATGTCGATAGCTTAATTATCTGTGTCTGCAACTATATTGCATCGCCCAAAGTTGAATCATTCTCTTACAATAAATTAAAATTTTGAAAAGTGCGAGCGAGAGGGCTGCAGAGCTGAAGGGGATTCTTAAGATGCATTTCCGATCCTTACGGCCGCGACCGACTGCCGCGTCGCACCGCTCTGAATGGGTTTGTAAGCACTTCCGATGTAGGCGGCGACTATTGGTATGGGCTTGCATACAAATCCATACGGAGCAGTCGGTCGCGACCGCCAGGATCGGAAAGCAATTTTTTGAGAACACAATTTCTTACAAGGAATATATTCTATGAAAGGAAACTATGAATAACAAAATTATATTTATTGATCACTTTCATTCCACATCACATGCCTTCAAAAGGCTCATGCATAAAAACGACTGCACATTATAACATCATGAAGTTTGGACAAAATAATATCTATACATCTGTAACATATTTTATATTATTTACATTGGCAAAATTTCGTTAATTAGAGGTAAGAAGAAACCTTTTTCTACTAAAATCTTATCTAAATACTAAAGAATGCCCTGGACCACTGCAGCCCTCTCGCTCGCACTTCTCAACATTTTCATTGATTGTAAAGGAATGATTCAACTTTGGACGATAAAATATAGTCGCAGACATAGATGATAGAGCTATCGCTATGTGGACACACTTTTGATTTCATATTCCTAGTAATTAAAAAAAACACTGTACTTCGGTTAATGAAATCAAAAGTTTGTGTGTCCACATGTCGATAGCTTTATTATGTACCTACCTATGCAACTATATTTTATCATCCAAAGTTGAATAATTCTCTTACAATCAATTTAAATGTTGAAAAGTGCAAGCGAGAGGGGTGAAGTTGTAGGGCGTCTTAATTTTGGTCAGCGGTATTTTAGGTAAATCGAACAAAAAGGGTAACCTAGCGTGTCGCTGCCTGTAGATACTAAAATCTGGTAACATAGTAAATAGTAAGTAAGTACTACTAAAAGAAAACGTTTCCAAACTTTTTGATAAGAAGTATCGCTCACAACCATAAATTACAAGTTTTTTTGTGCAATTTATACTTACCAATTTATTAAATGAATACGCAAAGTAATAATAATATAAAAATCTCGGAATATTTTTCCTTCTAATTAATTAGATAAAATTTATAATTAAGTAAGTACTTATTCAATATGGTTAATTTATAATTCACATAAGTGTGTCTACCCCTATGTACAAATTATTCGTAGGTCGTCCACATTTTTGTCTTTCTTTGGTTAATAGTTGTGACTGCCGACTTCATAATATTCGCCCAAGTATTTAAATAATACGCTTCCTAATCATATGCGTGGTACAAAGTATAGTCACAATTTTTAATTTATGTACCAGCTTCAAATAGTCTCCTCTTAAAGAAGATATCTAAACTGAAAATGCTTTACATAATTAGATCTGTTTAATGTTACGGTTATCGAAACGGTTACTGAAGTAGGTCAATAGATCCAACTCTCCGATATTACACCCCGACCTTCAGTGGTTTATAGTTTCACGGTTTTACCATTCGGAACTAGATAGCATACAATACAATATAGTACCTACCTATGTTCTTACGTATACCTATTAATGTTAGGTACCATAAGTACCTTTGTATTCTTCAGCTCGTACTGACCATCTTACCTACGCAACATTTAAATATACCTAATATCTCCAGATGTCTTCAGGTTGATACTATTATTTATAACTAGTGAGGTCTTCTTCTGTGAGGTACACGTTACAACAGCATCTTGACGAATTCTGAAATAGAAACGAATTGGCATTTCAATGCAACAATTTTCATTGTCATCCAATCTGAACTTATTCTGAGATTCTGAGGTACAAATGTCGTTACATTTGAACCTCAGAATCTCAGAATGATTAATCGAAGATTAATTCAAAATATCGGCACACGATTGGCTAAAACGAGTTTGAAATTATTTTAACAGGTATACTATATTTGGAGTTGTATCCACCGATCCCGGGATCAGTTGGATGTCTCCACGGATCCCGCCGAGTTGTCTCCACCGATCCCGGGATCAGTGGAAACATAAAAATTAAGTTAATGTTTGTATCCTGTGATCCCGGGTTAATCGCCCTTCCAGAAATCGGACGTTATACCCAGTTTACTTATTCCAGCGCTGGAATGGATCGCTGGACTGGAATGCAACTGGAATAATGTAAACCGGCACTGGAATGCACTGGATTCATTCCAGTGTCGGTTTACATTTCCATTATTCCAGTCCAGCGATCCATTCCAACGCTGGATTATTGTAAACCGGGCATTATGGCGCTAGAAGCGAGTGTGTTGAGTCACTACAGGGTGCACTCTAAGTCGATAGCGGAACTTTAAGTAGGCTGTCTACTGACCACTACAAACAACTTGTACCAGGTGGCGAGAAGAATTGATTGAATAAAATATCAGCTGTTCCATACAAAAGGTCGACTCAGTACTGCACCAAATGTATGAAACAGCTGATATTTTTTTCGCTCCATTTTTTTCGCCACCTAGTACAAGTTGTTTGTATTGATCAGTAGACAGCCTACTTAAAGTTCCGCTGTTGACTTAGAGTGCACCCTGTAGAGGGCGCCACTCACCTTCGTAGTCGATGCGGCCGTCGTGGTCGATGTCGCCTAACGCCAGCACTTGGTTGAGTTGCGCATCCGTCACAGGTTCGCCGATCATCTCTAGCGCCGTCCGCAGCTCGTCCCGTGTTATGTACCCGTTGTCGTCTCGATCGAACACCCTGAAGATCGAAACGGGCAATATTGAGTAGGTAGGTAGGCATTCAAGTACGGTCGGCCACAATCTCAGATACCCCATGGCAGCTCTTATCGCGCGCGGCATAAAGGCGCCAATCGAACAAAAAGGGGTATCTGAGACTGTGGTCGACTGTTCCTATGTGAGGAAATGGTCAAAGAACTGCCACAAACCCGGATCACAGGCGTCTATCGAAAGGGATGTTTATGTAAGCTTGTTTAAGCCCGCTAATCCACCAAAGAACGATCTTTCTCTTTCCGCCATTACTCGCACATTGTTCTCGTGACTTTCAGGCTTTAGGCAGTTTTTCGCAAGAAACCATACTTCTACGAGTATATATTGTCACGAGGTAAGAAAGCTAAGACCAAGACTAGTACCCTGTGAGCAATGTACAAAATGTGGTAGCGTCAGGACATCCATCTTTGCTTTCCGTGTGACTACAAAATTAATTTTATCTAAACGCCAACAAAGTAAAGCCCTTCCTAATTAACATGTCCAAATGAAGACAATTATGGACAACATCCAACTACGAAGATGTCCAAGTACATTTGTTACAGTCTTTTATAATATTTTGGGCGTGACTACACTACTCTGAAGCGTAACAGCTGCAGACAGTCAATTTTCCTAGTACATTGGGCGAGACAGGTCTATTTTCATCTTATGGCCCTTTTAGATGCGGCCATTTTCTATGACACAAAGGCGCCAGCGCTAAATATCTCCCAACGGGTGCTGTCATTCTTTATTTTATAGTCAAACAAACTGAAACTGCATACGCGCGAGTATGCACAGCTGGTCTGGAATAGTCGACCGCACGTCGACATTTAAACTTATGCACTACTCAATTACGTTACGGGTAATTTTACAACATATTATGTGTACGGTTGTGTTGTAAAAGTACAGTTGTGTAAGAATGTAGTTTGACGCCCTGTCGACTGCACTTAACTCTTTGTTCGATGAATGATGCGTTTTGGTTTGGCCGCTGAACTTAGCGCAGTGGCGTCCAAACATAGCAACGAATAGTTAAATGGCTCGACGTCGGGAAAAAAAACTAGGGCAAACTGGTACCACTTGTACCCTCAGTGGTACTGGCTAGTAGTACAAGTAGTTCGGAGGGATAGGGTCTTTAGATTACGATTTTCGGATTCCGTTATTCAACTTTGACGATATTCATCGTTTGTTATACTGGGTCGAATCGCGATTCAAGTAGTTTCGGACCTAATGACGTTTCCTCCTGCCTACTCCATTTAAACAATGTCCCAGACATTGCAGCGTCCGAGTGGTCACTTCATCCATCTAGTGTCAGTGAAGGTGCCACTGGACGCTTTTTAAATCTCATTACATAGATGCAAAGGCCAAAGAATTTTTGACGTTTCCTTACTTGAAAGCGGCCAGCAGGTCCCTCGTGATTTCCTCCTCCGTATCATTCGTGGCGACGTCCAGACCCTGTATCGCTTGGATCTTGGTCACCCACTGCATGAAGTCGTTCTCGTCTATTAACCCGTTACCTGCGAAAGGAAAACCACAAACTTAAAAACAAAATAACATGTCGTTCAATTCGTACCGAATCAAGGAATTATGAGCAGTAATTCGTTTAGCATTAGCAGTACCTTCGAAGGAACTATTGCGATTTATATTTACGCAAGAGATAAGGGAACTAAGATGGATGGCGCTCGTAGACAGCATGGCTAAGCCATAGAATTTTCTAATGATGGCGTAGCCCGTGGACGATGTGGCTACGCCGTAGCATTTTGTAATGATGGCGTAGCTCGTAGACGGCGTGGCTACGCCGTAGCATTTCGTAATGATCGCGTAGCCCGTAGACGACGTGGCTACTTCGTAGCATTTTGTAATAATGGCATAGTCCGTAGACGACGTGGCTACGCTGTAGCATTTAGTAATGATGGCGTAGCTCGTAGACGACGTGGCTACGTCGTAGCATTTTGTAATAATGGCATAGCCCGTAGACGACGTGGCTACGCCGTAGCATTTTGTAATGATGGCGTAGCCCGGGGACGACGTGGCTACGTCGTAGCATTTTGTAATAATGGCGTAGTACGTAGACGTCGTGGCTACGCGCGCCGTAGCATTTCGTGATGATAGCGTAGCCCGTAGACGACGTGGATACGTCGTAGCATTTTGTAATAATGGCGTAGTCCGTAGACGAAGTGCCTACGCCGTAGCATTTTGTAATGATGGCGTAGCCCTTACACGACGTGCCTACATCGTAGCATTTTGTAATAATGGCGTAGCCCGTAGACGACGTGGCCACGCCGCAGCATTTTGCAGGATGGTTACACCGTAGCATTTTGCAGAATGGCTACGCCGTCGCATTTTATAATGATGGCGTAGCCCGTAGAGGATGTGGATGTGCTGTAGCATTTTGCTGAGTGACTATGCCGTAGTATGTTGTAGGTTGGCGATGATGGCGAAGCAGAGTGAAAATGGCGTAGCCCGTAGACGGCTTGGCTACGCCCGCCGTAGCATGGACAGGGTGTTGATAGCGTAGCTTGTACACGGCGTGGCTACGCCGTAGCACTCTGCATAGTGTCTATAGCGTAGCCCGTGGACGACTGACGCCTGACTACGCCGTCGCAGTTTAGCAGGCGCGAATGGGTTACTTTTTTGGCTTGTGGTCTTTAAGGCCCAGTAGCACGCACAAATAGCGACGCCAATGAAAAAAAATTATATATTCTTTTTGGATGCGTTTTTTGCTAAAATCTCAACGCGAGGCTTAACTATTTTTAGGACCTAAGGTTTGGATTCCAGATCCTAGAACCTACGAATGCAATCGATTCTCGTCAAAAGTGGCCACTGCAATCGATTCTCATCAAAACACATTACTTTTGCGCCACCTGTAGATAGAGGTATAATTTTATTTGTTCATGACTACGAAGATATGAAAGCGTAGCTTCTGCTCGGAACCTAATTTCACGAAACTACTTTAGCGATGTTAAATAAGGTGGTACGCGGGTTTACGGGGCAGGTAGGTGGGGTAGGTATAAAAATGTTAATGCGACAATGAAAATAAAGGGGTGGCAGTAGCACCGATAAATCTTAATTACCTACCCCGACAGAGGGGTGAGGTCGTTAAAGTGATGACGTCGCAGTTCGTCGCTGCCCGTTATAAGGCCTGTATATGATTTCCCTTAATTACACCCTTCATTATCAATATCGCGCTATAAAATTGCCTATTTATCCCTTATATCGGTAAGCTTCGCTCGGGCTCGTAAATTGCCTAATAATCTTTTAATGGGCCTTTGTGCAAAGTTTTTATTAATGGGACAAAGTTTTAATCAGTCACTAATATAACAAGACCGCTAACACTGCAGTTGCAGTGCTTATACGAATCTTCCAACTTTCAAGGGCTACTTAGAAAAATACTTAAAGCCTTACTAATAATTAATCCTTACTCACGCCGTAAACGATTGTTATAAGCAATGTGTAAATTTTCATAGAAACGAAGCTCTTGATATTAAAGCTGTAGGTATATCTACATCCAACATCTTTCATCTACATCGGTCAATTCAGGCATTATTAGTAAAATAGCATTTTTCTTATTCACTGCTTATACAATGAAATTAAAAAATAAGGCTTTTACAAAATGAGCCTTATATAATTCACCGCTTTTTGCGCAGCAAATGTGGAGAATCATGACGTCACTGTCATGATTATCTCTAGCAAGATCTGAGGGGATTAGCATACAGCTGTATCGACCTAAATGTTTCCTTCTAGTTGGAACTGTGATATTTCAGTGGCTTTACAATTTACAGGCGGAAAAATACAACACTGGTAAGTAAGGTTTTCCGACTTAAGGTACTTACTTAGGTAAGTACCCAAGTAAGATGTAGCCTGTACAATTGTACATGTCCCACTAGCTGGGCAAAGGCCTTCTCTCAGAGAGACAGTTCGAGCTTAATCACCACGCGTGCTCAATGCGGGTTGGCGATTTTTGCGTTGAGGGTATTATAATGCCTCATACGCTCAGGTTTCCTCACAGTAACAAGTATCTAAGTATTTTTTTTAAAACTTAGGTAGGTAGGTGTACATTATTGTCGTCATCGTCGTTGTAGAGAACTTTACTGTAATAGAATTTAAATTTAATAGAATTACTTGTATGCCCGCCGCATGTAAGGATCTGTCAAGCGTATTCTCCTCCTCCACAAGACAGGCTATGCCTAGTGTGGGGGTCAGCAAAAATGTAAAAAATGTACCTTCATTATGGCAATAAATAATTTTCATTTACTGAATACCTGATAGTATTTTTATCCATATAACCAGGACTTAAGGTGGGATGATAGCAACGTGGCGGGAAATTCAACATTTTCTCAGTTTTTTTACATTTTGTAGCTAAACTGGGCTATTTTTGTTCAGCGATTTTTCGTTCGAGGAAACAACAAAGTATGCTTTTAATTACTGTAAACAACAGAACATCAATAATTCAGCCGATTCTGTGTTCTGATCTACGAAGCAGTGGCACTGCCCAAAAAACTTGTCGTAGACCAGAACACATAATCGGCTGAATTATTGATGTTCTATTGTTTACATTAATGAAAAGAATACTTTGTTATTTCCGCGAACGAACATAAATTGCTGAACAAAATAGCTCAGTTTAGCTACAAAATGTAAAAAACTGTGAAAATTTTGAATTTCCCGCCACGCTGCTATCGTCTACCCTTAAGTGCAAGTTACAAACGACATTGTTTGTCCCCCAAATATTTTTTCATGTGTTTTTTATTAGTCTTGGCTCAGAAAAAGACACGTCGTCTAATAGAGGTGTGAAGTTAATAAATAAACCTTTTGTCGGCCATTCCGTTGCAACATAAAAAGTGGCAAACCCAAAATTTCAGATTTTGAGTCGAAATATCTAGAATAGGTCTATGGAGAGTCGTTATCAGGTCTAGGTTGCGTGCATCGCAGGCAGTGGCTGCCCTCCTGGCCTGCCACTGACGGGCGTAACCTTGTCACGAGGCCACCGGAAGCGAACACGATTCGACGCCTACCCCGATACAAAGTTGCTCCGATAACTTTAATGCAACGTCTTTATAACTACACAATAACAACGTAACTAGGTACTTAGCGAACGGGGAAGTAAAGTTTTGCCAAGTAGCGACATGTTTATGAATAGTTAAAATTATTCGAAATAATAATCGTAACTACGCCACCCCTTGCCTTTGAACAGCACGCCATTTGACAATAAACGCAAGAGAATTTATGGAATCGACGAAATTATTATCTCGCCAGAAATATCTTAAAGTGTGCCTACTTTTGTTTATTTTGTCAACAGGAACTCGTTCAATTTTCACGAAAACGCTTCTCTGTGCCGCGGGCGGTGGCCTCCACTCACTGCCAAGAACAATACAGATATGGACGCTAAGTAAACGTAAACACGGTCTAAAATTAGTTTGTAGATGATCGTTTTATGTCTCGGCCCGTTTCAACTGGCAGTTAATAGTGACAGCATGCCCCGTCTAGCAAGAGTCAAAGTAATACCTGAAATATATTTAGAAATGAAAAATTCCTTAGCACGCAGTTGGGAACTTGGCGCACGTTCAACGTGTGACTGGCCCTTACGTTTTGATCTTCCATTTATCTTGTCACTTCCGTCTTTGGCTAATCGCCTTACTTTCTGTGATTTATAGAGATACCCTTTAATGTACACCAAATTTTGGGTATCTGCTGCAAATGGTAACCTGTGGCTGATATCCCAAAGAGGGGAGAAAACCTAAAGACAATTTCAACAGAGCAGTTGGCATGTGTAGAAAACAAATCTACACATCTTACGACACGGTTAACCCTTAAAAAATTCAAGCACTTTCCACGCAGTTAACGTCGGATACGTGACCACAAACACGTAGGTACGCGCGCTTCATACGTATGAGGAATAAATTGCCTATGTTTATAGCGCGGTCGGTATTGGGTTAAGGTTCGACGATAGCAGCGTGACAGAAAATTAAAAATTTTCAGATCGTTGAAATTTTTAAGCTAAACTGGTCATTAACAAGATTTTTGGGCAGTGCCACTGCTTTGCCGAAACACATCATTGGCTGAATTATTGTTGTTCTTTTGTTTACAATAATGAAAATAATCCTATGTTATTGCCGTGAACGAAAATAGCTCAGTTTAGCGCCAAATAAAAAAAACCGCGAAAATTATGAATTTCCCGTTACGCTGCTATCGTCCGACCTTAACGTGGGGTTAACAGTTTGAATTTCGAGCGGATGTCAGTATATCAATCATAGGCACCTTTGAAACCTTGGGGGTTAACCTTCGAAGGTCATGCTCGTGAACTTGGTTCTAGCCCACCCACTTGGACGTCACACGGGTCTTTGTTAGACTTATTACTGTTACCGACGACGCACTCTACTCACGCGACTTTCAAACAGATTAGACAGTAGGTACCTACATGATAATCGTTGTTTGGGTTCGGGGCCTGTAATTATGTTATGTGACCGCTTACCCATTAAATTGCCTATTGAATAATGAACGCTACAAAAAAGATGTTAAATATTTTCAAAATCGCTGGGGCTAGTGAAATAAGTGGCAAGCATTATCATAATTTTACGATCTCACAATGTAATATATTGAAGCGTCAATAACTTTACTATCGAATAAACCGCGATTGGAGCTCTTTCAAATAAAATTGTTTCATGAGATTCGCTTGGACTTATCTACGTGATCCGCTAGCTGCTCTTTCTTCTCGCCACTTAAATTTTTTTTTTGTCAGTAAACTAGCTGTATTGAATCCTATACTGGGCAATGCACCTCTAAAGCCTCCACAAAATTAGCGAACTGGCGACCTTCTGAAAAGGAAAAAAACGTAGAAGGGAGAAATCCTGAAATACGTGTTTTATTATTACGATTTCAAACAAACTTTTTTTTTTTTTGAGCAACTGTGTGTTTAATTTTTCAATAATAACTTTTTTTATACAAGTTTTATGTTTTTATTTTGACCAACTAAGGGTTTAAAGAAAAAAAAACCTTCATGGTGTTTTAGTCATAAACCGCAACTGCTGTCTACATTAGACTGATAATTATTAAAGCCACGTCATAGCTTCATTAAATAATTTTTCATTGTGAGATGCCGTACAATTTCATTTATTTTATAATTTTTTTTGCTGCTTACATTTTTCTAGATGTTTGGTATGTTAAACGGGAACTAAGAAGGAACTAAAATAGTCAAACCCTGTCCTTATGGTAATTAGTTCCGGGTAAAACTTAGATCGCCTCTGCAGCCGTGTCGGCGATCTCGAAAGGCAAGGACAAGAGGTCGTCTTTGGCCACCTCGGTGCCGAGGTTACGCAGCATGAGCCGCAGTTCTACCTCTTTAAAGTTTAGCACACAGCTGACGTAACACTGACCAGTCTTGAAAGCGTTCTTGACGAGTTCAGCGATCGATAAGGTGGAAACCTCAATGCTGAGGTTGCGCAGCATGAACTGCACCTCTGCCTCTAAAAAGAGTTAAATAGTTGACGTAACACTGACCAGTCTTGCTAGCGTCCTTGACGAGTTCAGCGATGAGGTCATCCTTGACCTCTATGCCGAGGTTACGCAGCATAAACTGCAGCTCCGCCGGCGTCACGTGGCCGTCGCTGTCGCGGTCGAGCAGGCCGAACGCTGTGCGGAGATCTGAGACGAAGAAAATAAAAAAATAACTTTAACACCTTGTATACTTTGTAAGTTTGTTTCCCTATCAAGTATATCCAGTTTTTTTAACTGGTCCTATGTTTATGCATCATTTATATTTTTACCGTGGAACATGTTTGTTTACAAACAAAATTAAATGTACTTCGGTAAGAATATTATAGGCTATAAATTATATCTACTAAATTAAAAAATATATACCCCCGACATTTCACGCTAAAATAAGCATATCTCATAAACGGCTAAATCGATTTTAATAAAATATACCCAAAAACAGTCACTAGACCTGCATTCAAATTAAAAAAAGTCGCATTCAAATCGGTTCACCCGTTTAAGAGCTACGGTGCCACACAGACAGAAACACACACACATAACTTATAACACCCCTCTTTTAGGTCGGGGGTCAAAAGGATCCCGCTTTAGTATTCTTTTACGAGGCCACTTTTATTTGCCAAGGCCCGCTAGAGAGTCGATTTCGTAGGCTCCGTAGCAGCCGCGTAGCACTTTCGTAGCACGCCGTAGAGGCCGCGTGAAGTTCAACTTATGACGTAGCTAACTATGTACTCACAAAAATCGTTATTTTTCGGCGCGCTTGAAGCCATTGTTAAACCTAGCTATCGATTACACTTGCCCCTAGTTCATTAATAATTTAGGTACTAAATTCTCCTAAATGTTAACCAGCAAGGCGTTGTTCGACGAATGAGTTTACCTCCATCATGATGGCACGATAAGAAGTTTACAACGCGAGTGTGTTGACACAAGATCATGTTTGTTACCACCTCGTGTTTACACCTTATCACTAAATTACTCTTAAGACTTGCGAACAATAGTGTGAGGTTGACGCATAAAACCTGAGAGGCAGCGGAATTCTTAACAGGCACTAAAATATTTTTATTATAAAAGCTTCTTCGAGTCAGCAAAGAATGTGGGAATTATTATACTCTTCATTTTCAAACTAAGTGTATAAAATGCACCCACATTTCCTGCAAACTATGTTGCAAGAAAATAAAGTCCAAGATTATCTTATGAACGGGCAATGAGTTTGTATACAAGGTGTTACAAAAGTACCTAACTCTTTTTACAGGGTGTAACCTACTGGTCAACACGATGCCAAATCTATAAAAAAAAGTTGAAAAAAACAATTTTTATTTAATAACCTCAAAATTGAAAAAAAATCATAACTTTTTTGTTTTTGTTATTAGCTCAAATTTAAAAATATGTTTGTGCGTGTAGGTGTATTTACATAGCTTTGAGTTGTTAAAACATTGAAAAGTCAATGAAAACAATATATAAAAAATACTTTTCTCCCGCCACATCGTTCACATTTTATTAATTTAAAAATTAACGGAACGTCATAGAGCAAAAAAAAAATTTAGGTTGTGATCCCTGTCACCGGGTGCTATTACCCTGTAAAAAGAGTTAGGTACTTTTGTAACACGTTGTATATTTGATAAATACAATTAGAACAACTCAATTTTATTGCCTTGAACGGATGTGAGAAATTGTGAAATTGAGACCTCATTAACATTTTATTGTTTCGACGTTTGCCAAAATACTTACTCGCATCCGTCCGAGAAATGAGTCTCGAACTATATTTACCGTGACGTTCTAAGAATACATATTGCGCGTCTGCAATTAATCAACAATATTGCTTCGGAAAACCCTTTGAAAATTGGTCTGATAAAAGATTTGAGCGGAAAACACAACGTAGAGCGCTTCAAGTTTTTCTTTGGCACATATTAAAATGGGATGTGTGTGACAAATAATAGCGGGCGAGGCGTGGGTGGAATCTTTTAGGTTAATAAGCCACGAAGAAAATGGACCCAGAAATAAATTCTCGTCAAACCAATTTACAGGAGATCATGTGAATTAACATTATTTATAATAGATAAATATTGCGTGTATTTCACAGCTTATTAGATAGAAACCCCGGTGAAATATCTTGGCATGGAATCATACATAATAACACCTCCGGCATACATTTTGCGGCATTCCGCAATGACAGGAATTTAGTACCAGCACCAAATACTTTACGGTTTCGTGAGAAAAACGAGACAGCTTTATTAACGAGTTGTGCACAGTTTATTAAAAGTAAATCACAACCGACGAAAATACCTAGTTGCTTTATTCGTCATACATCGAAATTAGTATACGGTTTATGTGATGTTGCTCTGAGAAATAACGCTCTAGTAACTGTTCAACTATCTATTCTTAGTAAATGACACAATTTCATGCTGAAAAAGTATAACAACTAGTCTGTTAGCACTACATTTTAATGGAATATTATAATGGCATATCCAACGACTCCCACTAGGCCAAGTTTCATCAGGCCGCGCACTCGATCGTTCATTTTGAGGGCGACGAGTTCCCAATATTTTGTATTCGGAATTCGAAACTGCATCACATATTTTCATTCAACTGGTCCACGGAGACGCGTAAACGTAATAAAAAATATGTATATTGCTAGCTAATAATAAAAAACAATATAACTGACGTAATTTGTGATTATGACACAGTAAAAGTAAACAATCGTTGTTTTGGCAAACGGAGATAGTGGCAGAATATTACCTCAGGCTTACAAGTGTAACCTTCACTTCATCTTACTGTCAAACAAGTTAAAGCGATGCTCAAAGATGTCAGCCTGATAAGGGGCTTATCTTAACGATAAGTTATTCTCAAACAAAGATTTTCGAATGATTGGAGTTCATTACAAAACTTCTACGTATAATGTAACCAACTATTACGCTAGATGGTTATCCAGTGACGGGACATTTTATGTTGCTTCCCCCAACTTATTTGGCCAGAAACAAGCGTTCTTTTTTTTTAACCCCCAACCCAAAAGAGGGGTATTATTAGTTTGACCGTTGTGTGTGTGTGTGTGTGTGCGGTGAGGGTGTGTGTGTTTGTGTGAGGGTGTCTGTGTATCTGTCTGTGGCATCGTAGATTCGTAGCTCGGGTAAACTGATTTCGATGAGTTTTTAATATTATTTGAAAGTGGTTCTTCTAGACATGTTTATCAAAATCGGGTTAGCCGTTTATGAGATAAGCTAATTTGAAATTAAAATGTCGGGGATTTTTTAATTTTGTAATAATCTTTAAAAAAATCTGACAATGAAGACACAAAATAACGTTGCAGACCATTGTCAAAACGTATTAACCACAGCCACAGTAGATTAAAGTGAACACCACAACAACCCTGAAAGTCCAAAATGAAGCCTATTATTCTGTGTTTACTGAATTGACTTGACTAGAAAGCTTTCCTATAACACACAATTTGAGCCAATCTAATTTATTAGGAACGAAAATGTATGTCGCTTCAGTCGGTGTTTGTTTAATTGATTGATTAAAAGGTACTACTTTAGTGAGCACTAATTATGGATACCAATTTGCAATTCAACGAGGCAATATGTAGTTATTAAAAATAACAAGACAAGTTTCAACTTATTTAATAAAATTCTCAGACACGTAAGTTTTCTGGAGATGATAATAATTTAAAGAAAATAAGTTTGCCTATAAAAATAATGAAGTAGGCACTTACTGGTGTAAACTGTTAGCAACTAGGTAAATTATGCTATATCTAATTAATATTATACAGGGTGTTAAAAGACCGCCAACAGACCCGAAAGCCACGCATACTAGACACCAAAACAAAGTACTTTTTCGATAAATTATTGCTGGGAAATGATTTTGGTTTTTTAGGTTATAATTTTGAAAAATATGTTATTACGCAATGGACGTGTAACGCACTGAAGTCATATTGCGCAAGCGTAGGTATAAGTTTATGTTACTTAATCTTGATGTGCCGATGTTTAGAATACATTGCGGGTTGCAATTTTAACGTCGTTTTTTGTAAGAAATATTCATAATTTTGATATGGCTGCTTGAGAACATATGTTAAGAACTAGATACTGAATACATTTCTGCAAAAAAAAAGTTTTGAAAAGTCCGACTTTGAACCTAATTATCTCGGAAACCGTTGATTTCCCAGGCATAGTTCCTTGAGCAAAAATGTTCATAATGATGAGGACAATACGTGGTTTCCCGCTTTGTTGGCGGTCTTTTAACACCCAATGATCAAGCGAAGTAATTTTCTGGGAAATTCGGAAAACGAAAAAAATCGATACAGCGCGTAGAGCGAATTTTTTTGAGTACCAATTGAAATAATGTGTCTATACTTTATCATAAAACCAAGGCTTACCATTATAATAAAAAGACATCGCCATTAAAAAGCAATTTCATAAAATTGTACTGTGGTAGAGTCACCATTAAAATCGCACCCTAGATCAATAAATTTATGGACATCGTCGTTCTATGTTTTGGTTTTACCCAATGTTACCTACATTGCAACTTTGCCAGATAAACGTTACAGCTGCTACACACTATGCTTAATGATGGACAAAAAAGAAGGGAAAAGAAGTCTACGTTATGAAAACCGCGGAAGAAATTCTCAGGATCTGAACAGAGAATGGTGCAAAGGGCTGACTGCCAACCTCCAATAATTTCATTTCAAGAAGAAGATATCGTTGACTTACTACAGTAGAGCGTCGATTATCCGAACTAATTGGGGAACATGAGTGTTCGGATAACCTGTTTGTTCGGATAATCGAACTGTATACATTTATTTGCCAACTCACAAAAATCTTCTCGAGTATAATTTACCAGTAAAACCCAAATTAGTGCTAATATTATTAATATTTTTATTAGACTGGCAAGTTACTTGTACAAAGTATGCACACTTTTTTTTAACAAATTATGCCCAACCAGCGCCTATAAAGTCCCTAATAGTAAGAGGAAGTAAGCTTATCCGCCCGCTTACGAGCAGCTAGATTCGCAATTCGGATAACCGGTCATTCGGATAATCGACCTTTACTGTATAATCCGTGCGGGATCAGAATGGGATAATACCTTTTGGAACTGAGAAGCTCGCGGTCCTGTAGCGTCAGCATTTCGGCAAACTCTAGTTGTCTATGGCAAACTCGCGTCGAAACTTGCTTTTGTTTTCTGTGCGCGTGGGTGTCTGCTCGAGTTTTATCACGTTTTATTCAATTAATGCAATAACATTGAATCCTTTTAGATTACAAACATTAAACATTTTTGTGTATTTCCAATTTCATAACGATATGATAGAACGTAGAACTATTTTTTTTTTATTGCCGCTACTCGGGAACTGTATTTTTTTATTCAGTTCCAAAAGGTATTATCCCATTCTGATTCCGCACGGATTATACACGTTTTACCACGGAAACACCGACCACAGCGTAGGCCTTGACGCCAGGATTGGCTTTCTGTGTACATTACCTTACCCACAAAGGTTGGGTTTGATATTATGATGAATCAGTAGGAGGGCGTTTGTTTACTCACACACGCTTTATTTACATACCTTCGTCAATTAGACCTCTCCTATTAATTTACCATGTGCGATATACCGCATATCGAGAGCCCATCAAATAATACTGAATCGTGGTAGAAAGGTCCTATGACACGGGAAGAATCGCTTAATGCACCAATATAAGCAACTTTTACTAAGGGGCCAAGTGTGAAATGACGAAAATAATATCAGCTGCTCCATACATTTGGTGCAGTACCTAGGTATCGAATTTTAGTGTGAACAGCAGCTGATATTTTTTCGAGATTTCGCTCACAGGACCTTTTTGAAACACCCTGTATAGACTTGTTTTGAGATGTAAGCTGTATTTACGGCGTTTGCAGCTTTTAAATACACGCTAAATACAACGCTTGAACGTTCGCTGCATAGAGCACCATTTTCCCATACACACGTAGTTCAGGTTTAATTTCTAAACTACAGGCTGGATTTTGCTGAAACTTGGTTTATATCAGTAGATGACCATAGGTTTGCAAATCAGTAGGTTTGCAAAAAGTTTTTATAATAAAAAAAATCCCTGAAAGAAATTAGAGCGATGCGTTTTTCGCGCGAAAAAGGTGTTACTTTCAGCGGTTATTGAACGAGCGAGCGAAGCGAGCGAAGTTCTCCGAGTCTACTGGAACAATCCGGCGTTTGTATGTATGTAGGTATGTATTGTAAGAAGAGCGTGTCTCGGCATGATATAAAACATACACGGTGGGCACACCTTCACATTAAATAAAATAGATACATAAATACAAATAAGTGAAGTTAACAGAACCTTAAACGTTCTCAAATAATTGGCCAATAAAATAGTTGTGATCGTCTAGTTTTGATAATAAAAGGACCATACGTTGTGTGTTAAATTTCGTAAGTAAATGGGTAAAGTCATTAAATTAAGAAGTTGATAGTAATCGCTGAAAAGGTAAAGACAGAACACGAAAAGTATAATATCGCACACGAGTAACCTATCTGTATTAAAAGGCATGCTACTTAGCTTCGTTTAGCATCTGGAAACGGCCCTGGATCGAGTTCGAAGTCAGCATCGAGACAAAGGCCTCGATACTTGCGACGAGCTAATTTGTAAATGTTGAGCACTGTATTCCCCTTTATACACTACTATGCATATCGACACAATACACTTTTCACAAAAAGGCCATAATAGACGATCGCGTCTAATCACTTTCACTCGCGAATAACGGAAATAAATAAACATAATAAAAGAGGTATAAAATACTTAGATATGAAATATTTGATCTAGAGAGAGGGCAATAATAAAATAAGATAATAAGGTATCTCGCCGGTACTCGTTCTTCCTGTGGAATAAAATAATTTGGGAGGATTCTAGATCTCAAAATGAGAAATAGAAGAATGTGTTAGTCCTAATGATAGGATCGCAGGCTCCCTGCCAACCATACCTGCGCCAACGAGTCTCGACCTTTGGAAACTCGCTCCTGACAGAATCCAAGCAATAGACTATAAATCCTTCTAACCTCTTTCATTACAATCATCTACATAAAAATCACGCACAGTCATCCATCTCCTCCTACCATGAATAAAGCGAAACAAGCATGCTACCGCAAACATATGCACCAGATGCATGAGGACTATGAACAGGTCTTTGCTGAGAAAGTTTCCAGTGGGAACAGTGAGCCTCATCCGCCTAGGTCATACATTTGAGATATTTTGCACACCTTCTACCTAATGTCATCATGAGACAACATCCTAATATATCTAAACACATTCATCACACCTGAAAACCCTACTAACTATTCTACATAAGAGACTGAGCTTCTGTGAATGCACTTCCCAGACTTTGAGGCCTTAGAACAGGTCTTCGCGGGGGAAGTTTCCAATGGGAACCAGACACCTCTCCACCAAGGTCATACACCCACATACACACAGTCCGAAAACTAAACTAACACACGAGAAGGATCCAGTATTTGAAAATATATTTCCCAGATGCATGAGGACTATGAACAGGTCTTTGCTGAGAAAGTTTCCAGTGGGAACAGTGAGCCTCACCCGCCTAGATCATATACTTGCAAACACTTTCCTCTTCCCGATCTAATACATAAATCAGTCACACAGACAATGGTGTCCAAGATAGAGAAAAGACATCAGAAGAACGTTGTGAAAAAGCTGTTGCACTTGGCAGTCCGGTATCCTTAGATTGTGGTAGCTGTAAATAAAGTTTGTAAGAAGTCGCCCTCAGGATGCTGCGTCGATTGTAGGTGATACACGTAGAAGGTCGCCCCAGACACTCCCCAAATCGCGGCGCTGTTGGGAAAAATATAATATCTCGTTCTCTGCTTCAAATTGTTGAGCCGTCGATGGTGAAAACCTGTCCTAGTTCTGTTATGAAGCAGTAGTTAATCTTCGCCGTTCGTCCTCGTTGATACCTGTCCTAGTCCTAGTCAAAACTGTTGCCCTAACCAAACGACGGACAAGAAAAGAGGAAACCTTCTGCTCCTTGCTAGAGGGATGAGAGATTAAAGATTGTTAGAATAAAATAAATAAAATACTTAGATATCGTACAATACACTAATAGATATTTGAATAATTATAAATAACTCGCGCTATAAACACTTTCGCGGAACAAAAGCACAGACAGGGACGCCCCTCGATTCTACACTCTTTCAACATATTTTTATCTTTACACTAAAATTCGAAAATATGCCTTCTGGCTGAATCACTCCGCGAAATCCACCGAATAGGGTGTAATAACTTATTCACTCACTGCTCACTAACGTTTCGCGCGCGGTTAGACTCCAGTACTCAAGCTAACTTGATTTCTCTGGAACTGAAAGTCTAGACCTTTCAGGTTTCAAAGCTTGACTTGACTCTTTCGCGGTTAAAACTTCACTGACCTATTTTGTTCCCTGATTTCCCTTCACAGCTCGGTCAGAATTAAGCTCCTCCCACAGGAAAGCAATAAATATTCTATTTTATGACCCCCTAATTTACGACTTGAAGTGGACGAGCTAGAAATGGCACAAAAAACCCAAGCCCTTCTAAATCCATAAAGATTACCAAATTTTTTCTGAAATATTGGGTTGTTTCCGTCTAGACCCTTTAACATTCCTTTTGTACTGAAATCGCTAATAAAGTTGTAAGTAATTAAAATTAAGACAGACAATAGCTTGTATATTTCGTGTGCCGAAGAATCTAATGGTCGATAATTCAGTTTAGTGCATCTTTGATATCGCACTTGTCTTATATGGACACAAAATCTTTTCCCTTACTGATGTCATTAATCGAATAAAAGTAAATCTGCATTTGTAAAATAGTTTGAGCCCTTCTACATACAACCTAATTTAAATCTTACAGGGCCCTTACGGGAACCGCCCGATTTTCTGTCAACACGTTGCAAACTGGAACATGTAAGCTGTCAGAAGGTCAATAAATTTGTGTAAATAATGACGAAACATTAGTTAGTAAGTGAAGACACAGGAAAAGGTCTGCTCAAATCTAAATTTCCACTACTCTAGGCTGCTTGGAATAGCGTTGAATTTCGTTTGATGAAATTGTAAATAATTGTCTCTCCTATTTCTGACAACCTTACTTTAAGGACCATTTGATATTAACCTTTATTACAAAGCAACAAGGTCTTTGTATTCGGGTTTCAACACGTTTCTTCTTGTGAAAGCGAATGGAAAAACGTGACAGTTTTATGAATTTTGGGGAATTTCCATCGAAAGCGTCATGTGATTTAAATGCTTATTATCGGCTCCCTAAAGTTCACTTCTCTGAAAAAATTAAATTCCAGCCCTGCGATAGAACAGTAATCTCGGCAATCACACCGAAGTTGCACTCTAAGTCGGACGTCGCCTCCATACAATGTCGTGCATGCTCGTCGAGTCGTTGATCTGTACACACAACTTCTATTCGATTGTAAGTTCAATCCCTCCCGATTTGGGCGTGGTTATCCCTTCCATTCTGAACGGGACTTTACACTGGTAAAAAAATAGATGGCGTTACTTGGCTCATTTCAAACAATAATATCATCAAAAACTGTAACTAGACAGAACATAAGAATGCATGGAATGTCTCTTGTTACAGAACGCCCCTGCTTATTACCTGTTCTTTGGCATTTATGACAAAACAGGAAATAATCATAATAGGTAATATAATTATCTCGATGTCAGTATTTTTCACATTATTCATATTGGATTCTCATTTTTTCCAATATGAATCTTCTAATAAGATAATCTTCTACCCTCTGGCTTCTACGTTATCGAATCTAGTGAGATATTAGATTTAAATGGTACCTTATCGAAGAAACATAAACCGTTCCTAATTGAGTTCTCATCAAGACCTAGGGCAATTTGTTATTTTACAACCTTTCGTTGCACTAGTATTACTAGATGATAATTGTAATCAAATACACTCGCTGTTGTGAGACATTGCGCCCCTGGACCGTATGTTTCTAGTATCTAGTCATTAACTAAGACTCCATATTGCATACATACACACATCAAAATGATCACCTTGTCAATATATCTCACATTCAAAACTAATACACAATCTCATTCATACAGCTTTCAATTATCACGCATACATTTTTTTATTCGTCAAAAATCCGAATGAATCCGCGTTCTTTGCCGAAACTTCCTCCAGATACATTTATAGACATCAGCCGACTGGAACTCAATACATCTCACAGTCTCTGCTTGGACACAATCGAGGTCCTGAATGCCACTTTCGACTTTCCATCAGAGCCTCACGCACTCCCGAACTGAAATAATTCATACCCGCGTTGTAGGTTTGCTGCCATCCTTTAGGTCTCTGCTTCATAAAATTATTGTAGGATGTCCCCCCCAGTATAAATACTGTCGCCTTCTCGTTCGCTGCTCTGAAATGATAATAGGTAGGTCTGCTGGTGTTTTCTCGTTCTCTGCTCCTTTGTATCCAGGATATTGTCAACCTAGTATTATTTAAGTGCTCCATTTGTCTGCGACCAGTACACATTCGTGACTGTTCATAGTAGAACCCGTAGAAAGAGATTCCTCCGATAAATTAAAAGGGTTTTTTTTTTTTTTTTTATTCTTCTTCTTCTTCAGCATTTATGGAAAGTAGGTAGATATTAATCAATAAAGTCGTAAAAATATTATTATCTTCCTCGCCCCTAGATTTCGATAACTCTATCAAAGCTTCTGGTAGGGAAAACACTGTTGGAGAAACTATCAATATTTGCAACATACGCTCTTATATTACAGAACTTACACACACATACGCACCCTCACACACAGAAAAACACACGCACATCCACACACACAGAAACACACACGCACATCCACACACACACACATTCATCATCTATTTAATGTACCATTCAATTTCTAATTATTAAACAACACGTCACTAAGATGGTACTTAATAAATACGTATCAAAATTACTGCTGTTTGATACACCTCCATTGAAGTTTATTAGATATTCACAATGTTTTCCTTTACCGTTAAGTTAGGTAGGTATACCGTGTAAACAGAATTATTTCTATAAACATGTCCTAGGCAATAGATCTTCATCAGTCTCTCAGAGCAGTTCAACTCACTAAATTATTAATTAGAATCATGGCAGATACACACACCAAATATAATTAACCCAAACATTGATTCCTAAACAAAACAGTTTTGTTTATTGATGCTAGAATCCGTAGAAATCAGTACTCAATGTTGTATGCAACTGCAATCACTGAACAAAAAAAAAAAAACTCTCAATGAATCGTCGCAGTGTAGTAAAAACAGGTGTCTCATTAGTAGTCAGCTGGCATCTATGTCACCCCATTTTTTTCAAAGTCAACAACCCCTGAATGAAACCAAAACAACACAAAAAACGAATCAGATGTTTAGGCGAAACAGCCGTTGACTTCCTTCGAAGCGTAGCAATTTTTTTCTACAAAACAAAAACTAAAACTCCCTCCATAACTGCTATGCGAAGCCAGCGACGTCCCGTGAGCATACTGTGAACTTCAAGGACCTCTCGACTACTTCGATGCCTTTGAGTTCGTTTGGACCATTTGGAATTCCTGAAACGCATAGTGCAACGCTCTTGGAAAGTTCTCCAACTCTCCTATAGAGGGCGCTGAAGATATTGATTCGGAGATTTTCCTTTTTGTTTTAATTACTTACTACAATTAGCACGTTTTTGGTAATTAATAAGTAATAAATACAAAACTTGTAAAGAGATTAAAAATATATAGATCACATGGGTAATAGAGTATCCATACCAATTTCAAGGTGGAAATTCGCGCAAATAACGCAGATAAAATGCAATAAAATCACATGTCTAATCTATACAATAAAATAAAATTGTGATTCTAAAGAAAACAGAGAATGGTATTGTTTTACCAATACTCTCTTTTATATTAACAGACCCCATAAATTTTCCGTCAAACAAATAACGTTACAAGAATGCATCAGATAAAAGTACACGCTAAATAATTATTCAAAACACAAAACGGCCAAACTTTGTGACAAATTCTACCTGCAAGCGCGTGTCCTTTCCGTTGGGTCCCTTTTTTCTTTCGTTTATAAAAATAGATTGCATTTGTGAAATAGTAACGTTGCGCCAGCGCACAGCAGGGCTTATCACAAACAATAACAAACTATAAACATTTTAGCAGAAGCTTCATATAAACTTCGTCTGATATAAATCGGGATTAAAACTTACAGTATCTAACTAAACACAGGCTTAAACGCCCCTAGTTTCTTAGACTTTTTATCCGATGTATTTATTGTGCAAATTCTGTGGTCACGCGCATCATGTAAACGAATGATGCCCGTTTCTGCATTTAAAATATCTCAATTAAATGATACGCCCCTACGTCTCTAATTTCTTAGTAACCTGTTCAATTTCCTATTTGACTTTTCCCAACTCTTGATAAAATTTAGTGCCGTAGTAACTTCGATTCTTTTAATTAAGTTTTTAACCAATTATTTAACTGGTTGAAATTTAATGACTTAATCCGTTGGTCACAGGCACCATCTGTAAGAAGAGCGTGTCTCGGCATGATATAAAACATACACGGTGGGCACACCTTCACATTAAATAAAATAGATACATAAATACAAATAAGTGAAGTTAACAGAACCTTAAACGTTCTCAAATAATTGGCCAATAAAATAGTTGTGATCGTCTAGTTTTGATAATAAAAGGACCATACGTTGTGTGTTAAATTTCGTAAGTAAATGGGTAAAGTCATTAAATTAAGAAGTTGATAGTAATCGCTGAAAAGGTAAAGACAGAACACGAAAAGTATAATATCGCACACGAGTAACCTATCTGTATTAAAAGGCATGCTACTTAGCTTCGTTTAGCATCTGGAAACGGCCCTGGATCGAGTTCGAAGTCAGCATCGAGACAAAGGCCTCGATACTTGCGACGAGCTAATTTGTAAATGTTGAGCACTGTATTCCCCTTTATACACTACTATGCATATCGACACAATACACTTTTCACAAAAAGGCCATAATAGACGATCGCGTCTAATCACTTTCACTCGCGAATAACGGAAATAAATAAACATAATAAAAGAGGTATAAAATACTTAGATATGAAATATTTGATCTAGAGAGAGGGCAATAATAAAATAAGATAATAAGGTATCTCGCCGGTACTCGTTCTTCCTGTGGAATAAAATAATTTGGGAGGATTCTAGATCTCAAAATGAGAAATAGAAGAATGTGTTAGTCCTAATGATAGGATCGCAGGCTCCCTGCCAACCATACCTGCGCCAACGAGTCTCGACCTTTGGAAACTCGCTCCTGACAGAATCCAAGCAATAGACTATAAATCCTTCTAACCTCTTTCATTACAATCATCTACATAAAAATCACGCACAGTCATCCATCTCCTCCTACCATGAATAAAGCGAAACAAGCATGCTACCGCAAACATATGCACCAGATGCATGAGGACTATGAACAGGTCTTTGCTGAGAAAGTTTCCAGTGGGAACAGTGAGCCTCATCCGCCTAGGTCATACATTTGAGATATTTTGCACACCTTCTACCTAATGTCATCATGAGACAACATCCTAATATATCTAAACACATTCATCACACCTGAAAACCCTACTAACTATTCTACATAAGAGACTGAGCTTCTGTGAATGCACTTCCCAGACTTTGAGGCCTTAGAACAGGTCTTCGCGGGGGAAGTTTCCAATGGGAACCAGACACCTCTCCACCAAGGTCATACACCCACATACACACAGTCCGAAAACTAAACTAACACACGAGAAGGATCCAGTATTTGAAAATATATTTCCCAGATGCATGAGGACTATGAACAGGTCTTTGCTGAGAAAGTTTCCAGTGGGAACAGTGAGCCTCACCCGCCTAGATCATATACTTGCAAACACTTTCCTCTTCCCGATCTAATACATAAATCAGTCACACAGACAATGGTGTCCAAGATAGAGAAAAGACATCAGAAGAACGTTGTGAAAAAGCTGTTGCACTTGGCAGTCCGGTATCCTTAGATTGTGGTAGCTGTAAATAAAGTTTGTAAGAAGTCGCCCTCAGGATGCTGCGTCGATTGTAGGTGATACACGTAGAAGGTCGCCCCAGACACTCCCCAAATCGCGGCGCTGTTGGGAAAAATATAATATCTCGTTCTCTGCTTCAAATTGTTGAGCCGTCGATGGTGAAAACCTGTCCTAGTTCTGTTATGAAGCAGTAGTTAATCTTCGCCGTTCGTCCTCGTTGATACCTGTCCTAGTCCTAGTCAAAACTGTTGCCCTAACCAAACGACGGACAAGAAAAGAGGAAACCTTCTGCTCCTTGCTAGAGGGATGAGAGATTAAAGATTGTTAGAATAAAATAAATAAAATACTTAGATATCGTACAATACACTAATAGATATTTGAATAATTATAAATAACTCGCGCTATAAACACTTTCGCGGAACAAAAGCACAGACAGGGACGCCCCTCGATTCTACACTCTTTCAACATATTTTTATCTTTACACTAAAATTCGAAAATATGCCTTCTGGCTGAATCACTCCGCGAAATCCACCGAATAGGGTGTAATAACTTATTCACTCACTGCTCACTAACGTTTCGCGCGCGGTTAGACTCCAGTACTCAAGCTAACTTGATTTCTCTGGAACTGAAAGTCTAGACCTTTCAGGTTTCAAAGCTTGACTTGACTCTTTCGCGGTTAAAACTTCACTGACCTATTTTGTTCCCTGATTTCCCTTCACAGCTCGGTCAGAATTAAGCTCCTCCCACAGGAAAGCAATAAATATTCTATTTTATGACCCCCTAATTTACGACTTGAAGTGGACGAGCTAGAAATGGCACAAAAAACCCAAGCCCTTCTAAATCCATAAAGATTACCAAATTTTTTCTGAAATATTGGGTTGTTTCCGTCTAGACCCTTTAACATTCCTTTTGTACTGAAATCGCTAATAAAGTTGTAAGTAATTAAAATTAAGACAGACAATAGCTTGTATATTTCGTGTGCCGAAGAATCTAATGGTCGATAATTCAGTTTAGTGCATCTTTGATATCGCACTTGTCTTATATGGACACAAAATCTTTTCCCTTACTGATGTCATTAATCGAATAAAAGTAAATCTGCATTTGTAAAATAGTTTGAGCCCTTCTACATACAACCTAATTTAAATCTTACAGGGCCCTTACGGGAACCGCCCGATTTTCTGTCAACACGTTGCAAACTGGAACATGTAAGCTGTCAGAAGGTCAATAAATTTGTGTAAATAATGACGAAACATTAGTTAGTAAGTGAAGACACAGGAAAAGGTCTGCTCAAATCTAAATTTCCACTACTCTAGGCTGCTTGGAATAGCGTTGAATTTCGTTTGATGAAATTGTAAATAATTGTCTCTCCTATTTCTGACAACCTTACTTTAAGGACCATTTGATATTAACCTTTATTACAAAGCAACAAGGTCTTTGTATTCGGGTTTCAACACGTTTCTTCTTGTGAAAGCGAATGGAAAAACGTGACAGTTTTATGAATTTTGGGGAATTTCCATCGAAAGCGTCATGTGATTTAAATGCTTATTATCGGCTCCCTAAAGTTCACTTCTCTGAAAAAATTAAATTCCAGCCCTGCGATAGAACAGTAATCTCGGCAATCACACCGAAGTTGCACTCTAAGTCGGACGTCGCCTCCATACAATGTCGTGCATGCTCGTCGAGTCGTTGATCTGTACACACAACTTCTATTCGATTGTAAGTTCAATCCCTCCCGATTTGGGCGTGGTTATCCCTTCCATTCTGAACGGGACTTTACACTGGTAAAAAAATAGATGGCGTTACTTGGCTCATTTCAAACAATAATATCATCAAAAACTGTAACTAGACAGAACATAAGAATGCATGGAATGTCTCTTGTTACAGTATGTATGTATGTATGTATGTATGTATGTATGTATGTATGTATGTATGTATGTATGTATGAATGTTCGTTCGACGATAACTTGAGTAAATTTAGTCGGATCATCACGAAATTTGGTAGGCAGGTAAATAAGGTAAAGAGAATTTTTAAGTTCGAACATGAGCCAAATCGGTCGAGGGGTTGCTGAGATATGGGGTCGCGAGTTCAAAGTTCGGGGCGAACCACTAGTAACTACCTTGAGAACATCAATAATGTACTTGTCAGGAAAAAAATATTTTTGAAATAGCTAATAAAATGTAGAAATGGCAGCTGAACTACGAAAAAATACATAAATGAAACTTACTATTGAGCATGGCTTCGCTCGGCGCTGGAACGACTGGTCGGTCATCGACCGGCGACTGCCTCTTCTTGCTCTTCTTCTCTTCATCCTGCTGGAACAAACACGCGGCCTCAGACATCAATAAAACAAACAACAACAATAACAACACAACAGTCGTGCCGGTTAAGCGGTACCTAATGAAATAACCTTATCACTGCCGTATCATACATCCACCGGGCTTTATCATTATCATATTTGTCGCGCGCTTTATCAATCAATCTATTGAGTGAGTAAACAATACAGTGAAGTGAATTTATCGAGTGTGAATAAGGCCGGAATGTTTCAGGCGCCTTTAGCGGCACCGTCAAGGAAGGACACATAACAAGTCAAGTGCATGGCGGTTTCTTCTACAGGTGTTTCAGTACCTATAGTCCCATGTTGAGGAAATAATTTCAATACAAGCAACTTTTATCATGGGACCAACTCAATTTGCTGATATTTGAACGAGCGAGCGAAGTTTTCAGAGTCTACTGGAACAATGCGGCGTTGGTATGTATGTATGTATGTATGAATGTTCGTTCGACGATAACTTGAGTAAATTTGGTCGGATCGTTATGAAATTTGGTAGGCGGGTAAATGAAATTAAAAGAATTTTTAAGTTCGAACATGAGCCAAATCGGTCGAGGGGTTGCCGAGATATGGGATTGTTAAGTTTATATGGGGTCGCGAGTTCACAGTTCGGGGCGAAGCACTAGTTTTTCATCATCATCATCAGCCTGTTAACACCCACTGCTGAGTAAAGGCCTCTTCATGCTCACGCCACCTCTCACGATCCTGTGCCAGGCGCAACCACTGTTTTCCGGCTACTTTGGCTATGTCGTCCGACCATCTGGCTGGTGGTCTGCCAACGGATCTCTTCCCCTCTCACTAGTTTTTAATCGACACTTAACTAGTGGTTCGCCCCGAACTTTGAACTCGCGACCCCATATCTCAGCAACCCTTCGACCGATTTGGCTCATGTTCGAACTTAAAAATTCTCTTTACCTTATTTACCTGTCTACCAAATTTCGTGACGATCCGACTAAATTTACTCAAGTTATCGTCGAACGAACATTCATACATACATACATACATACATACATACATACATACATACATACATACATACAAACGCCGGATTGTTCCAGTAGACTCGGAGAACTTCGCTCGCTTCGCTCGCTCGTTCAATTAAAACTGCCCCAATAGTTCGACATGAACTTTCTGCAAGAGGCCTCGTCACTCTACATATTTTCTATGTAAAGCCTGCCCCTTACTAAACTGTCACCCGTTGACACATGCTAAGTTACCAACCTATCGTTATATTTTTTACTAGCTTTTGCCCGCGACTTCGTCCGCGTGAACTACATAAAAAAGAAATGTGGTTTACATTGCCCCTAAGTGTAATTGCGTGATAGTATGTAGCCTATGTGTTATTCTGATGTCTAAGCTATCTCAATTCCAAATTTCATCCAAATCCGTCAAGCCGTTTCAGCGTGAAAGAGTAACAAACATCCATCCACACTTACAAACTTTCGCGTTTATAATAGTAGTAGGAAGTAGGATAGGATTTTTTTATGTGTGTTGTGGTGTTTTAATAAATGTATCTTCTATTCTATTCTACTAAGTAGGTATGTTTTGCGGTCAATAACCTTGACCTTCAAATTGCCGCTTACGCAAACTCAGTTTTTGTCTACGCTTGGAGTATCCTTTATCAATTGAAGAACCAAAGAGAAAAGATGTTGAAAAAATTGATGTTTCGCGGACCGGGTATTATGAAACGCTTTCTTCCTTGCTCTTATCATTTCGCAGCACATGCTCTGGAGTGCAGTCACGATGTTTGCCTTCCACCCAGTAATAAATGTTGCACATAACTCCGGAAGCTCATGCTTATTCAGCTGAAAATGTGACTTTATACGGTTGCGGTCGCAACATAAGTTGCAGACGAAAATTCCGTGAAGCTCACATCTCGGTAGCAAAGCAGCTTTCCGCGTAATTTCTCTACACAATAGGTACATTATGTAAGTATGTCAAGAAATTACACAGAAACAGAAAAAATCGCTCAGGACAGAACTTGAACCCACAACCTCTTGCATACTGTGCAGGCGCTCTCGAATTTATTAACCTTGTGAAAATATTTATAATGTTCGTATAATTGTTTATAGTACTTAATGCTGTTGATAATGATAAAGATTGGAATGGAAAATAATGGTGCAGTAGACATCACGTCGACTATAACGTTTAGCTTACTTATTTTACTCGGTTATTTAGTACGGGCGACTTTACAAGAAAACTGTCTGATTCGACTACTTTTGAACTACCTGAAACACATTTTGTACCGTGGCGTTAAATTCACAATTTTCACATATTTTTTTTCAATTTTGTAGCTAAACTGAGCAATCTTTGTTATACAATATTTTTGTTTCACAACAACAGTACTAATTGTTTTAATTATTCTAAACAACAAAACAACAATTAAATAATTCAGCTGATTATGGGATTCTGCTCGAACTTCTACTTATGTATGACGTTACGAAACTGGCGGGTTGTGTAACAAAGGTGGCTGCGGCGTGTGTTCTACGGCTGCACGCAAAAGTGGGCTCACATGTCTTTCGGAAGCTATTATCTACCTACGAGTACCTACCATCGTGCGCGGAGATAATTTACCTAACCCTCTTCGAAGCTGAAGCGAATGGACAAAGGCGGCTAAACGTTTGGCGGAGAAGTGCACAAAAGCCTCCCGCGTTTGTCATCCAAAAGTTAAATAGTTTCAAGTACTTATACATATGTGTTTAACGTTCTACCCAATGACTTAGTTGGCTCCGCATGTATACACTGGCTTTGTCTTTCCTGTGTGCTATGCCGTCAGGCTATGGAGATATCACTGGAAGGCCTAAGTTTTATACAATTACACGTCCCACTAACTTTACTGTGCACATGCTTTATTTCTACTAGGGGTTGAAAATAGATACCGCAAGTTGGTCAAATCCTATAAGTGTCAAGCATGCCAAGTATCAGCCTTGAGGACAATTTGCATACAACAAAGCCTTAGTTTGCTGACCGAGCGAGATCTCGAGGACAGTGTGACAGTACGCATGTCGCCTACAACACAATTCCTTTATTGGGTAACTTTGTTACTTTGCCGCCGGACTACAGACTACAGTAGGTGCGGTACATGTTTTTTTTTTCTGTTTGGCTTCGGACGTCTTTTGCCGCCGCTTTTAAATACGCGTTTTTTTTTTTTCGGTGGGTTCTAGCTGTTAACAATAATTTATCATAAAATCTAAATAGTCCGACATGCCGGGGGTACAGATGTCCCACAGCATACCAAATTTTTTTGCTCCAGTGCATCCAGGGAGGAAATCGGGGACTAAGTTTGTATGGAGAAAACACTACTGTGATATCCTCTTAATCAACACGTATAAAAAACAGGGTTGCAATTCGAGCAAGTTTTCAAAATATGTTTGCTTTTAGAGATTCTGGCTTATTCGCTAAAAATCCACTGAGTTTAATTTCCCTTTTTCGAGTGCCAACATAAAATAGTTGCTTTTAAGGGTAGTCGATAGCAACGTGGCGGGAAATTCAAAATTTTCACAGTTTTTTACATTTTGTAGCTAAACTGAGCTATTTTTGTTCAGCGATTTTTCGTTCGCGGAAACAACAAAGTATGCTTTTCATTATTGTAAACAACAGAACAACAATAATTCAGCCGATTGTGTGTTCCACACCAGAACACACAATCGGCTGAATGCTTTGTAGACCAGAACACACAATCGGCTGAAAGTGGCTGAAAGTGGCACTGCTTCGTAGACCAGAACACACAATCGGCTGAATTATTGTTGTTCTGTTGTTTACAATAATGAAAAGCATACTTTGTTGTATCCGCGAACGAAAAATCGCTGAACAAAAATAGCTCGGTTTAGGTACAAAATGTAAAAAACTGTGAAAATTTTGAATTTCCCGCCACGTTGCTATTAAACACATATTTTGACAGTTCACAACGAGTGGATTTTAGCGAATAGGCCGGCTGAACGGTCCTGCAGAAGATTGGAGATTAGAAGAAGATTCCTCCAAAGTGATTGATTACTGATCGAGTTTATAAGTGCGACAACGACGACTGCAACCGTTTGACCGGATCGGTGCCAACTACGAACGGACGCTTAGTCATTGGCACCCAGTTATGTTGCGATTTAGATCATGATCTAATTATTTCCCCTCCGATGACACTTCTACTTTGTCGATTGATTGTAAAACCGTGTCACACATTATTAGCCATTAGGTAAGCGAGCGCGACTTATTGCATATTGTAGGTATCAATCAGCCAGTGAAAAAGGTCCGTCATAAATTACGTTACGGTAGATTGATAGCTAGTTGATAATATTATGGTGCTAGAAATAAATACTACATAAGTAGGTACTTATTAGAGACTCATTTATTTAGATTATGAAGATCTATTATTACATCATTAGCCTCTTCTTGGTATAGGTACGTCCTGCTGCTTAACCTTCTGAGAGTAAAGAGAGAAAATTATGTTTTTCCAGCTCTGACCGCTTGACTTATTTATTAATTTCCCCCTGAAAATTGCGTCTTTCGATCTTGGCACGCTGTCAACATGTGACAGCCGAACGCGAACCGTAAAGTAAACACGGCCAAAGGAGGCGTCTTGAAAATATCATCAATTTCGTGAAGTTTTGTTTTGTTTATCGCGCACATATCTGCGACCTGCGCTCCCAGAGGTTGCTCTCTTGACTTTGAATTAGAATTTCAACCTCTCCCGCTCGTTAAGAGTTGGGACGTGTACCGTCATAATAAGTGCCAACCCTTTTACAGCCACCAAAAGTCCCTAGCGGTCGTTTCTGCAGTCACCAAACGGACATTAAAAATGGATGCAATGTTTAAATTCTTATCACGAACCGAGCAGCAACGGAGATTTAAAATCTTGTTTGTAGTACTAGCCAAAACAAATGAAGATCAAGAATAGAGTTCGGCTCTACATACGGTAGCGGAAGTAAGATACAATAATTTAGGAGCAATGCAATCGAAACGAGTTGAAGATTAATAAAGAGCTAGCCTGGCTACTCGTAGGACAGATTGGGATTCAGAACCCTGTCAAGTTAGGAATAAGTTTTCAAACTAAACTTTTTCATTTCATTTCAATTTCAGAATGCGGAACTGGCTTCTTGTGACAGTATAGTCGCTGCTAGCAAAAATAACAATATGCTCTGTTTCTATGTCTTTAGCTACAAATGTAACGAAATAAGAGAACGCTGTGACTATTTTTTTTTTCACAAACAACACTACAGTGCATTTCTAAATTATCGTACCTAGTGAGTGTGAGCGATGTTTCGCGTCGCTTGAAATGAAAACAGAAGCGCAAAGGTAAGAGCGGATAGCCTGTTTACAAACGTTCAGAGAAGTGGCCTTTGAGGGATTCCTAGCATTCTGGCTTTAGAATATGACAAAGTGGCGACCAGTGTCTGCGCCCTTCGCAAATTGTTCGCATGGGGCGCGTTGTTTCTCGACATGTTTGTGAGAATCTCACATGCTTCGGGCGCACGAACAATGTAATAAATCGGGCGGCATAACAGATATTTACACCCCTATAGGATACCTCTAGCCTCGCTTACGACTTCGTACGCGTGAATATTTCTCAGACAAAGCGAATCTTATTTCACCTTCTCAGGGGATGTAAAAATGTAGCCTTGTACAAGTGTACATGTCCCTGTAGCTTGGCAAGGCCTTCTCTTAGAGAGTTTGGACTTAATGACCAAGCAGGGGATGATTTTCTGGAAATCCTTTCTTCGTGCATCTCTACACTACTCCCCAAAGAAAATATTTCAAGGTTATACAGACTTAAATATTTAGTGGTTTCTCGACTGTGCTGTCTGTATGTCACGATATCGTTTAAAATAAGTAGCACGAGCAAAAAAATTTTATAATGTCAACATTTTGACCGGTATTCCGGATAAAGTCGTTCTGAAAACACTGTAACCATGAAGAAATAAAAATTTGGTAAAACCCATATGTTGTTTGGCTTTTGGTTGGTTGACTTGGTTCAGCACGTTTTGACGATTTAAGGGTAGACGATAGCAACGTGGCGGGAAATTCAAAATTTTCACAGTTTTTTACATTTTGTAGCTAAACTAAGCTATTTTTGTTCAGCGATTTTTCGTTCGCGAGAACAAAACCGTATTCTTTTCATTATTGTAAACAACAGAACAACAATAATTCAGCCGATTATGTGTTCTGGTCTACGAAGCAGTTGTACTGCCCAAAAAACTTGTAGACCAAAACACATAATCGGCTGAATTATTGTTGTTCTGTTGTTTACAGTAATGAAAGGAATACTTTGTTATTTCCGCGAACGAAAAATCGCTGAACAAAAATAGCTCAGTTTAGCTACAAAATGTAAAAAACTGTGAACATTTTGAATTTCCCGCCACACTACTATCTTCCAGCCTTAATATCATATGGACGAAGTGGGCAGCCAACTCTATCTAAACAAGGAGGACTCTTGGACGCTCTATAAACCACACTATAATAGTACTAGTGGTTCGTCCCGAACTGTAAAGACGGACCCCATATCTTCGCAATCCCTCAGCCGATTTGGCCCATATTCTAACTTTAAAAACACCATACTCAAGTTATCGTGGATGTACACATACAAGCGCCGGATTGTTCCAGTAGACTCTAAGAACCTTTGAATTGATGGATGAATTGTATGTTTGTTACTCTTCACGCTGAAACGGCTGGACGGATTTGGAATGGAGATAGCGTACACACCAGAATAACACAGATTAGATTACTAGCTTTTTTCTCCGTATTCTGCGCTAACATCCATAAGTAAGGAGATAGCGCGGAAACTTTTTCATCTCCCACGCTCGGAAAGTTTGCTGTTAAATGCTAGTCACTTACGATCGTGTAAAGGCCGGATTTAAACTATCTGAATTTTTGTGCGCTTCGAAATTTGAACGCGCCCTATGGTGTTGAAAAAGAAAAAAACACTGGCCGTTTAAGTAGATGCCAAATCCCGACGGAAAATAAAACCTCATTCATAGTTCGTTTACACGCGTATTTCAGCGAAAGCGATTGTTCGTGCCCATTCTCTATACAAAACTGTGAATGTAAATGGTGCATAAGCATCTTTTATAAAGGTAAAGTCACAGAATAGAACATTCAGAAACGCGGTTTCTTATAGTCTTTTCAATATTTTGTACACATATTTATTTTATAATACCAGTTATTTAAAAAAAATTCTTCGCTTCTGTTTTATCAGATAGATAATTATGTTTTGGTTTGTTAAATACATTTTTTAATACAGTTGCTCAAAAAGTGGCGTATTGCAGGGACCTATAGCGTTCGGGATGTGGGCTATTACACACTCGTGCTTTTTTTTTACCTTTCCCGCACTCGTGCGTTCTCTTTCCCAACTGTCAAAATAATGTCTATTAAAAAGAAAAACCAACCATGAAGTTTTTACTAAAAAAGTTTTTATGATTAATGCAAATACGTATATTTCTAAAAAGAAGCTACTAATTTATTTCAATATCAGATTTAATGATTTGATTGAATGAGTTTGGTTAGGTTTCATTTCATTAAATTTCATTTTCATTTCATATCAATAAAAAACTTCTACTGAAGACTTGGCTGTATGGGCATAGTTGCCTTTGCCTACCAGAATGGGTGAAGAAAAAAAAACTTTGCTTATATTCTACGGTTGGCGCCATTTTGATTTTTCAGAAATTTTCTTTGCTTTAGTTGTTTGTTGCACAAAATGAGTAATTTCGACCCTAGTTTTTTTTAATTAACACCACCGGAACTCAGTTTAATTGCACAAAATGCTTCAGAGAACATTTTACCGGAAAAGTCAAAAATGTTAAGTTAGTTGAGTTTATTGTGTTTTTATTATTTTATTAAATTGCTTAATTTTTTCGCAACTGTATTAAAAATAGTCGTTCAGTACACGTGCGGAACCGTCATTGCAACTTGTTCCGACTGTCAACCCTCGCCTTCGGCTACGCCTCGGCTCGGGTAGCCATTTGTCGGAACTCTTTGCAATGACAGCCTTTCCGCACTTGTAATGAAATATACTATTTTCAAACGATATCACTAATTATTATTTTTTTATCTCCTAGAATTTTTTAATTTATATGGTAAAAGTTCAGAATGCACCCGGAAAAAAAACATTCTTTTATTTACATTATTTTTGTGTCTGGATAAATAAATATTAGGAAATTATTAATAAAACGAATGGTTTTAATACCAACGAAGCTCAAAACTTTAGTGCGACAGCCGTAACTACAGTAAAATATGCTTTTAAAAGGAACTTATTTGACTCACCTGTTTTGCCTGTAAGTAGTTGTCTATAGAGTTTTTCCCGCTTGGCTAACAAAATCATTTCCTCGCTTCTGTGAGATGAAAAGCTTTGTGTTTCGCACGAATGCAATATTATTTGCGTCTCGTGCTTCTGAATACCTCGCTACGCTCAGGTTTCTTTTTTTTAACCACTCGCTACGCTCTTGGCTCAATTTTAGAAACCTTCGCTAGCTCGGTTTTCAATACAAGCACTCGCCGCAAACAATAATTTTGCATTCTTGCATAACAAATAACTATTAACCTAAGTCGCGGCCAAAAGCCAATCATCCATTATAGCAGCTTTTGTGACAGTTTATCTGATCAGAGGTTATCTAACTACTATGTAAGTATTATTTCTCACCTTTCTTCGCGTCCTCGATGTCGTTGCCATACCCTGCGAACAAAACAAAGGAAGTTATTGAATGCACCGATTTATAAACACTTCGAAGGAACAATAGGATTCGTTTCAAATTCACAAAAAAAAATAACTAATCGGCAGTTTGCAGAGCTATATACGTGTATCTTGATATCCATCAAAAGAAGTGAGATATTGCTTAGTCAGTTATGGCTCATTTCTTTATCATTGACTTTTTTGTCGTGGCTGTCACTCTCATTCATCGGTCAACTTTTGGTCGTAAGCCTGTAAATTAGTCCATCTACCTACCACACATATTTTCTGACTAATATACACCACGGTAAACTTTTCAACTCGAATTTGGCCGATTTTAACCATAACCTACTTATTCTTTCAATTTCAGAACTTATTTTCATGTCACTGTAGCGTTATCCCTTTCAACGTTAATTTAAGCTATTTTCATAACTTCCTAATTAGGATTCCGATTCCACGAAGGACGCCTAGTGCCTTTCAGATTTCACAGCTCGGTGTCTCTAATAATTCCGCTTTAGACCACCCCTCTTGCCGCTCCTAAGTAGACTTAAGAGGGTGCAGGAGCATGATTTTCCCATACAAACGAAGTTCCGGTTTAATTTCTAAACTACAGGCTGGATTTTGCTGAAACTTTGTTTATATCAGTAGATGACCAATACGGAGGTTTGCAAATAGTTTTTAAAATAAAAAAAAATTGCCTGAAAGAAATTAGAACGATGCGTTTTTCGCGCCGAAAAAGGGGTTACTTTCAGCTGTTATTTACTTACATTATTACACTGCCTATTGGAGTCTTACTACCTTGGGTACATCAATAATGTATTGTACTTGTCAGAAAAAGAAGATTTTTGAAATAGCTAATAAAATGTAGAAATGACAGCTGAACTACGAAAATATTTGGGAAAATAGATCTATTACATTACAACTACAACTACATACTCGCGAAAGGACACGAACACACGTAGACTCATACAGCCGCATTGCCTCTCACTTTTCCTGCGCCCCGTCCCGCTCTGGGTGAAACAGCTATAGTGTTTCACGCGCTTGGCCATCGCCGAGTTCCCACGGTCCTACAGGGGATTCTTAACAGAGCGAAACTAAGTACGGTAGGTATAAATGCGTGCGGGATCAGAATGGGATAATACCTTTTGGAACTGAGACGCTCGCGGTCCGCCTGTCAGCTGTAGCGTCAGCATTTCGGCAAACTCTAGTTGTCTATGGCAAACTCGCGTCGAAACTTGCTTGTGTTTACTTTGCGCGTGGGTGTCTGCCCGAGTTTTATTACGTTTTATTCAATTACATAATGCAATAACATTTAATCATTTTAGATTACAACCATTAAAAAATTTTGTGTATTTTCAATTTCATAACCCTATGATAGTAGGTAGAATTAACAAATTTTGTACTGACGCTACTCGAGAACTGTCATTTTCGGTTCAGTTCCAAAAGGTATTATCCCATTATGATCCCGCACGCATTATAGCATGCTCGTTATGGATATGGATTTTACACATTTAGATTTTACGCATTTTACAGTTAATCAATTTTGTTGACACATTGGGAAAGTCAAGTACCTAACATACCGAACTAAATCCCATAGAATCCGCATTACGTATAAAATCACAATAAAAACTTGTCCCCACAGAAACAAATGATATCAGCAATAGAACAATACGAAACATCATTTCGACCATACGTCTAATATTCGAATGTCAACCTTATTGCATTAGTGTACAGTTTTACTTTAATTGCATAAGCATTTTGGACATTCTATTTTTCCGGACACATTTCAGAGTTCTATGTTGTATCTAGTTTTATCCTTGATCGAAGACCTAACATGATTAAATTGGCAGTGAAGATATGTAGATACTTCTATTGAAATCGCGGGTAATAACCACGGTTGACACGAAACTTCGTGCCGCTATTTTATTGACTTTTGGGCCTCATTATAAGTTTACTGACATTCGCAACTGTAAAGCCAACCTCTACCTACGTATGTTCATGCTTAGGGCGTACATAATAGTCCTGCCATAATATTAGGAAGGGTATCCAGTACTGTATTTTGTACCAACAACTCTTTACTTTACTCGAAAGACACAGCAGATTTTTTTTTAATGTATCTAGGTATGTACCTATTTAATTTAAGGGAACTATATTTTGTGTCATCAAAGTTTATATTTGTCATCAACTTGTATCATCTAATTAATAGATCTATCGCCACGAAATATTTTCATTCTCAGAAAAATAAAAAGTGTCGCCAGGTACAAATCACCAAATTAATGTCAATATGTACGTAGAAAAAGAGATGGATTATCTATATAATCGTAGTGCATCCATTGAATAAAAACTTTGTTCTCAAAATAATAGGTTTATTCTAAAAATAACAGCTCCGTACTCAGAATAGTAGATCTGTCATCAAATAAATCGATTATCGTCCGCAGATTGCGATTTGTTTTTATTTTTTATTTTGTCATCAGTACAGTAGTTACAAAATATTTCGTTCAATTCTCCAAATAATACTATTCGTTACCAATTTAATAGTTCAGTTCATAAATTTTATAAAAAAATGTTCAAAGGGACGGAGCCAAATTGGCGCGCTATGAAAATTGACCAATCATGCGCAGCGATGGGTCGTACATACGACAGCACGTCGACCTTTACACGTTAGCACTCTACTCGGTTGCGTTATGAGCGACTTTTCAACAAAAGTGTACAGACTGACGTGCTGTCGTGTGTACGAGAGGTGGAGGTTTACTTCATTCGCTTGATTCCGTGCTCCTTGTTGCAAGTGCATTTTATATTATTACTAGCTTTTCGCCCGCGACTTCGTCCGCGAAGACTTATAAGAAGTTGCCTGGGTACATCTTTCACCATTATCAAATTAGCATGAATAGAGTCATGGGTGTGTATTTTTGTAAGCTATCTCTATTCCAAATGTCATCCAAATCCGTCGTGCAGTTTCAGCGTGGAAGTGTATGTGTTGTGTGTGACCAAATTGGTAAAGATCAAATGAATCCAACAAAAAAAAACATACTTTGAACCTTTTTAGGTTTATCATTATTATTGTTTTCTTCATGCTTAGTAGATTTGCTATAAAACGCAACTGTAGTTAAATGTTCATTGAATAGTTGTAGCTTTAATGGTTCCGGCATTGTTATTGATACTAAATCAGGAAAACTCTTAAAATGTTTCCACCCTTTTTGATGCTGAAACATGTGTTTAATTATTATTTCTGATTTAATACACGACTACTTAGTTTCAAGTTAATCTGAATCCAATAAAATGATAATTTCATACAAATTTTGAACCCCGTTTTGGCCGTTTTAGAGTTAACATTATTACTTTTTTCTTCATGGTTGGTAGTTTTGCTATAAAACGCAACTGTAGTTTTTCAAAGTTGTAACTTGAATGGGTTGGGCCCAGCATTGCTACTACATCAGGGAAAAATATTCAATGTTTCCACCCATTTTAACCCTTCATTCGCTGAAATGAGAAAAATGCTGAAACATGTGTTTGATTATTTCTGATTTAGCATACGAATACTTAGTTTCAAGTATATCAGACAAAAATAATGTATTTCATACAAACTTTTAACCCCGGTTTGGGCATTTCAAGGGTTAACATTGTTACTTTTTTCGTCATGGTTGGTAGTTTTGCTATAAAACGCAACAGTAGTTCAAATTTCAAAGTTGTAACTTATAAATGGTTTGGACCCAGCATTGCTACTATATCAGGGAAAAATCTTCAACGTTTCCACCCATTTTAACCCTTCATTCGCTGAAATGAGAAAAATGCTGAAACACGTGTTTAATTATTTCTGATTTGGTATACGAATATTTAGTTTCAAGTAAATCGGACCAAAAAAAAAATTGTATTTCATACAAACTTTGAACCCCGGTTTGGGCATTTGAAGGGTTAAAATTATATGCTTTTTTTCATGGTAGGTAGTTTTGCCACAAAACACTACTGCAGTTTCAATTTCATATTTGTAGCTTTAATGGTTTAGGCCTGGCATTGATACTACATCAGGAAAAATCTTCAAACTTTTCTACCCCTTTTAACCCTTTAGTGGGCAGAATTTTGAAAAACGCTGAAACACGTGTTTAATTGTTTCTTATTAAATTTACAAATACTAAGTTTCAAGTAAATCGGACCAAAATTTTTTTTTATTTTATACAAACTTTGAACCCCGGTTTGGGCATTTGAAGGGTTAAAATTATATTTTTTTTTTTATGGTGGGTAGTAATGCTATAAAATGCAACTGCACATTCAATTTCAAAGTTGTAGCTTCAATGGTTTGGGCCCAGCATTGCTACTACATCAGGAAAAAAACTTCAACGTTTCCACCCATTTTAACCCTTCATTGGCTGAAATGAGAAAAACGCTGAAACACGTGTTTAATTATTTCTGATTTAGTATACTAATACTTAATTTCAAGTAAATCGGACCAAAAAAAAATTTTATTTCATACAAATTTTGAACCCTGGTTTGGGCATTTGAAGGGTTAAAATTATATTTTTTTCTTCATGGTAGGTAGTTTTGCCACAAAACACTACTGTAGTTTCAATTTCATAGTTGTAGCTTTAATGGTTCAGGCCTGGCATTGATACTAAATCAGGAAAAATCTTCAAACTTTTCTACCCCTTTTAACCCTTTAGTGGGCAGAATTTTGAAAAACGCTGAAACACGTGTTTAATTGTTTCTTATTAAATTTACAAATACTAAGTTTCAAGTAAATCGGACCAAAAAATTTTTTTATTTCATACAAACTTTGAACCCCGGTTTGGGCATTTGACGGGTTAGAATTATATTTTTTTCTTCATGGTGGGTAGTTTTGCTACAAAACGCTACTGCAGTTTCAATTCCATAGTTGTAGCTTAAATGGTTTGGACCCGACGTTGACACTACATCACGAAAAATATTCATACATTTCAACCTCGTTTAACCCTTAAACGGCTAAAATTAGAAAAAAGCTAAAATAGGTGTTAAATTATTTTTGATTTAATATACGAATTCTTAGTTGCAAGTAAATACGGACAAAAAAAATTTTTTTTTCATACAAACTTTGGACCCCATTTTTACCGCCTTAAGGGTTAAACTTGAAGTAAATCTGTCTTAACCCGTAGCGTGTCCATAAATTACAACTATTGACAAATTTTCACTGTTGTGGCATTAGCGGTTTTGTTCCAGCATTGATCGTAACTGGTGAAAAAAATCGAAAAACTTTGGCACCCATTTTAACCCTTAAGAACATAGAAATGAGAAAAAATCTGAAATAGGTGTCAAGTCATTTTAAAAAAAAAGTACAAAAAATTAAGATTTAAGAACATAAGACCAAAAAAATTTTTTTTCCCATACACACTTTGAGCCCTATTTTGTCCCACTTAAGGGTTAAATAAAAAAAAATCGCTTCTTAAATGAACCCTCCACCATATAACGCAACTTTTGTCCAAATTTCATACTTATAGGTTCAGCCGTTTGGGCTGTAGCGTGATGAGTCAGTCAACCTAAGCCTTTTATATATATAGATTGTTAGGGTTTTTAGTTTTAATTGATTTCCCAATAGTTTCTTTAAATTATCATGGCATCAAGTTGTGGTGAAGATGATGCAACTCCTCCAATAATGTTATCATAGCTCTTTGAGAAATCACTAGTGGAGAAAGTGCCGGTACAACAATAGGTACACACGACAGCACGTCGACCCTTACACGCGTTCACTCTATTCACTTACGTTACAGGTGACTTTGCATCAAAAGTGTACAGTCTGACGTGCTGTCGTGTGTACAACCAGTATACAAGTTCCTAATGTAAGATAGTAGTTAAATTCATAGATACAAAAACATTATTTTTCTGGATCTTTATGATTTTTTTAAGTTACATATTTCATTTTGTTGATGTCCGTTTTTCCTTAATTTGATTATACAGTTATTAGGACAAACCTATTAAAATAAGTACAAACCTATTTATTTGATACTTGATATTATATCCCGATGATTATATGTGATTTAATATGAAATTGTTTTTATATTGTTTGGTGACTACACTTTGATGACAGATCTATTATTTTGCGGACAAACCTTATTTTTTATAACATTCAAAACTTAATAAATTGATGATAGCTTAAATCATACCCTTAATTTAATAAGATCTAACCACGGACGTTATGTCCTTGGATCTAACTACATGTTATTTTTTTCTGTAGCACACTGTTTAATAATACGGAAGTGTCACACTAAATTAAAATATTACCCACATACATAATAATTTATTAGGGTTTTGACATTGCAAAAATAATAAACGCTTTTCAAAATTTTCTACATGAGCTATCATATCACGCCCTTGCGGAAAACCTTCAATTCATGCTGAACAGCGCAATGTGACGAAAGTATAAATAGACAGTTAGTAGGCGGGGCATCCCGGCGGGACTGACATGCGAAAACAGAAAAGCATTTACTGAGCAGCGCAAACAAAACATTAGCAACGGTCATTGGACTTACATACATTGCGTTTGAACCGCCGCTGGAGATACAATCGGATCGGCCTGAACATGTGACCCCAATGACAGTGCGAGACCATCGCGTACCAGATCTGTTAAACCTGGCCGTGTACGCGAATCCAGAGCAAGATTCGATCAGAAATAGCCAGGAGCAGTGGCCGTGCTGGCCCGATTGTTGCCTATCCTCTATTTATAATCTCGCGAAGCAAGCGGCGCGTAGAACAACTGTCCAAGTGCCTATTGCCTCGATACTGCGCAAATGAATTGCGAAGAGTGTTCTGTTTACAAATTCGCTTCAGGAGTGTCGCGTAACAGTTTTTTCGGTTGGCGGGCTGGCTGCGCAGCGTCCGCAGGTCTGATCGGGCGTAATACCACTGAGAAGTGCCAATGCTTGGACCACTGAATATCTTCTTCTTCTCTTCATTATATTTATCTTACAAAAATTCTACATTGATGATCATCATGCAAGTGGTTTGTTTAAACATTTTTTCATCTGCCAGGGGCAATGAAACCAGGTATAAAAAATAGGTAAAAAAACTTTTTAAGTTAAACGGTTTTATGTTAAACATACATTGCAATGTTTAAGATAAATGTACTAAAAACCAAAAAATAATAAAATAGATACAGTCGTGGGAATTATAAACATATGCATAGACTAGACTAAAATAAAACCGTGGGGCACGTCAATTGTCTACAATCGTTGATTAAAATGTTTGTTTTGTAATGTTACACTATAATTAGGCAGTTGACGTGCCCCACGGTTTTATTTTAGTCTAGTCTATGCATATGTTTATAATTCCCACGACTGTATCTATTTTATTATTTTTTGGTTTTTAGTACATTTATCTTAAACATTGCAATGTATGTTTAACATAAAACCGTTTAACTTAAAAAGTTTTTTTACCTATTTTTATTTTCTAGTTTTTAGTTTTTATTTCGCATTCTGTTTAATTCATATAGTACATTGTATTATACTGGTTGAGCACTTTCATTTGATACCCATATTGACGGGATCGATAAAACCTACGTTATCCGCCATTTCGTAGCGGCCGCCATCTTGTATTTCAATTTTTTATAGTATATTGTATTCTGCTTGTTGAGCCCTTTCATTTGATACCCATATTGATGGGATTGATAAAACCTACGTTATCCGCCATTTTGTAGCGGCCGCCATCTTGGATTTCAATTTTTTATAGTATATTGTATTCTGCTTGTTGAGCCCTTTCATTTGATACCCATATTGATGGGATTGATAAAACCTACGTTATCCGCCATTTTGTAGCGGCCGCCATCTTGGATTTATAATGATAATGAATAAACATAATTGTATTGTCACCAAAATCCAAAGTGTATACAAAATTTCAGATTAATCGGTTGACAGGAAGAGGGTGAAATTTGAATGACTAAATTTGACCCAAGAAAGAATAAAGAATAAAACAAACGGGGTGAGCTAAATAAAACCGTTTAATAATAAAAATATGTTGTGTCTGTATTGATGTGTCTTCATAAATCGGTAGCTGGATTGATCCAGAAAAATGTTTTACTGTCGCTAGCTAATAACACAACTGAAAATCTTAGTTGCGTATCATCGCCATCGGTTAAATATAAATAATTAATCAACCTAACCTACCTAGTTACCTACTGTGGTTCAAAAATCAAATGGCACTAGTTGTTGCAAAAGACAAATAATAGCTCAAACAATCCGAATTACACGCAAACAAAACAAAGGGAAGGGGTTGGCTCACCGGGTATTGGCTGTATCGATGACAAAGAAGTTGAACTGTCTTTTTCAGGAGCTCTATTGAAACACGTGAAAATAAAACGTGTATGCCATTTTTCTATTAAATCATTTACTCACTAGTATTTTGTCGGTGAAGCCGACTAGTTTTCGACTAGATGTATGCCATTGTTGCGAATCAATAATAAATGGCAAAAGGCATCTGAATAAATTACATTCCGGGAGAACAAGAAAACCTAATATCCACGAAATTCATATCAATTGTCTATCTTTCGTGCCGTAGCGTATGTAGAGTTTGTTTGTGCGGCTAACCCCCGACAATGACAGTCTACCCTATACTCCATTCAACTAGTAAGTAAACATGAAAAAAAGTTAACGTACGTAGTGTTAAAATAAAGTAGACCCCGCCTTTGTGGTCTTCGATACCGGGTCGGATGAAATAAGCGTATAACATTACACCGATGGAATAAAAAAATGTGGCATAATGTCTGCGATAGTTGGTAATGGTAAAACGGGCTGTTTTCCGCAACTCCTTTATATGTAACTAAAGCGAAGCACACCCAACTCTACTATTTAAGCACTTCATGTATCAAGGGTGTGCTGAAAATCAGCGCTGTGTCGATCTCGTACACACAGCACATGCTGAGCATATTCTTTTTTATTTCAATGTAACTAGTGGTTCGCCCCGAACTATGAACTCGCGACCCCATAACTCAGCAACCCCTCGACCGATTTGGCTCATCTTCGAACTTAAAAATTCTCTTTGCCTCATTTACCTGCCTACCAAATTTCATGACGATCCGACTAAATTTACTCAAGTTATCGTCGAACGAACATTCATACATACATACATACATACATACATACATACATACATACATACATACATACATACATACAAACGCCGGATTGTTCCAGTAGACTCGGAGAACTTCGCTCGCTTCGCTCGCTCGTTCAATTATATTATTAATCGTAATTTTAGAAACACTGTAATTTTTTGAAATAAATAAATAAAAAAAATAAAAAAAAAACTCGACGTCTCTACTTGCGCCTATTTTGCGTCTGGTCTGCGATAGTTGAACGAGCGAGCAAAGCGAGCGAAGTTCTCCGAGTCTACTGGAACAATCCGGCGTTTGTATGTATGTATGTATGTATGAATGTTCGTTCGACGATAATTTGAGTAAATTTGGTCGGATCGTTATGAAATTTGGTAGGCGGGTAAATGAAATTAAAAGAATTTTTAAGTTCGAACATGAACCAAATCGCTCGAGGGGTTGCCGAGATATGGGGTTGTTAAGTTTATATGAGGTCGCGAGTTCACAGTTCGGGGCGAACCACTAGTTATGATAACCAATATAAGGATTGAAAATTACATGAGTTAGGTACTTTCAGTTTATAAAAAAAAATAAGACAAGGGCCCTTATAATTATTAATAACGCGGTATAAATGAGGTAATGCGAACATACATTCACCTAACTCCAAATCAATTAATTGAACGAGCGAGCGAAGCGAGCGAAGTTCTCCGAGTCTACTTGAACAATCCGGCGTTTGTATGTATGTATTTATGTATGTTTGTATGTATGTTTGTATGTTTGTATGTATGAATGTTCGTTCGACGATAACTTGAGTAAATTAAGTCCGATCGTCATGAAATTTGGTAGGCGGGTAAATGAGGCAAAGATAATTTTTAAGTTCGAACATGAGTTCGAGGGGTTGCTGAGATATGGGGTCGCGAGTTCGTAGTTCGGGGCGAACCACTAGTTAAGCTTATTAATACAATGTTATCAATCGAATATGCCCCTTGGGGGTGGTCACTACCACATACAATTGAATTTTAAAAAACTTTTTACCTATATGAACAACAAAACAGAACGGAGTATACGTAAAAGAGGAAAATATTAAAGTAATGCCCTCGGATCGCAATAAAGATGTCAAAGAGTAGGGGCTGGAAAGTTGGGTCAGCGCCACATCGATCCGCAGAACCCTAACGATGGACCTAACCTTGCACTCACGTGATCACGTGACCGCGCGACCGGTGCAACCTCGTCCTTCACCGATACGATAATAAATCTCTCACTTACTGAGAAATTTTATTAATTAATAGTTTATTGTAGGTAAATATTGTGACCTTTTGTTTTTTTTTTAAGGTAAAAAGTAAGATGTAGCCTGTACAAATGTACATGTCCCACTAGCTGGGCAAAGGCCTTCTCCCAGAGAGAGAGTTCGAGCTTAATCACCACGCGTGCTCAATGCGGGTTGGCGATTTTTGCGTTGAGGCTATAATGCCTCAAACGCTCAGGTTTTCCTCACGATGTTTTCCTTCACCGTCAGCGAGTGATATTGCTACTACAAATTCACAAATGTACGTAACTTTGAAATTAAACAACGTCATAGATACATGCCCGCACCGGGAATCGAACCGAGGACCTTTCAATTCAGAGTCCACTGTTCTACCCACTAGACCACCACCGCTTTTTTCAAGCTCGTGGTAGGGATGTTTACGTAGATAGATGAGGAATTAAACATTATTTCGCTTGACTCAGGACTTTAGAGCGCTGAGTGGCGGGTTCAAGAGATGATTCAACCTTCTTTGGGTTCCGTACCCGAAGGGCGCTAAATGGGACCCTATTACTCTGTCTCCGATGTCTGTCTGTCCTACCTTTAAAGCGCTGTATCTTTGGAACCGTAAGTAGCCAGTTGAAACCTTGAACTCTGGACTTGAGCCGTGCCCGATTCATCTTTCTATTGCCTACTGTAAAATTTTAATAATGAATATTTTATTGTAGGTAAATATTTTGGCCTTTTGTTTTTATTTTAATGCACTTACCCGTGGTAGGAATAGGCATCAATATGAACTAAACAATTTCGCTGGAGTCGGGACTATACAAAAGCGCTGTAAAGTCTCTACTTTCGGGTTCAAGTCATGATTGAATCCTTTTTTAAATATATCTTCATGTTCAGATTTTAGATAGATAGTTCGTGCACAAAAAGTTTTTTATTTTTCAAACAATCCTGTTCATTCGCTGATCAAGGAAAAAACAAATATCGCCTATTAACCTCCGGTTGTATAACTTTGTTGTAAAATGTAAATTCCTTTGCTTTCTGTATTTCTTTTTTATTTTCTACAGTTTTCTTTAGTGCCTCGTACTAAAGAAAACTGTAGAAAATAAAAAACAACATCACAACTCTTCTTCAAACAACAAAAAAATATAGCAGAAGGAAAAGGTTGCACTTGTCATTTGGCTATAATTTCTAAAATAAGTTTAGGGTAGGTAACTAAACCAACAAAGACTTTAATAATTAAAGTCACAAGCAAACTTGGAACTTTCGCATACATTATACAAACAATATAGAAAAGTTTTGAAGTAACCTACTTTTCCCATGTTTACTTCAGTGAGTATTTTTCAAAAGTAGGTAATTTCAGTGATTATTCCAGATTTTTCCGAAATTGTGTTCAGTTCATAACCGGAACTAATTCAAAACGATGTATTGTTAAGTAGGTACTTAGTTTCTACAAAAATAAGGAGATTCTGAAAAAAGCGACCAAAAATGCTGTGAAAAAATGCAAGGGAAAGTTATATGCATCTTCATAACCACAAATATAATGGTCGCTTTCTGCATAAAACAATATTTATTATTTTTTGTTTCACTAAACAAAAGGTGAAATTGTAGTTTTTCTATGTTAATTAATTATGGCTAATGAGTAGTATACTCGTAATGAGATATTATAATTGTTGGGTTTTTTTTATTTCATTTTCTTTAGTAAGTTTGTACCTACCTAGATTGTCAAAGACTTGCTAAGATATTTATAATAGCTATCTCTACATTATTATACCCCAGTAAGACCATTGACAAAATCTGACTTGGGGGATTGCTACATCTTTTTATTATTTAATTAGCGATATGCCGGAACCGAATGCACTACCTGGGTGTCAGTAAGCAAACGACTAACTTGCCGCTAGACGACGAGGTGTTTACCTATGTTGCAAATTAAATTTTCCTGGAAACGGTCCCTCTCCCGCTACTAAATCATAACTTATATTTCCCCGAAGATAATGCATCTATCATTCAAGTTAGTAAAGCGAGATAGAGTTGCATAAAAACGTATCGCGATAATGATTGCTTATTTGTACCTTCAGCTCGTGGGAAATACAAGACTGAAGGTCACATTAGCCTGTAATGTTATTTCAATGACACGCAACGCTCACTGTCAATAAATTATTGGTTGGATTGCACATTATCTATACTGAAATATTCGCGGTTATTATCGACATAGACAACGATTTTGGAAGCGAAACCCAGGCTACCGTTCTATTTGTAGGTAGGTTAGTAAAGTAGGGAGATAAACTATATAATTTCACTGAATGCGAATGCCGCAGTTAGTCAAACTCTGTACAAAACACACACAAAATAGGTTAAAGGCCTGTGCAACAACAAAAAAAATTCACTCACCGAAAAACTCTACAAAACAACTAAGTGTGCAGAACGAGAATCCCTGTATCTCCTGACACGTGGGCCACTCAACAAGTTGTTAATTAAATCAACACTCGACGTCGCTGTCAATAACTGGAGCACTATCGCACTATCACGCGTTTACGGCTTACTGCTTCGCGGCGAAACGAAATTAAACTCGCGGACTTGCAAGGGTTGAGTTAGGAGAGTACCTGAGCGGTGCAGTGGCGGAGTGGAAGTGTGAAGTCAAATGGTGCGTGAGCGCGAGGGCTGCGGCGGGCAGCAGCGTGCGGTGTGTGTGCGGTGCGCCAGGGTCAGTGCCGTGGTCGCCGACTAGCGGGCCGCCGCACGGTCCGTTGTCGCCACTCGCCACTCGCCGCGTGTCCGCTCCTACAGACCGAGGGTATTTCGGTATGACGGGTGCTTCGTCCGCCGCCGTCGCACAATTCACGGCCGGTGCGAACCAGCACGAGCGACACCTCTAATAATAAACATGTTTATATTTTTTATCCGTACCGCGACTATCATTTTAATCCCCCCACCGTTTATTAACGGTCACTATTAACCATAATACGTGGCGACAGTAACGACCGCCCGTAGCCGGCGGGAGACCACGTGCGTTTCAAAATAGACGGCATTCGAAGCGCAGAATTTATTGGTGTTTTCGGCGAATTTATAGAATTCCGACTCTAGATAATCGTGAAACGACGCCAGAATGAGTTTTGGACGCGGACCCGGTCGTAAAGTGAGTTGATCACGGTTTTGTTTCGCGTTGATGAGGCGCGTGGGCGCAGAGCCGGCCGGCGGTATTGTGGCGGGGTGGTGGTGTGCGGTACGTACCGAGAGCGTGTCGGATATGGCGCTGCAGAAGGCGCCGAAGGAGCCAGGGTGGTGCGGCGACGTGGGAGTGGGCGGCGGACTGCCGGGAGTGCCCGGGGCGCTGCCGGGATCGCCTGGGACGGGAACGCGCTCCATGGCTCGCTCGGGCGGCGGCGCTGCACTGCCGCGCGCTCGCCCGCTAGCTACACCAGCCGCCCTCTACTCGCTCGTTACATAAACTACACGACCACCAATAACCGCTCTCCCACCTGTCTCTTGACGCTTCTTTTTGGCATCGCATGCAGCCCAAAACAATAATAACACTAAATAATTATAGACGCGCTATTTGCGGTGCACTCAACACTTATGCGGTGTGACACGCGGATAATTCGCGCCGATTTGTTTCTACCATAGGTATGAACGGACTAGACGCTGCCAAATGTCACCTAACGAAATTCCTCTTTGGCAACATTCCGCGAACGGGTAATGTAGCTAAAATAGGTTCAAATTAGGCGTTCGGTATGTGGACAAGGTCGACGGAGCAATGGGTGGGTGGAATGCGAAATGAAAACCGGGAAATGGTATCATCTAGGATTATCTATATTCTATCTACTGCTGACTACCATGGCCCGACCCTATCGAGCTCGATATCGCTCATTGCACTCTCCGGTCTCCCACTCTTTCGATTTAGGGTCTAACCATCCAACCACACTATGCTGAAGGCCTGCAATGCTATTTTTTGGATAATAAAGTTGGTTCCCCGTTCAAATCGAGTCAAAATTAGGAATCTTTCACACATTTTTAAAGGGGTGATACAGTTTTTCAGAATTACCAGTAATTAATTTTAATAGGTTACGCTCCCTAGAAATTAACAAAGTTTGTGTTGGTATTTTAATCACGAAACCCACGTCGTCAGTATTTTAGAGATTCCTGAAAACGTTGTAATTTCGAAACGATTACGGTAAACATTACTTATAATAATGAATTTACAAAATTAAACTGATCATACACAATGCGACACTTGTTCAGCTGTTCACATACAAACAAGGCATTTCGTCACGCTTTTACACGTACCATCTTCATTACAATCCATAAAAGAGAGGCATTTTACATTTTACAATGATAGTAAAAAGTTGATACCGCTGCCTCGAAACGATGTTTAGTCAAAGTAAAAGGGCACTTTTTATTGTAATCGCAGTGTTTTTAGTTCAGTGGTTTGTCGTCGGCGCTGAATGTGGTCGAGTGAAGCGAATCGTCGGAGGGACGGAAGTCCAATGCGGTACTAAAGCTTTACGTCTAACCTTTGGAAGTTAAACAAATAATTACCAGCGCGCGCCCCGATTGGGGGACCTTGGCTTTTGTTTTTTATCGGAAAACTTTTCCACCTTTTATTACGATTATGATATCCGAACGATCCCTGTTTAATTTCTTGTGAAGACATTCATAGGACGGTCATATCGAAAATGAAAATCGCAAACAGACTGCTACTTAGTTGTGAGTTTTTTTTTTAATATGTTGTTAGGACCACTACTACGAGTAGCGTATATCCAAGTTTGCAGCTTCGAAAGGCCTGTGCTAACTTTTGAGCACCGAAACACCGGGAAATTTGCATGTACGCAACGTCTTTATTTCAGTTTTTGAAAAAAAAAACCTCCGATTGTTTTGTAAATTGGTATACCTACATGCTCCACAACAAAATCAAATAGACACGGATTTTTTTTTTCACATGATGGCGTTAGTATTTTGGTATAGTATAGGGTTATTTTTTACCGTTTGATTGATCTGAAAGCTGGAATAAATGTGTTTCAGCATTTTTTTTTTCTCTATAAAACTAAGCGTTTTGCAGAGAATATTGTATTTTTGCGGTCTTTGGAGTGCTGCAAAGTTAGCACAGGTCTTTCGAAACTTGCGTAGGTACGCACTGGTAGTAATCCTAACAACATACCTATAAAAAAACAGAACTAGCCGTTAGTTTGTGATTTTCGCCATTTCTGGTGTTAGATATGACCCTCCTATCTGGCGAACAACGGCGGGAAAACTCTACCGTTTATCTACTTGGAAAGTATCGATTCATGTTGTATCAGATACTTACCATCTTTCGGGCAACCTCGATGTCTTACCTAACTAAAAAAAGCATAACGTTAAGACCATAGAAGTAAAAATACACGACCTAGTTACCTAATGTAAATTTTAAGAAAACGGTATTCTTGCCACGTTATTTTCTTTTTGTAATCTGTGCGTTATTCTAAGAAATGCGAAAGTTTGTGAGTAAGTGTGTTTGTTTTTTACCTTTTCGTGCTGAATCGGCTGAAATGGAGATAGCTTCTGCACACCAGACACCACGAGTATCTTAAGGATATGCTAAACTCAGAGATACTAGCTTTTTCCCGCGACTTCGTCTTCGCTGATATCCATAACGGGAAAAATTACACTTAGGCAACTCTTCATCTAAGTCTGCGCAGACAATTATTATTGTCAAGAGTAAAAGCTTGTAGGCAGGAACACAAGACATTACGTGGACGCTTACACACTTGCACTTTATTCACTCACATTACGGGCGACTTTGCAACGAAGGTGTAAGCGTCTACGTGCTGTCGTGTGTACTTTATTAATAAAATAAGCTCCATACCTTAAATACTCTCCCACGTCCAGGCCTGCTTCCTCGTGTCGCATCGCTACGAAACGCCACGACTCTGGAACACCTGTGCGGAGCCACGCTTCTGACCCCAGACTTCGCGTTGACGGCGGCTCACTGCGTCTCCTATGAAGCATACCAATATGTGTTACAGCTGAATAACCTCTGTCTCCAAGAGAACGAGATGCCGCCTAGAGCTACGGTTTTAGAGGTTATAGCGCATGAACAGTTCGATAAGTATGTGTTTAAAGGCGATCGCAAAGCAAGCAAAGGTATCGGACTCTACGTATTAAAACGTTTCAAAAAAATACTGCACACTCCTGTAATAATTGCACATTTTATATTTTATCTTCTTAGAAGATTTATCTTCCAGAGGGAGGTATTATAAGAAAGCTCCTTCTCAGGGCTCGGAAACTGAGCGCATGATACCCTACCTTTTACCTATGCGTTTATTCGCCTGTACTCGACTTGATATATTCTATTGATTTTAACGGTTTTAGGTATTCAAGAGCACACGACATTGCATTGCTGAGGCTGAAATTAGATTTGTCGAATACGTATTGGCTCAACACGACCGTATTACCAAAGTCCTCCTTCGGCGTCTCGGGTAAATACAAAAAACACATTTTATTTCGGAGACAGAGAATTTTAATTTGCAACTTTAATTGCGATCGCCGAGTGAAGATAAAAATATTGCAGATTTAAATCTGCGCTATAAATTACCATTTATTTTTAGGTGCGTTTATTTACAGCCACATACTTGATAGTGGTTGCGTAGGGGTGAAAGAAAACATTTCAGAGTGACCTGAGGCATTATATGCTGAAAATTCCCTATCCGGTGGGCATTCGCCTTATGTGCGCGGAGAATTTCTTAATGAAGCGACAATCCCAGTAATCAGCGCGGGATGAGAATGGGATGCGACCTTTTGGAACTGAGACGCGAGCGCTAAACAAACTCGCGTCGAAGCAACCTTGCCAAAGTAAAATAACGTATAATTTCGACTGATTTTGACAAGGTTCCATCCCATTCTCATCCCGCGCGGATTATACCGTCATGACCTGCCCTTTCCCCCAGTTTCCGCTTGATGTTGACTTCCGGAAAATCCTCAGGGTACATTGTACTGTACTTACAGCCTACAACTTACTTTTATTTTATACATAATTTTACATAATTTTATTTTCAGGCGAATGCGTTGTCTCGGGATATGGGGTAAAGAACCTCACTTCCCTAGAGTTGTCGGAGAAGCTACTGGGTGCAAAAGTAAAGCTGATTTCGTTGGATGACTGCTTCCAAAGACTAGGGCAATTCATGGCTCCAAGACATAACAGCGGGATGATGTGCGCGCTTGGAGATGGCGTAGATTCGTGTCAGGTGAAAATGCACTTTAAATATTTATTATTTGTATCCCATAAGTTCAGAAAAAAAATTGCCTTATGGTTTCCTAAATTAGAGAAAGCGTTACAAAAACCAAAAGGCGCCATCTAATTGCTATTTTGGCAACGAAGTCGTAGAGTACGTTATGAAAATCTGTAGAGGTCTCTTTCTAAAACTCAGCAGATGATTCAGTTAGTTTCTACATCACAACAATCGTGGTAGGAACCATGGTTTTTACAGTCGCGAATAAATCTTAATACAACGTGTTACAAAACATCCTAACTCTTTTTACAGCCGGTCTCTTTAGTTAAGCTTTGAATTTTTATATTTTAGTGTGCTGATTGTGATTTTTTTTTGTTTGTTGTGTTGTTTTTGCATTGTGTGTTTTTACAGGGTGTAACCTAGTGGTCAACAGAAAGTGAAATCTGTAAAAAAAGTCGAAAAAAACAATTTTTATTTTATAACCTCAAAATTGAAAAAAAATCATAACTTTTTTGTTTTTGATATGAGGTCAAATTTTTAAATATGATTGTGTGTGTAGGTGCATTTACATAGCTTTAAGTTGTTAAAACATTGTGAAAGTCAATGAAAACATTATTAAAAAAATACTTTTCTCCCGCCACAGCGTTTACATTTTATTAATTTAAAATCAACGGAACGTCATAGAGCAAAAAAATATTTAGGTTGTGATCCTTATCAACAGGTGCTATTACCCTGTAAAAAGAGTTAGGTACTTTTATAACACCTTGTATATAAAATACACCAATTATAACTCTGGAACGGGTGGACCGATTTTTATGATTTTTGATTTGTTGGATTTCCCTCCGCCCCGAATAGCAGAATAACCATTAAAACAACGGAAAAACTCACGAGAAAATAATATAACTCTGCGCGGACGTAGTCGCGGGCAAAAGCTAGTCTTTACAATAAATCTTAGTTTATCACTGATAACTCTGCCAGGTGAAAATATCGCTTTAGCTCTCTGTAAATAGTAAACTTTGGGGTCACAAGGTAAACACAGCCTAAATTAATCAGCAACGGGTATAAAGTGACTTACCTCTATTTCCAGGGTGACTCCGGCGGTCCGCTGCTATGTGGGACCGGGACCATCGAAGGCATCTGCAGCCACGGGCAGGGCTGCGGCGTCCCAGGACTACCGGGCATATACACCAGCGTTGGGGCGCACCTAGCGTGGATCCGGCGCAACATGGAATAACAACACCTACTACGGAATATTTAAAAGTACCTAACTCTTTTTACAGGGTAATAGCACCCGGTGATAGGGATCACAACCTAAATATTTTTTTTGCTATATGACGTTCCGTTAATTTTTAAATTAATAAAATGTGAACGATGTGTCTGGAGAAAAGTATTTTTTAAATATTGTTTTCATTGACTTTCACAATGTTTAACCACTCAAAGCTATTTAAATGCACCTACACGCACAAACATATTTTTAAATTTGAGCTAATAACAAAAACAAAAAAGTTATGAAAATTTTTCAATGTTGAGGTTATAAAATAAAAATGTTTTTTTTTTCAACTTTTTTTTACAGATTTGTCATCCTGTTGACCAGTAGATTACACCCTGTAAAAAGAGTTAGCATCTTTTGTAACACCTTGTATTGTGTAGAGGAAAGAAGAGAAAGCCTTTGAAACGTTCAACACGTAATATCTCTATTTATTTTCAAATAAATTCACATTCTGTTTATAAGTAAAGTACGTTTGTGTACTTAGAATAATGGAATACAGTCCGTTGGTAATAGACTTTACAGCACTGACCTTTTCAGAAGGTCACTGTATTTAGTGTATTTCTTTATGAACGGTAATTATCATCAGTACCACCTAACTAAGTCATCCTCGAAAAGCCACGCAGAGTTAATAAATAACATCAAATATACATTTCTTATAACAACATTTATAATACATATTTCAAAGCAAAGTGGCATATAATCTAACACTACGATACCATTGAGTTGGGGGTTGTGTAACATAATATTAATCGAATATCAAATGGTGGAGTAATGCTTACGATTTTATATAAAACTATATATTTCATAATATAGTATAGTCGAGACAATATACACAACCATTTATGTTCCATTAGATACTAGACAAATTAAGTAACAAAATCAAATCCTTACTTTCACTAATTTCAAAATGCATTACGGTCTTTTTTCTGTATTTGTATATCATACGATAATACGTTTATATAAATTATATGCCTTTTTATATGTTGCAGCGGATTTAAATATATAATTTTCGGTCACCTACAAACATACAAACACTTTAATTGTAATATTCTAGCATGAGGTATTTGACCTGCCCCTGATGGAATGCGAAAACAAACACATTGTAAGCCTAGCAAACCACACGAGTGCCCATCTAAGTTATTTAACTATCTACCAATAAGCATTAATTCATTTGTACTGCAATAATACTATATACCCATCTTACAAGCTACAACTACGCCTTTGGTAAGTTATATAATCTCACAGCAATTAAAATTATATAAGGTAATTAATTGTGACCGTTTGTTACCCATATAAGGCTATAAATATATGTTAGGAATAGGAAAAGTCCCAATCCCAAGGTCCCAATTAGAGCTCGATAGGAAGAGGTACAAATTGCATATTACATTTTATAGACCAGCACATTACATTAAATCAAGTACCACATTAACATGGAGGTTAGTCAATATGGGCTAAATATCATGTCATATTATAAAATTTTAAACATAATATATGGAATCTAGGTGTAGTGGATTGCATTTAATATTCACTTTAAATAAATCCTATGTGCAAAGACAATACGATACTTGAAAAGTCACGATGTTATAGTTTTGGGGCAACATTTTACTCTTCATACATTTGAGTAGGTATACCTACAAATAACACAAATACATATGTGTTTAAGTACATCTTAAATAGTGTGTGTTACATATTTTAGGAAACATTACCTGTTTTCTTACTCCAAATTTGACCTCAAACTTTGATGTACCTACCTAAGTATCTACCTAAATACTGACAGAAAAGTAGAAAAGAGTACCTATGTGGTACCTATACTGTTCAATGATATGACACGAATTGAAGGCAGCATTTGAACACATCATGTATGGTAATTCCGACCTTTTCTACGCTTTGGTTATTAACATAAAGAAACGTATCCGTATTATAGCGAAACATATAGGTATGCCATAACATTTGTAGATTTGTATCGGGTAACCCCAAGAAAGTTTACAATACAACGCAAAGTGATAAGACGCCACAGTAGGTTGTGACGTTGTGACCAACTTATTTTAAAATGGTGTAAGTTAGTGAGTACATTTATCTGTAATCAGAAGCAAAGTTTCCTCATGAAAATTTAAAAAAATACGTGTATACTTTTTGTGACATTAAATAATTCGGTCGAGACGAGTCTGTTACGTTTTAGCAACAATCGATTGTACCAAGATTGTAACCACAGAATTTGAACCCGCAACCTCAGGCTAACATCACACATCTAACACCTGTATAGTACACTGTAATTCACTGTTTATCATTCGCTAGCATGTGTAAGTAATCTAAAAACCTGACAAGTGCGAGTTTAACTCGCGTTGAGAGGGTTCCGTACAATCTAGATATAACTCTTTATTGTACACCAAAATGGTTCCGTTTTACCCTTTTGAGGTACGGAACCCTAAAAATAAAAACAGTGCAAACTACAAACTCACAAAATCGGACTAAGTAAAATGAAATCTTGGAAGAGAAAATCAACAACCTGCTGAGATCAAATTCGAGGTGCCACTTACTCATCAACTTAAGACCACGTGAACCATGACCTGCCTTCCGCCGGTGTGGAGGGACTCTTTGGCGACTTCGGCGTCTTGGGAGTCTGCGGCTTGGACCCGGAATCGGATGTTTTGTCTCCTTCCGTCTCTGGTTTGTCTGTGGTCGCTTGCAGCTAAAAAAACACAACAATTTGTAAGCACGGATCAGTTCGGTCTGGCTTTGTGTTACTTTGACTAAGAATAAACTGATGTTGTGTGTTATTACTAACGCAAAAATCATAAAAGGCACGGAACTCTCTATCTCTATCTAAGTTAGGCTTTAGATATCTAAACTCTAGATATCATATTCTAAAGGCACAGACGGCGTTTACTAGCGTTTTAGTGTAGGTATTTTTAGTCCCTCGTGTGCATTATTCCATGCGGTTCCAGGCGATCTACTTTCACAGACAATAAAAGGGAAATCCTGTGAATATCACAAAGGCTTTGCAAAAAAATATATACCAACCTTAATGTTCGTCTTGGCTTGCATTTCCTTTTCGTATTCCCTCACGTCGTCGATGGTCATATTGTGCCAATCGTCCATCCACGCAAACGCCTGTCGGTGACCAAGCAGTAGAATCTCACGGATTGTCTGCAAACAACGACGAACAATAAAGTATGACAGCTGTTGATAGGGAACGCCAATGTCACACTCCTGGGACTCGAATCTGCGCGTTTATTCTCAAAATAAAATTCCACTCACGCGTCAACAGTCAAAGCCGGTTTATTTGCGAAAAAATTGCTCTTATTGGAATGAACAATATTTTTTTCATATTTAATAATGGGAATATTTACGGTGCTTATTTTAGAGGATACAGGGGCTGTAGATAGGATCAAAGTTATAAGAACTACGCTGTTATTTTCATTGCACAAGGGTACAGTCATCGAGCGAAGCACTTCACACTAAACACATTTCACCAAGGCTAGGCAAAAACATAAAACCAGAAATTACATTATTCTGAATCAAGAGTACAGTAAATGTCAATTATATCTTCCCATGCAGCAAAAACACCTAATCTCATTCAATAAATCAATAAAGCAAGAAAGCTTGGCCCACAAAGCTGATAGGATTGTATGGGTATTGGGTGCTGGGCAAGCATACTCCACCTACCCTAAACCCTTTATTCGCAACTCTGTCCCCTTTCAAAACTGACACCAGTGTGGTACACGAACCAGGAGCTGCAGCATCTGGGTGGTCAATTCACTCATCTAGTGTTAGATTAGGGTGACACTGGATGCTATATGAAAAATCTCATTCCATAGATGCAAAGACCAATGTTTTTAAACCAAGAATAAAAATATGTACGTGTATATTGTGGTACACCCCACGTTGTATGACGTTTTGCCTGGCTTGGAACATATATATTTTTATGGCTACATACAACACGAGTTGAACAACGAAACCCTAAAAATAGCCTAAGACAATAAACCGAAAATAATCGACGACAAACAAACCAGGGCGTGGCGCGTGTTTATAAACGGAAGTGCCGCCCCGTAGCTTGCTTTCTGTGACATCATTGTCAGATTTAGATTTTAAGCTTAGACTCATAAGGTCCATAGTCCCGGATACGAGATGAGAGATGTTTCAAGTGTGTGAAAAGCCATGCCTTATCTCATTTCCGCGTCGACTGAAGCCTTTTTCGATCGTGCATGCTACTCAAAACTCTATCTCTATCTCATCTCAACATAGTATAAAACAAAATCGCTTTCATTGTCTGTAGGTCTGTTTATCCGCTAACTCCTCCTAAACTAAGCAACGGATTATGATGCGGTTTTCACCGTCAGTTAAAGATTTAATCACCGAAGGATTATATGTTATGCTCCCCGGAGTGGCTAGTTTTAGCTATAAATCAACTTACGCCTTGAACAAATTCCTCCACCCGCGTCTGGAGGCCCCACACCTCGAACTTGACATGGACGGCCTTATAGCAGCACATGATGGGCTTCTGCGACTCCCTCCAACCCTCGACCAGCGGCCCGCGGCCCGTCTTCGCCGACTTGAAGAACTTAGGGTCCTCCGCCTCTTTGTAGTGATGTGGCTTTATCTCGTCGTAAGCTATGTCGAGGAAATCGACCTCTCTCGTTTCCAGCTCTTCTGGAGTGAGGCCTAGACACTGCAATAGTAAGACAAGGATTTGGAGTGATTAAAAAGGAATAGGTATAAGAAAGCAAGCCTACTCCATCTAACTAAACAATGTCCCAGGCACTGCAGCGTCCGAGTGGTCACTTCACCAATCTAGTCTGATTGAGGGTGCCACTGGACGCTGTATGAATCATCTCATTATGCAGATGCAGAAGCCTATTTATTCAAAAAGAATGTAGATTCTGATTGATGAACATTTCAGATGCTTAGTTGTTGTTTTGAACAACATGTTAGTTTTGAACTGTGTAAATGAGACAATGCAGCATAAATAGTATAATGATATAACTTACATTATCAGTTGTGCCATTGTTATCTTCGTATCTTGTTTGTATGGATATTGAAAACTTTGGTATGAAGGAACACTGCAAGAAAAAAAAATACAGAGTAGTTACTCATAGACCTATTGATAAATAATCATACTCACTGTATACTCTTCTTTATACTCACTGTGTACTCTGCCAATTTGTGTAGGATCATGGGAAGAAAAGATAAAACATTTATTAATGATACATCATATTTCAGTAGCTTCAAAGGCAAATAATAAATTCTTGCCAATTTTTTTAATGACTGCAACCAACGAACAATAATTTTGCTTGTAAACAATTCTGCTTGCTATTGATAAACTGCTACATTGACTTACCTGTAATTGTGTATGGGTAGTAGTTCCATGCCTTTTCTGTGATATAAAACACTTTGGGAATCATTGACTGCAACCAATAAGGCAGGTGACTGGAAATAAAAATAATATAATTACTATTGTTACATGGCCTGTATTAAGAGTAAAATTGGCTGCTATGTACTGCATAAATAGATCATCAAGAATTTATACATGACCTAGATGGCCAAGTAGGCAATATATTTTTTGACTCACTGAAAAGATTTTTAATCTAAACCCAACTTGAAGTATACCTAGACAAGTGGATCCTCTTCTCAGTGAATTGGCCCTGTCCGTTGACTTCGTCGGTGACCTCCTCATTGGCCACCACCTCAACACCCTCCCCATTGCTGGACTGCTCGAAGCTGTGCCGAGCTATCATGTAAAGTTGGCCGATACGGTACTGAAAAGGACATTTTAATCAATTGTTTTTGGGCCAGAATACTGTAATGCAGACTGCATTTTTACTAGCTACCATAACCTTCTTCAGAGTGCATGTTTTAGGGTATGCAGGGCATGATGAGAAACAGATATGGTACAGATGTTTTATCTCACGATGGCGGATGAGCCATACTTGTGTGTGTAAATATACATGCTCATTGTCTTTGCGTGTGTCTTTGAATTTCGAATTTTTGAGTTACGCACACGAGAGCGTGCGTCTATACGCATTACTACTACAAGTATGGCTCATCCGCCTTCGTGAGTTAAAACAACTGTACCAATAAAGTGCTGCAAATCTAGTACTCTATACATAATATAATTATAAAAGCTAGTGCGATGTTGGTAAGGTAATCATATTAGTTATGTGTAATGAGGAAAACGGGGTGCGGGTCAACTCAGTAACTTAATTACGACAGGGCAAATATGTACACAACAAGGTTAGATATCATATTTCATGAGATAAAGGAATATGGAGTACAGATCGTTAAAGAATAATAAAAGTGATACCTTTATTAGCTAACAGTTACGACAAACAGCACACAAAGGAGAATACACAAAGGATTTTTCAGTTTCGAAGCAAAGTTCAGAGGGAATATTTTTTTACTTGTTTACTTACCTCTTCCACGGTCATTGGCATACATATTCTGTATTCTTTAGTAAGAACCATTATAATTATTGCTTGTGTTGACCACTTGTATTTAATACACCAAATCACAAAATATCTGGAAATTCAAAATTTTGTGGGAGTCAATCAAACTGCGACCGTCGGACGAACTTTCCACCACAGAATAAATCGTATATTTTTTGACATCTGAAATTTTTTATTTCCACTCTGTGATTAATAGTGTGGGGACGATCCGGACGGAAGTAATAAAATCCGGACCGGATGTGTGGTCTAGCTTTATTTTCTTGTCTATGGAAGTAGTTACACGCTCAATCCAAAAGCCAAAGAGAATGGCAGCATCACGCCTAGCATGAGTCATCCACAAAAACTTTGTCGAGAAATCAAGTTCGATAATACTTTTCAGTCTAGGTCTACAGGGTTGAACCAGACTAAAGGGTAAGCACAGGCATGCAATGATAATACAGATGGAATCTAGGATCAAAAAAAAAAATCTTTGTAAAGGGAAAACACGGTGAAAACAATGAAATAATACTTTTGTAGTTCCTTTATTGTATTTTAAATAAAATATAAAAGAGTAACATAACATAATGCAGAGAGGCATTGGTTAATTACATAACTACACCTATTTTCATTGCCAAACAAATTAATTGAACAAAGTTTTTGATTTTGATTATTTTCCTACATTTACAGTTAAACTTAATTTACAAATACGGCAGCCAAGTCATCATAATCATATGTTCTTTTGAGGAAAAGATCAACTAATGATATGCCTGTAACATTGTGGAGACCTGTATTTATTGGCAAGGCAGTCAAATTAACTGACACCGAGCCTCCAGGCTCCAAGGGACCAAGTTTCCTGTTAGAAATGCCACACCACAGCAAACTGGAATCTTGGTGTGACTTAAGTTTCAATATCAAATCCAATGTTCTATCACTTGCATTCACTATCTTGCATCTAAAGTCGAAGGCTTTGTCTATAGCCACCTTGTTAGGCAGCCTTTCATAAGTCAGCCTGATATCACCATAGTCCGGAGTCATTCTTTGTAGCTGGCTAGTTTGCAGCCTCCCCTTTTCACCTAAGTTTGATCTCCATACAATGTCAAGCTTGCCAATGTTTTTAGCAGCTGCTAGCAATTTGATCTCCTTTGCAATGTTCTCTCTTGGTGAGAGGCAGTACAAGTATTGACAGCTTTCCTGAGGTTGTAATAGGGTGATATCACCAAATACTGACACACCATCTCCACAATCATTCAATGATTTGACTGTAAACTGCTGTGAGCTCTCCAGGGCCACTTGCTCCAATGTTATGGGCCCAGAAGTGATGTTCTGCACTTGGGCTTCCAAGTATACATCATCAGATTCAGCATTATAGAACTTTGTTTTCACATCTAAGGGTTTCATGACTTCAAACTTGAAGAACTTCCTAAATGATGCTAGAGTGTTGTAGTGTGACATGTATGTCACTTCACAGACAAGGATGTGGGTCCCCAAGTCTTTGACTTCATGGTGAATGACGTCACTTAGGGTTTCGTCGACACCAAGCAACACAGGGATTTGGTTCTGTTGAGTTGATAGAGGTATCCTCTGAGAGTTGGTTTGCAAGTCTGCCTTGATGGAGACGCTTTGAACTGGTTGGTTGGTTTCATTGTGAACGCAGACGTAACAGGAGAAAGTTTCTCCAAGGTAAATGTTTCCGAAGCTCTGTGGTAACAGCAAGAACTGGCCAGCAGTGAGGGTTTCCATCTGAGTAACAGAAGTGGCGTCATCCTTTAGGTAGTTGTTCAGGATGTTACCTGGGAGATCTTTGGAGTCACACGTCACGATCCTGGGGCTTATCAGGGCCGGTTTCGTTAGCCTCATCACTTTCAAAGCGACCAGTTGTTCCGTGACGTCTTTCGGATCCATGATTCGGAGTTATGCGCTGCTCCAAGCACCGGTTAAAGAACTTACACTTATTAACCGATGGAATTTCAAGAAAATCCCTGTAAAACTATCATATCATTGGAAAAATAGACTCAAAATATTTTCAACCAAAATATTTTTGGGAGGAATCCACAAATTAAAAAAGAATCCAGAGATTACAAAAATCTGTCAAATTTCGCTTACGATAAAAAAAATGTTGTCTGTGCTTTTGAACAAGGCCGTGTTTCAAAATCGATTGTGCTGACGTCGAGTGTTTAATTTATCTGTGAGTGAAATTAGACAGCTGTCAAAAAAATGTCTGTGAACAAAAGAGTTTTCGAATTTTTCAGTGCTGAAAAATCTTAATTTCCAAAATATTTCCACAGTAATTTCATTTTCCGATGAAAAAATATCAGTTTCAATCGATTTCCGACCGTCTCTACTTCGTGCCCGACATAAAAAACGATTTCTGAAACTTTGTGTAAATACTGATGTGGCCCAATCATTATTGTTCACGGTTCCAGTTGTGTTGTGTAAAATTAATTTGCCTGCCAATTTAAGCGTCTAATAGTTTATAAGAACTGGTGTTGTGATAATATTTGTAGTATAAAATGGCATATCAAACATTTTTACAAGAGTATATGCTCATACCCCCTGTTACAAGAGCATACACTACTGCTTGTGTTATCACTACTCTAGCTGTGGTAAGTACTACAACTCTTCAATATCGGGTAGTCAATCGTATATACGTCGTTTAGTACAACAACATTTCCATAAATATTTTGATAATCTCTGTGAAATCCTGTAATCCAGTAACTTGTTTATCTTCTATTACAGCAACTCGACCTGGTGTCGCCGTTTCAACTATACTTCAACCCAATCGTAATAGTCAAAAAGTACCAGCTATGGAGGCTGATCACAACATTCCTGTTCTTCGGAAACTTAGGGTTTAATTTCTTCTTCAATATGATATTCACATACAGATATTGCCGCATGTTGGAAGAGGGATCTTTCCGGGGAAGGACAGCTGACTTCGTTGTCATGTTCTTATTTGGAGGAATTCTTATGATTGTATCCTTTTATAAAAACCTGATGGGCTGATGATGGTGATAATAAAACCTGAGTATGATAACTTTGGGTCCAGTTTTGTCATTGTTTGAAAACAATGTTAGTGTAACAACATGTTACTGTGGTGTAGTACATACTGGTTGAGGCCGGGGGTGGGGGTGGCCTTTGCCCTGTAATAGGTCACACACAATGTTAAGGCTACATGCAAAAAATACTTATACTCATACAATCATAGCTTGAAATAAGGTGTACCAATTCAATGTTTTTCTCAAACCTATAAAATATATGTAACATCTTTTGTCACCTTTTTTTTATAATATTCCTCAACTAAAATCTCAGTTGTGTGCATTCTTCGTGAATCTACTATTTCTAGGTCAAGCATTTACAATCATGATAGTGTACGTCTGGTCCAGACGAAACGTCTTTGTGAGAATGAACTTCTTTGGCCTCATGAACTTTCAGGTAATTATTGACAGCAAATTCTCACACTCATATTTTTGAAACTGAATGTCCCAAGCACTGCAGCATCTAAGTGGTCACTTCACCCATCTAGTCTGAGTCTGGGCCTCTGGACGCTGTTTTAATCATTCTCCTCGGAATAGTCGAACCAGACCCATGACTCAAGCGTGGCATGATCTTGTAAAGGCCCTTTGTACCTTTGGGGTACCATAAGACAGCAACAACATAGTTGATCCACAGACTGCATGCCCTAAATTATGCCTCAGAAGCTCAGGTTTCCTCATCCCTATGTGAGACTATGACTGACAATGTTTGCTATGACTTGGTTTACTTTCAAAATTATGTACACAAGACAGCACATAGACACTAACATGCTAGCACTCTACTCGGTTACGTTATAAGCGACTTTACAACAAAAGTGTACACTCTGTCATGCTGTCGTGTGTAAATTTGTGGATTTGTAGCTACACTAATCATTAACTGCAGGTGCAGGTTTCATCGCAATTTTGTTTTCTTATTTTCAGGCCCCATATCTTCCATGGGTGCTGCTTGGATTCTCCGTTCTACTAGGCAATGCTATATCGGTTGACTTGGTGGGAATGGCTATCGGACACATGTATTTCTTCCTGGAGGATGTGCTGCCTCCACAGCGAGGGGGACTACGGGTGCTAAAGACTCCCAAATTTCTGTAAGTATAAATTATGATTGCGTATAAGTTATGATGATGATGATGATTCAGGAATTTTTGCTTGGAAAAGTATGTAACAAAAATCTGAACATCCATCCATATAAACATTGTCTTATTATTTTTCATATTAATTGCAGAAAGAAGCTATTCGACCCAGCCCCAGAAGACGCAGACTATGTTCCTCTCCCAGAGATGGCCAACGCCAGGCCCGGAGGCTTCAACTGGAACCGCCAGGATGACGATGCTGCCGGGGCTGACGGTGGCAACAGATAAATTACTCATATGAGCAACTGTGAGTGGGTCCATGTGCTAAGTAGTCTACTATGCAGTTTGGGATTCTATTTTGACTTTAACTGTATTTGACAACCCATGGTTAATTAACAAAGACTAATAAACGGACGTGTGTGAGACACCAAGCCAAATGTTCTCTTCTAGTGTACTGTAATGTGTCAGATTTGTTGTCATATTAAAAGGCCGTAAGCCTATCAATGTCTCTACGGTTCTATGAAATGTACAAAATATATTATTTACAACTGTGACATTTTAGAGCCTGCGCAGACGACGCACAGTGGCGGACAAAAAGTCCGCGGCGCCCTCTTATTACTACAGTAATAAGGTTGCACTTTGTCCTCGTCTCGCCTGGCAGTATACGCAGACAAAGGCAACCTTATTACTGTAATAATAAGAGCGCGCCGCGGACTTTTTGTACGCCACTGTGCGTAGTCTGCGCAGGCCCTTTGTGGAACTCATGTACAGCGTATTTTATAAGGGTTTTGTTTAAACGGGCTTCGAAATAAATGGTTAGCACTTTAAAATATTGTAGCACATAAAAATAATTGTTCATTTTGAAATCAAAGTAAATGGAATCATAATTGTGTAAAAACCAACTTTCCTACCTTTAGGTGAAATGCCAAAGTGCAGAGTAATTATTTCAAAGTGCGTTTATATATTTCCCATTTTGTAATAGGTGATAAACTATTTAAGGATTTGAGAAAAAATATTTTGAGTTAATTATTGGGTTTGTTTTAACTTGTAATTATTTATGTAATAAAAATATTACCTATTTAAACTGACTATTCAATGAAAGAATAAAAAAAACTGAAGGGTAATTTTCGAATCACATATTTATTTTTAATAATTTCACACATAGTTTCAGGTATTTCCACATTTTTGTATTTAATGTATTTGAGCCTCTGCTATTCTGCTTACATGGGAACATTAGCGTGAGGTCATAATATAATATGTCTTTACAACATACATAAACTATTACATGTTAATGCTGGCTAGTCCTTAGCTGACATGACATTACAATGAATATTAAAGTATTGACGAACCACTATTACGAGGTGAGGTGCCACATTGACGCGCATTTCTAGACAGGAAATTTGATTTTAGGCGGTCTGTCGCCTTAGAATTTATCATTTGTTAGTTTTTCATTCATCTATCTGTAACGAGGAGTTTCAGAAAAAAATATGAGGCTGCTAACAGGTGCTATTATACAAAATAAAAGAAATCTACAAAACTTATTATCAATCACACACCTGCACAAAGATTATCTTTTCTGAGTCACAATCACAACGAGTGATTATTGAACATGTCACTCCATAACTTTTTTTGTTAAAAACTACAATAATAATAACAACAGTAAAACTATCTTCAGTCTTCATTCAAACATCAAAACATTCACCCTAAATTCCAGCGTGTTTCCTTTCGAATGGTTCATAATATGTAATTCGAAGGCTGCTTATAAATTAGAAATAATAAAGAAGAAAATGTTTACAAAATACAGCAAGATATGTTCGTAAATGACAATGTCCAACAACCAATCTTCTTCGTAAGCAAAAGAAAACGACTGTTGATGACGTCACATACATCACAAAAACCCATGCAGAGAAACTGGGACATACAAATGTGACACAACTTCTTATCAGATCATCATACAGACCCCTTAGACACCACATACCAAACCCATGGGTAAAAGAAATAAATTCCATACATTATACAATGGTCGTCTCCGCAGTCATGTTTACATCATATGGTACAGTATCAAACACTAGAACAAGAATCCCATTTTCAAGTAATAATCAGACAGATGAAGGTACTTAATAAACAATTTTATTGATCAATCGTTAACTCAAGCACAGCCCAAAATTAATTAAACATGTAGTTACAAAAGTTTAAAGCCTTTAACATTCGACTATGACACTTGTCCACATAGTTAGTAGGTTGATTTATAAATGCCAAGTTTTTTGAGTAAGTATACAGTCATACTCCCGAAAATATCGAACTAGAATCAAAGGCTAAATTCTATGTTTGTTTTACTAAGACTACAGCGTATGGGTACTTTACATACTATGCATTAGGTTTGCGGAAGCGTAATTAGTTGAAAATCAACAATGTTGAACAGTGATGTGTTGCTTACATTTTAATTTGAGCAAATTAATCCAAATATTTTTTTTCTTCGCCTAATCAATGAAGCGACGTTGGGTCCGAGCGACGAAGAGACAAAAAAACGATTTAGACACCACTCTCGAACAAAACATAATAATCGATGTTAATGATATCCTTATGCCAACGAAATATAAAGATAAGTAAGTTTTTGGTGTATTTTTCAATCTAACACTAAAATTTCGCAGTATGTACCCACCATATTGATTAATTAGCATCTAATTCACATGTCGACAGCTTCATAGAGCTACAATCGCCAGTAGCACCGTTATGTCATCGGGCTTACCACCTGCAATCAAGAGAAAACACAAGTTAGTAAAATAAACTTATCATTCTTTGTTTTCAATACAATGGAGATCAGAGTTCACTTTCGCTACCTCATAATTAACGATTTTTCTAACCGTGTGCTAAACTGCTGTGAACTTAATGCCGTCTCAGTTCAAACAAAAAAAATAATGTGCAAAATATCTAGTTTTGTTGCTGTATTTTTCAGCTAAACAGTTGTATTTTTTTTCTGGATTAGCATGAGCGCTCTTGATTTACATAGAGTGGTGCAGTGCTGATGTATACTCCAATCACTGTTGTGAGCCGTTTTCAAAGCACAAATTCAAATCAGTTCATAGATGGCGCTTACAAGCTGGGCATAGAAGAACCGCAACGCGACTGTCAAAATTTCTAAAGTTTCATTCCACAGATTGAAAATATAATTTAACTGTCAAACCTTTCTAGGTGTATCGAGCTGTAAGGCCGGCCACATAAAGACGGAATTCCGGACGGAGAAAATTCTAATCGAGATTCCGAACGCAGTGACTGCATACAAGTCTATGGACCTACCATACACATACTGTTTTTTTCCGTCCGGAATTTTCATAGATTTGTATGCAGTTGTTGCGTTCGGAATCCCCATTCGTTTTTCCGTTACGGAAACATTCCGTCTGAATGTGGGTGGCCTTAATCTCGATACAGCCGCTCACACTAAGCCAGCTGGGGCCTTAGCCTGTAACGCAATGGTGCCAAAATGGGCCCCCGGTTGACGGTTTCAATGAATATTAATAATAAATTAATGCTGTCGGTGCAGCGTCGGTCCTTTTAATGTTTTTGTAGTACAGCAAAGAATATTATGAGTCTATTTCTAGAGGATTAGTTCGCTGGTGGTAGGAGAACAACTAAAAAATCCCGGTTTTGTCCTTCTACCTGGGACGCCATTGATACGCCATTGTGTTACAGGCTAAGGCCCTAGAACACATAACCCTCACCTATAGCATCGATGCCGTTCTGGCGCGCACTCTTAGCGAACGGCGACATGTAGCACCCGTCGAATGACAGGTTCCGAGCCATCCAGGCGATGGAATTGGCTACGGCCTGCAGCTTCTCCGCCTCGCCGGCCAGCCCGTCGGCGCGCCGCATCTCCGCCACAAGGACATTCTCCGGGACGTTGTCGAAAACGCCATCGGTGGCAACCAGGATTACGTCACCACACTCCACTGGGAACTCTGAACGCTCCGCCGATTCGGGGCTGCGGGAGAGGGGGGGCGTTAGGTTTTGTGTTTCTAATTTACCGTATACAATTTTGTAGATGGTTCGGTAGATTGACACGACGTAAGGGCTGGGCCAAATGACTGCGCTGCGACGTCGCATCGCAATCATTTTCATACATTTAACAGTTAAAATGTACCTAGGTATATGTAGATTGATGTGGTGCGACGTCGCAACGCAGTGATGAGGCCCGATATTTACTTTGCCGATGAAGGGTAACAACATAGCGACACTCTCATTCAACAAACAGTTTTATGGGTAGTTCTGCTTATACAAGGTGTTACAAAAGATGCTAACTCTTTTTACAGGGTCATGGTTAGTGATGTACGCTTGGAAACATTGCCACTCCCGGCAATGTTTCCACTGGAAACATTGCCGGAAAGTTTCCGAAACTTTCCCAATGTTCCCATAAATTCCCAGTAGTTTTTTTGTTTATAATTCATGCTTATTCTTGAAATATCGCGTTCGTTAATCACGTGACAATGCATAAGCGTCTTTCCTCACAGTGTTGCCATATAGAAACTGCATAAAATGGGTATTTTCTTTAAAAATTCCATGAAATCCCTACTTATTGCCAATAAAAGTGAATTATTCATATGATTTACATATATTAGTGAAGTCAATCATGCTGATTCTTGAAATATCGCGTTCGTTAATCACGTGACAATTCATAAGCGTCTTTCCTTACAGTGTTGCCATATAGAAACTGCATAAAATCGGTATTTTCTTTAAAAATTCCATGAAATCCCTACTTATTGCCAATAAAAGTGAATTATTCATATGATTTACATATATTAGTGAATTCAATCTTCAATGAAACTCAGAGTTATTGTGTTTTTTTGTCTTCAACCATTGGCTACCGATGTTATGCTCCTTGACAATGGTCAACAGTGGGCTGAATTGATTGACTGATCGCGGGTTTCTATAATATTCCAAATTATTAATACTAGTAGTTCGCCCCGAACTGTAAACTCGGGATGTATAGGTACATTTCCCCAGGTAAGCCATGAAACTTGGTAGATGAATGAATTAGACAACGGGGTACTCTAAGAAAAGGGCTCGACGAGATCTACCCGATAAAAGTATCAAAACTTTAAGTGCCCATATCTCCTAAACGGCTAATGCTAGACCCATGTTCATGGTACTCTAAGAAAAGGGCTTGGCGAGATCTACCCGATAAAAGTATCAAAACTTTAAGTGCTCATATCTCCTAAACAGCTAATGCTAGACCCATGTTCATGGTACTCTAATAAAAGGGCGTGACGAGATGTACCCGATGAAAGTCTCAGAGTACCATGAACATGGGTCTAGCATTAGCCGTTTAGGAGATATGGACAGTTACAGTTTTGATACTTTTATCGGGTAGATCTCATTGAGCGAGCATCATGATCACTGTCACTGATTTTATTAGCCTAATAAAGGAATCTCTAAGATTAATGAATAAGCTCTACTAAACTGTTAGTGAGAAGAGTTTAAACCATGTTTAAACTCCGACTGTGCGGGAAGAGTTTAAACTGTGTTATCAATGAGCGTTCTGTAATACCACCGTGAAACCCTCATTTCTTATAAACGACATAAAATGGTCAGCCACACATGCCACCCGTATAATTTTCGATTTATGAGGAAAAATAAAAAATAAAACATTTTTTTTTCTTCTAAGTTCATGTTATGCATGTATGCTACGGAACCAACGCTGCGCGAATCCGACTCGACCTTGGCAGGTTAAGGTAGTGTGTGGTTGGTTAGGATTTTAAGTTGTAGCTGTTTAAATCTAGAATTTCGTACTTTGTGACATATCATAAAGGGAAACAGTAACCTTTTTAGTTGTTTAAAACGTTGCGGGCGACTGTTCCATTATCTTTTTCATAAAATTCATCACAACACTATACAAGATCATCGATATTTGCATAAATAATGGTAAAGTTTACCAACAAATATCCCGAGAAATATTGCTTGGAAACTTTGCCGGAAATAAACTGGAAACATTGCCAGGAACATTGCCGGGAACATTCCCAATGGGAAACATTGGCGGAAATAAACTGGAAACATTGCCGGAAACATTCCCAATGGGCTGGAAGTTTTCAAAGTTATGGGGTTTTTATTGATAATTTATTACCTGGTGTATAGAGAATCGAAAATCATGTACAGTTCAGCAAACAAATATTGGAATATCTCAAGATTTGAGCAAAGTTCCCAGTAAATTCCCAGTTGGGGAACATTGCCGGCAATGTTGCCGGCAATGTTTCCAGCGATTGGGAATGTTCCCGGGAACGGTACATCAATAGCATGGTACCTGATGATAGGGATCACAGCCAAAATATTTTTTTAGCTCTATGACGTTCCGTTGATTTTTAAATAATTAAAATGTAAGCGCTGTGACGGAAGAAAAGTATTTTTAAAATACTGTTTCCATAGACTTTCACTATGTTTTAACAGCCTGAAGCGATTAAAATACAGCTAAGCAAACAACCTTATTTTTTAATTGGAGCTAAATCCAAAAACAAAAAAGTTTTGAAAATTTTACAATTTTGAGGTTATAAAAAAAAAGTTGTGTTTTTCAACTTTTTTTTGCAGATTTGGCATTATGTTGACCAGCAGGTTACACACTGTAAAAAGAGTTAGTATCTTTTGTAACACGTTGTAGTATAGTTCTCGCCAAACATCTAGTCCGCTCTGAAGTTGCCGCGCTATACTACGCTTTGCGCAGGTTTTCAATGGGTAGGTAATCGTATGAGGTAGTGGCCACCCCTGGTGTCAGAGTTTTTTAGGCCACCCAAAGGGTCTCTGACATGGCTTAACGATTGTATTTATCAACAACAACCGGGACCAACGGTTTAACGTGCCTTCCGAAGCACGGAAGCGCTCAGATATTATTGCCACTAGCGGTCACCCATCCATGGACTGACCGCGGCCGTTGTTGCTTAACTTTGCCAATCGATTAAGAACGGCTAGTACAACTAGGCTGTGAGCGCTTCTAGCGTTCTAGGTTCTTCTAGGTTTTCAATTTGGCGGCTATACATGAAAAACCTGCGCAACGCGCGGCACGCCAACTTCAGAGCGGACTAGATGTTTGGCGAGAACTATAGTTGTAATAAAATGGCACACTATACCAAGGACAAGTTTCTATACCGATGCGATACCGGCGGCGGTAGGATACCTTTCTAAAGTAATATCTTTAGAAAACATCTTTAAGGTAGGTGCTTACAGTCGTACGTAGGGACGACGAGCATAAATGAGTGTTCCGAGTACAGATTAGGAAGTCCTACTTACAACGATTCCTTTAGGATGTGGCGCAATGAGGACTCGTTAGAGGTCTTTAGAGGGTTCAAAACAACAGTGGACTTTGCTACCCAAAACAAATCAACAACAACATAACATTTATGTCGTAATATACGAGCACGTGAGAATTTAATACCTGGCAAATATCCAATGCGTTAAAACCTCTAATATTAGTACGGGCAGAAAATACAGCACTGCTGATTGTGGAATGGGCACATGACTGCGAGACGTATGGCCGGGAAACTTGTGATCACAACACAACGAGCGTCCGCACTAAAATTATAACATTTATAACTTTCTGAATTAGGTAAGTAGCAAGGATACGACACTAGTCTTGCGTTCTACTGAACGAGCTACATACAACCAACGACACATTTTGTGTTTTTTCACATACATTCCATTGGACACCGTCTCGGCTCATTGAGTGCTCGATACATTGACGCTTCGCGGCTTAGTGTGACGTCGACGTTTTGCACTCAACCATACAAAATAGTGAATTAGGTACACACGACAGCACGTCGACGCTTACACGCTAGCACTCTACTCGGTTACGGGCGACTTTACAACAAAGGTGTACAGTCTGACGTGCTGTCGTGTGTACGTACAAGTTTACTTAAAACCTTCGCAGAAAAATAATTTTGTCTCTACATTTTTTTTCATAAAGTTTATTATAAGTCTTGTATATTCCGCTTACGTTCTTCCAACTATCCGCCGAAAATCCTGTCGCCATTAGATTCCTGAGGTAGACTTCGCCGACTTCGCAATGGAGAATCAATGGTAAAAATATGCCAGACTTGGTTCTACATAAATTCCACCTTCCTACTGGCTTTTCTAAAAATTGGTTTTTATAGTTCGTACCTAAATAAGTTACAGAAACAACGTGGACTCTAAACCCAAAGGCAAATAAAAAGCTGTATTTCAACAACAACGAGTGGAGTCTTTCCTCTTTCCTCTGAAAATAGATTCGGAGACGATGCCAAAACTTTCGAGTTGAATAGACTGAACCTAAGAATGCTTTGACAAAAACCTTGTAGTATTCGAAAATCGTATACTTATCGTATCCACTTCTTGTATCTAATTATTCTAAAGAGTGAACCTACAATATCTAACAGAATATAAACCTACGCGTTATGTGAATGATCACGATGCATGATATTCTTTGCCGATTCACATAATGTATGTAAGTACGCACTTTAGAAATCAACGAACTTCAGCTCGCGTAGCATAAGTCTGGGTTAAAGGGTATCCATGGGTTTATAACTCTAGCTATCCCGCTCTACGTCTAACAAAATAGTGAGATACATAATAATATATGTTTATGTAAAGTACTAGTGGTTCGCCCCGAACTATGAACTCGCGACCCCATATCTCAGTAACCCCTCGACCGATTTGGCTCATGTTCGAACTTAAAAATTATCTTGGCCTCATTTACCTGCCTACCAAATTTCATCACGATCCGACTAAATTTACTCAAGTTATCGTCGAACGAACATTCATACATACATACATACATACAAACGCCGGATTGTTCCAGTAGACTCGGAGAACTTCGCTCGCTCGTTCAATAATCCCCTTATGTACTGCCTAACCCAACCTTATGCTACGCCTGCTGGAGTGAAATGCTGCCAGCCCACCTGTTGTGCTACCAAGCTACCACAGAATGTTTGATCGCTCGCGGCGGATGTTAGATTGAAACAGATTAGTGTTCGTGTAAACACCTGAACATGTTCCACCCTCATGTTAAATATGGGGTGACACAAAAAAACAAGATAAGTAAGTCTGACTATCACAGCTATGACATACATTTCGTAAGAAGCGCAAACCTTGAGGATTGTTACCGCCGTTATCATTGTTGTAATAACCTCTTGCTTTGCTTTCATTCGATATCAGATAAACGCTCAGTGATTTGCTTTCTTATTCATTCGGATACTTGCATCAAAACACGTTTGTGACGGAATTAGACCATGTAAATAGTTCAATTGAAAGTGCCCTTGAAGACGAAGACACTATAAAAAACAAATAAATAAAAAGATAATGACCAATTGCTTATTTTATGTCGGCGATTACCTTCCATTTGCCTTCAAATAAACTGCAGAAACATGCCGAAAAAAGCTACTTTCAGAGCGAAACTAAAATTGACTACCGCAGAAAATGCGTTTCATGGCTACGAAACAACTTTACAACCCATGTTTGTTGCCTGTTTTAGGACCACTAAGAAACAACTTACCAATATTAACGCAACTCATTATAACTTATTATTACAAATAAGGTATATAACCCGTGTCATTAAAGAAAACATTTAGGTCGGAGTTAAAAACCTAGCGTTGTCTCGCTTTGACTGTATTAATTAGAGCGAGAGGGCGAGTGTTTTGAAGTCCATCCTAAATGTTTTCTTTAATGGCACGGGTTATAAGTACTTTACTTTACGAGAGGTAAGGTTTCTACTTTTAGGATTGTAATAATTGTTGATATGCAAAGGACTCCTCTCAGAGATCAACATTTATTGATCATGCTGAGCGATAGGTTATTTTTGTTCTTAATCCTAAACTAGTGGTTCGCCCCGAACTTTGAACTCGCGACCCTATATCTCAGCAACCCCTCGACCGATTTGGCTCATGTTCGAACTTAAAAATTCTCTTTGCCTCATTTATCCGCCTACCAAATTTCATGACGATCCGACTACATTTACTCAAGTTATCGTCGAACGAATATTCATACATACATACAAACGCCGGATTGTTCCAGTAGACTCGGAGAACTTCGCTCGCTCGTTCAATTAGCTCACCTATCGCTCAGAACGTTCCTGTCATGTCCAGGAGGCGGCAAGCTCAGCTGGTATGGAGTGTTGAAGTAATGTTGCTGTTCATGGGAGCGGTAGACCACGCGGCCGGCGCGCACCACCATGTAGCCGCTGTCTCCAATGTTGGCTGCCCGCATCACGCTCGTGCCACGGTCCAGGATCATCACGCAGGCTGTGCTGCTACCTGTAGCAAGGAGTCTAGGGTTAGTCCTTGGGAAATGGAAAGGATGTTGACTGTGTTTTGGGTTTAATGAACTAAATTGAAGTAATTAACTACGAGGTGACGTTGAATTCGTTATCCCAACAAAAATATGTCAAGCAGATATGAATTCATAAAGGCAATTTAACGGAGAATTCTGACAGCTTTCAACGAACTACATATTCATAGGTATATTCAGCCGACTGAGGATCAAAGAAAGACACAACAGTTATGATACAAAACTAGGTTAATTATCGCAGAAACAGTGAAAAGCACAGGTTTATTTTTACCACATGGTTATTTCTATTCTACATAATGTACCTACATAATGCAAAAACAAAATACAGTTGTTAGTATGTATGCCATTAGGTCATTCACTTTTAATCCTCGGTCACACGAGTCAAATGGGCTAGTTTTCAGCAGCAGAACTAGTAAATATTACATAATGTGTGGCAGAACACAGAAGCTTGTGAGTATTGTGACAGTGCGTTCAGTGCTAGAAATCAGCGAAATCAATCGGATCTAATTTAAATTAACAATAAGCCGAAACTATCAATTCGGGCACAAAATTGGCGAAAACGCGAGTCTGACGCAGAAATACTCCTGTGTGGGGACGCTGTGCCAAGACGCAACAACGCGCTGGAGCGTTTATTTGCTTAGTGACCGCGAGTTCAGGGCTTATACCTTAGTTATTATATTAGACTAAATGTTACCTAAAATAGGCTTCTTGTGCTCCAGTAGCTCGTAGTAAGACTTGGCGAGCAGGTCGTCGGGCTAAGACATTTTATTATTTCGGAAACTAGTTATTTCCGTGGGCATAAAATTAGGCAAAACGGGAGTCTGGCACAAAAACGCTCTTGTATGGAAAGCAGTGCTTTGCTACACAAGGACACCTTGTCGTGCAGACAAGTCGCGCCACCAACAATAAGATTACGCCAAGACACGAAAACGCGCTGAATCTAATATTCGCTTCGTGCGACAGAGACTTTATGGCTTTCACATTCCAGTTGTTAGAATAAATTCTCTTCGTGTGACCGATGAAAGGCTTTATAGTAGTTCTTACCTAAAATCGGCTTATTATGTTCCAGCCGCTCGTAGTAAGACTTGGCAAGCAGGTCGCCGGGCTCAGACAGTTTGATGAGTACCATGCGGACGAGTCTATCGCACGTTCTCTTGAGTTACTACCAAGAGAACTCGCCCGGATCGATGCAGCCATTTTATTCTTTCGGATCTCAGTAATTTCCGCGGGCATGAAATTAGCGAAAACGGGAGTCTGACGCAAAAACTCTCCTGTGTAAAAGCTTAGTAGCACCAACCAAGACGCAAAAACGCGCTGGATCTAATATTCGGTTCGTGCGACCGAGACTGTATGGCTTTCACCTTCCAGTTGTTAGAATAATTCTTACCTAAAATAGGCTTCTTGTGCTCCAGCAGCTCGTAGTAGGACTTAGCGAGTAGGTCACCGGGCTCAGATAATTTGAAGTGTCCCATGCGGACGAGTCTCTCGCACGTCCTCATGAGGTACGAAGAAAACTCGCCCGGGTCGATGCCGTACGCCCGCCAGCCTCCCACGCCGTCTGCCACACCTGGACAAACATTTAAATTTTCATCACATACTGCTGCAGCCGAATGCACCCAGATAGGTGGACGAGGCTTGCCACCGAGTTGGTGCCCAGCGGCGGACACCGCAGAAGATGGCGAGACGATCTCTAATATTTGCCGAGTGGTCAGAAGTGGCCGATAGCAACAAGGCGGAAAATTCAAAATTTTCAGTTTTTTACATTTTGTAGCTAAACTGAGCTATTTTCATTCAGCGTATTTTCGTTCGCGGCAATAACATAGTATTCTTTTCTTTTCATTTCTACAAAGCAGTGGCACTGCGCAAAAAACTTGTTGATGACCAGAACACATAATCGGCTGAATTATTGTTGTTTTGTTGTTTACAATAATGAAAAGAATACTATGTTATTGCCGCGAACGAAAAATCGCTGACCCAAAATAGCTCAGCTTAGTGGTACCCGAATCACATAGGGGTGATTCGGGTACCCCTAAGGGTTTTCTAACTCTGGACTTCTGCTTGACACTATTTTTTGTGACACCCTGTATACTGAGCCAAATAATAAAGATGTGACAAAATAAAAGAATCTACGTGTCTATCCAGTCTACCCATTTATGCAAGTTTCTTTCTGGGGTATGCAGGATTGTGTAATGGATAAAGTATAAAAAAATATGGTATAATCCGCGCGCGATGAGAATGGGATGGAACCTTGTCGAGGTCAATCGAAAATATACTTTATTACAGCTTACAGCGCGCGTCTCAGTTACAAAAGGTCGCATCCCATTCTCATCCCGCGCCTAATTATACCTAATTATTTTTCCCCTTGTCCACAGGGACATACAAAACTCACACAATAATTACTGAATAAATAGAGTGGCTGGCTTAAATGTGACAGCACCTTTATTTTCTAACATTTAAAAAGTGCACTGAAGTGATATACACGCATTATTAATATATAATAATAAGAAATCCACTCAACCTTTGAGCGTCAAAACACTCAAAAATAGCCCTTATTGAAATGAAAAATATTTTTTTCTCACATAAAAACGGTTATTTATATGGTGGATATTTTAGAGAAATCGGGGGCAGATCAGATACAAAAAAATAACTGGAAGTAATTTATTTCTACAGCTAACTGATAAGTCTGAATAAATGAGGATATTAACCATCCACAAAGAAGATTATTGTATTTGTTATGTTGGACTTGTCTCATTAACTATTATTATCAAAATTTAATATCAAATTACATATAAAAAAGACGAGTAATAGAATATGCCTCTGTAATAGTAAATTACTTTTACTTGTATTTATTGGTATAGGTATTTATCAGACTTATTCACAAGCCAATACACAAATACAGATTTCGTAATTGTTAACAAAAAAAAAAATGCTATGACCCGTGTCATTAAAGAAAACATTTAGGATGGACTTCAAAACACTCGCCCTCTCGCTCTAATCAATACAGTCAAAGCGAGACAACGCTAGGTTTTTAACTCCGTCCTAAATGTTTTCTTTAAAGGCACGGGTTATACACAGCAATGACTTAGGAAATAATTATCATGATAATTGTTTATTTGCAACTTCCATCAGCGGAGTTTGTGGAGAAAAGAAAAACAATAACAATTACATACCGATGACATCCGCGTTATTAAAGTTTGTCGAGAACCACGCATCGTCCCCAAACTGACCCTTCCTTGTCCTTCCATTGGCAATGTCTTTGGGAAATCCACACACCACAGACACTAAATAAGGATGCTTCCTGCTGGAAACACTTAATTCAGTTGCACTGGAGATACTAGCTAGTCCATTCCGTAAAGCACGTGATAGCACCCTCCCAGTCCAGAATACAGACTGCATCATTCATTAGTTTTGTACTTTGACACCAGCCATTCACAAACTAAGGGACGAGAACAACATCGTGGTTGCGCTTGGTAGAAACATGGTGCGCAGATATTATCACATCACATGAACTGGCGATGAGGTTGCGGTGGCGAATAAGTACTGAATTTACTGAAAATGTATTTTCGTTTCGACCATCACGTCTTGTGACTTTTTTGACGACGGAGAACCTTTTTTTTTACGCCACAGCTGTGGTGGTCTGTGGTGTGGCTACACTCACACACTCCCACCACAGCATAGATTTATCTTGTCAATGGTAAAGACTTCTCTACACGTTCAATCTAAAACAGTCAAGTAGCTGGACGAGTAGTCACTAGCAAGTGGTTAGTTGAGCAAGTTTATCGAAGTTGTGTGCAAGTGGGTCCCTATATCGATCCATAAACAATGAGCTAATTCGTCTGACGTTTCAATTTTTTTCATAGATAAAAGGCGTTGTAGAAGAAAGCTCATCTTCGGAAAAATATCTGATTGATGACGGCTGCTAATACTGGTTATCGGTAATTATACGCCGACTTTGCAGTTTCTACACTTCCTACCCTAGTGATAAAATCACTTGCAGTGTTTTGTGATTATAAGTGTAAAGAACAAGCCTAAAACTGGTGTTCGACAAATCACTTGGCAATATGCCTGCCGTCAGGGGAGATGGAATGCGAGGCCTCGCAGTCTTCATATCAGACATACGAAACTGTAAGAGTAAAGAAGCAGAAATAAAAAGAATCAACAAGGAGTTGGCTAACATACGAAGCAAGTTCAAAGGTGACAAAACGCTCGACGGGTATCAGAAAAAGAAGTATGTGTGCAAGCTCTTGTTCATCTTCCTCCTCGGTCATGACATCGACTTCGGTCATATGGAGGCCGTCAACCTGCTCTCCTCCAATAAGTACTCCGAGAAACAGATAGGTTATCTGTTCATATCGGTGCTGGTCAACAACAACAGTGATTTGATCAAGCTGATTATCCAGAGCATCAAGAATGACTTGCAGTCGCGCAACCCTATCCACGTCAACCTTGCGCTGCAGTGCATCGCCAACATCGGCAGCAAGGATATGGCTGAGGCCTTCGCCACCGAGATCCCAAAGCTCCTTGTGTCAGGAGACACCATGGACGTGGTCAAGCAGTCAGCAGCTCTCTGTCTCCTGAGACTCTTCCGAAAATGTCCAGAAATCATCCCTGGGGGGGAGTGGACTTCCAGAATAATACATCTACTGAATGACCCACACATGGGGGTGGTAACGGCAGCTACATCTCTCATTGACGCCCTTGTCAAGAAGAATCCAGAAGAGTACAAAGGCTGTGTGACATTGGCTGTAGCCAGATTGAGCAGGATTGTCACTGCTAGCTACACAGATCTGCAGGATTACACATACTACTTTGTGCCAGCCCCATGGCTCTCCGTGAAGCTGCTGCGTCTGCTACAGAACTACACTCCACCTTCAGAGGAGCCCGGTGTGAGGGGACGACTCTCAGAGTGCCTTGAGACCATCTTCAACAAGGCACAAGAGCCGCCAAAGTCCAAAAAAGTACAACACTCAAACGCCAAGAATGCTGTTCTGTTTGAAGCCATAAGTCTTATCATCCACAACGATAGTGAACCAAATCTTTTGGTTCGAGCCTGCAACCAGCTGGGGCAGTTCCTCAGCAACCGGGAGACAAACCTGAGATACCTGGCCCTAGAGTCCATGTGCCATCTGGCTACTTCAGAGTTCTCACATGAGGCTGTCAAGAAGCACCAGGAAGTGGTGATACTTTCAATGAAAATGGAGAAGGATGTGTCAGTGAGGCAACAAGCAGTTGATTTGCTGTATGCCATGTGTGATAAAACTAATGCCGAAGAGATAGTCCAGGAGATGCTGGCTTACTTGGAGACTGCCGACTATTCAATCAGGGAAGAAATGGTCCTCAAAGTGGCTATTCTATCTGAGAAGTATGCCACAGACTTCACATGGTATGTGGATGTGATCTTGAATCTTATCAGAATAGCAGGAGATTATGTATCAGAGGAAGTGTGGTACAGAGTGATTCAAATTGTTATCAACAGAGAGGAAGTACAAGGCTATGCTGCTAAAACTGTATTTGAGGCTCTTCAGGCGCCAACCTGCCACGAGAACATGGTCAAAGTGGGAGGATACATCCTTGGAGAATTTGGTAACTTGATAGCTGGTGACACACGCTCTTCTCCCCAGGTGCAGTTCCAACTGCTGCATTCTAAATACCATCTGTGTTCAGCTGCTACTAGAGCACTCTTGTTGTCCACATACATCAAACTTGTAAATCTGTTCCCTGAGATTAAAAATCGGGTCCAAGAAGTGTTCCGTGCTGATTCAAACTTAAGATCTGCTGATGTTGAGTTGCAGCAAAGAGCTTCCGAATACTTACAACTCAGTATTGTTGCCAGCTCTGATGTTTTGGCAACTGTCCTAGAAGAAATGCCTGCCTTCCCAGAAAGAGAGTCTTCAATATTGGCTGTATTGAAAAAGAAGAAGCCAGGGCGTATCCCTGATGACTCGGTTCGGGACTCTAAGAGCCCACAGCCTGCCAATGCTGCTCCTACTGCAATAATTAATTCATTGAATAATACAAATAATTCAAGTGCAGATCTACTCGGGCTGTCCACTCCGCCTGGCACAATCGCTCCACCTGCTGGCAACGGACTACTAGATGTTCTTGGAGACCTTTACACAAACAAAGCTAGTCCAGGCACTGCAGCACAGAATAACATAAAGAAATTCTTATTCAAGAACAATGGAGTCCTCTTTGAGAATGATTTGATTCAAATTGGAGTCAAGAGTGAATTCAGACAGAATCTAGGAAGAATTGGGTTATTCTATGGCAACAAGACACAGTTCCCAATTCAAAATGTTCACCCAGAGCTGCACTGGACAGACATGCATAAGCTAAATGTACAGATGAAACCAATGGAGCCAGTGTTGGAGGCAGGGGCACAGATCCAGCAAATGCTTACAGCAGAGTGCATTGAGGATTACCTCGATGCCCCAAGCATGTCTGTTTCATTCTTGTACAACAATGTACCACAGAAGATAACCATGAAACTTCCCTTGACTTTGAACAAATTCTTTGAGCCTACAGAGATGAATGGGGAGTCTTTCTTTGCCCGGTGGAAAAACCTAGGTGGGGACCAGCAGAGGGCTCAAAAAATATTCAAAGCTCAAGGATCTATTGACTTAGCTAGCACGCGCACTAAACTGGCTGGCTTTGGCATGCAACTACTGGATGGAATTGATCCCAACCCAGACAACTTTGTATTAGCTGGTATAGTTCACACCAGGATCCAGCAGGTTGGATGTCTCATGAGACTGGAACCCAATAAACAAGCTCAAATGTACAGACTCACAGTGAGGTCCAGCAAAGAAACCGTCTCCCAAGAAGTCTGTGACCTTCTTGCAGATCAGTTTTAAAATTATGGTATCTCAGTATCTTGAACAATATTATCCCAAAACCTGACTTGCAACTGTCATCATAGAGTTCACATGTTTTGCTTTCATTGAGATTTGAGGGCAGCTTAAGTACCTAATACATAACACACTTGTGAACTTTGCACCAGCCTAAAAGAGATCTGCAATCTCCCTATGTACAATGTTAAGCAAATTTGGAACCTTGTTTTGTATACAGATACCTAATTGTAGACGAATTAGTCATAAAACAGACAGTTTATTATGTACAATGTTCATGCTTTGGACCTAACAACACTGGTATAAAATTGTATGCTTTGGTCTGTTAAAAAGGCTATTGAACCAAAAGAAAAATCTTTAGTTATTTTCTAATTTCATTGACAAAATATTTTAATTAGTTGTTAAAAACTATATATGTATAATGGATTTTATCCAAATGTATAGAACTTTTTATTCTCATTTTGCTAGGTTTAAATATTATTTAGACAATATCTAAAGTTAGGATTTTTACGTGAGTTCATAATGAATTATGGTTTACAGTTTGTTTATAGGACTGTCTGTGTACACATATTTTATTAGTGGTATGGAAATACCAAAAAGTAGTTTTATTGTATATATGTCATCTAAATAATGCAATGGTGAGGCATCCAGCTTTTTATATCTATCTTTATAAAACGTATATCTTTTATATCTATCTTTATATGTACCTATAAATTTATAAGGGATTGGGACCTCACTTATTCTGAAATATGTTTAGTAATATTATGTTTCTTGTTCTGGTTTTGGTTTTACTAGGCTTTACTATTATTACCTATATCAATAACCTGGCCTAAAGTTAGTTAAACTTTTATGTATTTACATTTTTTAAGAGTGACCTTCCTACATACCAGTGTAAAAGTTTGGTTTCAGTGATTATTTTCATATAAAGATCCTACAGTATTTCTAAATTCATGTCTCAATTCTTCGCTCGTCGATTAGGACCTCTAGCAGGAATACACTCATTAGCGAACTTGTTTGGTATATGGTATACCAGTAACGAGCGAGGCAGTTAATTTTAAGTTTTATGTTCCTCTTACTTTTTTACTAGACTTGTCTTTACTACTTACGAGTAGGTAGTGAATGTATGAGGTCACCATGATTTCAATTCTCATTTTAGTTTATTGTAGAAATATTTTATCTATTCTTTGTCGTAGTCACAGACATTCCTGTGTATACTGAGATATACATATAAGTAAAAACACATATTTACATATTTAGAAAAAATACTACATGCATTACATACATAGTAGATAGAATAAGATGTTGATGTTCTTGCTTCTTTTGCAATACGTAATAATGTTATTTGTTTACTAGGTCAGATAATCAAATAATACCACTTTCATCTGTACATACAATACTGCAGTAGATAAATCATTCCACACTCATTGGTATAGAAAAATGTTGAAATTATGTAAACAAAATGTTTGGGATTGTTAGTTTAGTTTTGAATCTCACAATAATCTATTGAGGACCTTGTAACTAGCCCAAGACAAAATTAATTTGTTATTTTCAACATGTTAGGTGTAGGGATAGGAAATTAGCATTGCAGTTATTATTGATTGATTACTGACATGAAATGTTATATCCGTAGCATGCTAAAGCTTTGATTGCATGTTAGATTTAATATTAAAGAGTAATATGTAATAAAATTAATATATCACTCATTGTTTAAAATATTAATATAATAATATTGTTAAGGTAATATTCAACGTGGTATAACAATATTGTTTGTATATTGTGAAAGGCGTACACAAGGGTCTGGTACGATCATGTACACTTAGTAAAATGTGTGTTATGTATCATATATCTATGCATGAGTATAATTAAGTGTGATTTGTTATAGAAATAGAAAGTTGCCGCGCTTCAAAATCACATTGTAATTGTCTAAAATAAATATTTATCCAATATAACATTGACATTTTTATTGAAATTATGTAATGAGTGTTAATGAAAAATCATGTTATTTTCAGTCCTTTGCTTAAAAATTATACACTTACATTACACCTAGAATATAAATCAGTAGAGGGGGTGCTAATCAAACCATTCTTCTACATTCGGGGAGTTCTCCAGCACATCATTGGACTCACTGGAAAAGAAGAGAGATAATCATTAGGTAGACATAAAAAAAATGTAGTCTAGAGTTCTAGACCTAAATAATTTATAGTGCGACATAAAAGAGTAGAAATTAAATGGCAACAATTTTTCATAGTAAATCCGAAAAGTGGTCGGCTTTACTATGAAAAATTGTTGCCATTTAATTTCTACTCTTTTATGTCGCACTGTAACTGCATGCATGCTCATATATTTTTTTCGTTGGGGGTATGATTCATGCATACATGAATGATTCATCTCAGTGTTAGCTACCACTAGTGAGTGACTGTCACCCCCATTTTTTTTTTTTTTTTTGCGTATATAGTACTTAAAATTATAAATTACATGCCAACCGCTGAAACCTGTAAGGTTTATGTGCGGTTGGTTGAGTTAGCTGGCTTAATTTAATTTGATTTCCCATTTGACCTGTCGCGGACTGTAGGTAACCAGTTATTTGCACTTAGGACATGTAGGTACTGACTGATACATTATTCATGAGGGTGTAGTTGACAGCAGATCCACTTCTAAAGATTTGGTTGTAAAGTCGCTCGTAACATTGTTTGGGATATTGCAGTACGCCAATAAGGGCATGCATTTGCAGGTTCATGTGCCTTAGAGTGTACAGTCCACTATGAGGCAGTAGCTCCAAGTAGGACTGCCGCGAGTGCAGGTGACGCTCGCTCGACCTCCTGTGACCTATGTTAGACACATCGAACCCACCTATCGAGTGACGGGTCGTTGCTGAACATCTCAGTGGGGACGGTGGGCGGCGCGCGCTCCGGCAGTAGCTCCAGGTAGGACTGCCGCGAGTGCAGGTGACGATCGACCTCCTGTTATCTATTTTAGACACATTGAACCCACCTATCAAGAGACGGGTCGTTGCTGAACATCTCAGTGGGGACGGTGGGCGGCGCGCGCTCCGGCAGTAGCTCCAGGTAGGACTGCTGCGTCTGCAGCTGACGCTCGATCTCCTGTGACCTATGTTAGACACATCGAACCCACCTATCGAGTGACGGGTCGTTGCTGAACATCTCAGTGGGTACGGTGGGCGGCGCGCGCTCCGGCAGTAGCTCCAGGTAGGACTGCCGCGAGTGCAGGTGACGATCGACCTCCTGTTATCTATTTTAGACACATTGAACCCACCTATCAAGAGACGGGTCGTTGCTGAACATCTCAGTGGGGACGGTGGGCGGCGCGCGCTCCGGCAGTAGCTCCAGGTAGGACTGCTGCGTCTGCAGCTGACGCTCGATCTCCTGTGACCTAAGTTAGACACATCGAACCCACCTATCGAGTGACGGGTCGTTGCTGAACATCTCAGTGGGTACGGTGGGCGGCGCGCGCTCCGGCAGTAGCTCCAGGTAGGACTGCCGCGACTGCAGGTGACGCTCGACCTCCTCGGGCGTCATGTGGCCGTCGCCGGCGCCGGCGAGGCCGAAGCCCAGCGCCGGGGAGGCTTTAGAGGTGAAGGCGCCGCCCAGGTGCTGCTGAAATGAGAAAAGGGCAATGGATGGGGATTGGGTTGCACAGCACAAGGTCTCACCAAACATTTGTTGAGTGAGTGTACACGTCACATCGCGATAATCGGGAAGCACATTGCCGTTTCATGTCTCTGAAGCCATGTCGTGAATTTCCCTGAAGCCGTATAGCCCTTAGGCAATACGGCTTCAGGGAAACTGTCACACAGAGAATAAATAAAAAGTTTTAAATATTTCGGATATTATATTTGGGTCCTAGAAAACTTAGGAAGGGCCTTGAAATACTTATTTTGAACTAAGCTGGTGGTTTCATTATCTATTATTTGAATCCAGAGAAAGTGTTTGAAAAATTTCCAAATTTACTTACAGTGTGTGCAGTGTTTGGTGGTTTCTTAGCTATTACAGCTCTCTTTCTCTTCACAGGATTGTGACCTTTATTTACTGAGGATGGAGTAGTGGACATGTTCGGGTGAGCTGGATTTACCTCTACCTTTTTTCTGAAAGGTAAAATGGATTGAACATTTTTAATTTCATAGTTATTCAAGAAGTCAATTTATTTCAAAAGTCCTCAACTAGACAACATCAAATAGCTGGAGAACATTTTTCTGACTAAATATTACGTGTGCCACCACACCTAAGGTGCTAAAGGTCGTGCCTTTAGTGGAATCATGTGAAATTTGTCTAAACTACTTGTATAATTTAATTTAGAAAACTATAATAAAAAATTGTCATGATTGTAAATAACTTAGTTTTCAGAGGCACTTTTAGTTAAAAAGTCAGTTTAGTTCGATGGATTCAGGCTTGAAGGACTTACAAAGCAGAAACCAAGCTATACCTTTTGACGGCATCAACTCGATGGTAAGTCTCCGGGTCATCAGATGACTCTGTGTCTTCGCTCTCTGACGTGGAGCTGTCATGTTTCTCGTACTGCAAAAGGCGGCCGAGGAGGAAACTACGATCTCTTGACACCCGCAGTAGGCGCTTCTGACTGGACCGCAGGGCGTCTTGGAAGCATTCGTTTTCCTGCAAATTTAATTTTGTGATGGCTCAAAACATTCCATTTTAAGCCCAAGAATACAGTGTTTCAGTATCACTTACCATGTGATAGTCTTTTTCTTTAGTTGTTACGAGTTATTATTGAGATCAGTAAAAATGTTCTGTGTAAAGCCAGAACCGTCACAGGTTATAGGTATAGTGACTGATATGGGTCCATCAATCAAGATAATGTCATAGAGATATTGTGCGAATGCGCGGCCAAAATCACAGGTTAGGTTCTACTCACATAGATGAGATACTTGAGTTTCTTCTTGAGCGTAAGATACTGTGCCCTGTAGTTAGGCTCCGGGCCGCCGTCACTGCTACTGTCGCTGGAGTATTCTTCGCGCTGCGCCCGCGCCCCCTGCGGCGGCGGCGCGTTGTTGCTCGCGCTGGCGGCCTCGTTCGCCTGCATGTTCGCTATAGACCGGCAATACCACCCGTCTAACATCTTCTGAAATCGCAAGTTTGCAGATAACGCCTAGATTTTTATCTTTGTGTAAAGAGCGGTTTAGGAGGCTTTTAGAAAGACCCAATAGGGTTTACCTTGTTCGCTTACTGCCGACAGAGTAAGTCGAGACGTTTCCTTGTGAATTGTATTGAGTTAGTCCGGAATTTATTCAGAAAATGCTAAAATACGAGCACGGAAAAAACAATTTTGTTTTGATTTGATTTCGCTTTCGTGACAGTTTACTTTTTTTAAGTATTGTATTGCTGTGTTTTTCTTACTTCCGGTTTGTATGGGCTTACCATAGACTACATGTTAAGGTTTTTCTCAACTGAGGGTCCCACTTGCACCAAACTAAACTATTTTAGATTACTCGATTACTTCAAGTTACCGAATAAAAGTACCAGAATAAAACTCTGCGTGGAAGAGGAGGAGCTGGATTGAATTTATATTGTTTAATATTTGTAGATTGTACAGATGTAGACAATTTTTTTTGTGAATGCAGCCGTAAGTTGTTATGTCAAACATTGATTACAATATTTTCCGTTTTTGCACTAGATGGCGCTGTGTGTACCAAAATTCGCTAGGCGAGGCAATTACTCCTACAAACAGTTTAATGTACAATGCTGGGTTTGAGTTGGATAAAAAACTGTACCGCATAGTGAAGGAGTCAATGGACATAATTTCATTAGGTATTCACATATAAGAGACAACTTAGTAACAGATTTAAAATACCCGGATAAATGGTGAAGGTAGCCAACCTATTCGTGATGTATTGGACTTCCTACTGATAAGATTTTGTAGGTTACTAGAAGGACTTCGAACTTTGTTAGTCAAAATTGAACCTTATCATAACCGCATGTGCTCTTTCAGCTTCAGCTGACTGACTCTCTGTGAGTGTGTGAAGGAAGACCGTCACCGTCGCCGTCGGGGCCGGATTTTATTTCTCGTGTTGTGATGGCTCTCGGTAGTGAAGTGAACGATAATTCTTCGAAAAATACCAATCAAAAAGTGAAAAAATGTCTTGCTGATGATAATGTGATTGATAAACCGTGTAAGGATAATGCCAACAAAGGTAAGCAATATTTATTAGTAAAAACGTCTTGTCTCTAGTTATGTAACATTGAAATTAGTTTTACTAATGTATTTAGCCGACAGAAAACAAGTAACCTTAGTACGAATATTATGTTCAGTCAGGTGACTTTGGTTTTGGGCCGAAATCATGTGATCGATTAGTTTTGTTGCGCCATGTGCACTCTGCTTCTCGGTTTAGCTTCTCCTTCCGTATTACTTTACTGTAGGTAACCACGAAAACTTATTTCCTATCAGATACCAATACTTTTGAGAGAGCCTGATTTCCAGTACTATCAACAATATTTAGTAGGTAATACAATTATTTACATATTGTGTAATGATTACACTACTTTGCAGCACCATGTACATGGTCTTCTTACATGGCTATTTATTTACCAAAAGTTAATTCGTCAGTTTCCACAATCTCTACTAATAAATCAAATGTTATGAATAAATGTCCACTTCAGTGATAGCGATCACAATTTCTATGTTGCCAAGCAATAAGCAATTAATCTAAAATATGCAACTATACTTTGCTTCCAACTAATTTCTATCAGTCTCTTGCATCTCGTCTTCTGTGTGATTTATGAGATTTTAGATGTCTGCCAGCCCATACACAATCATCGGCAATGCAGGGAATTACAGAAAATTAAACATGATAGATCTTGGTAGGATTTAAATATGAAGCCCGCCTATTTTATGTTTTCTATGATGCATCTTTTTTGTTTACCTTGAAGTAAGATTCTTCTATCTATCTATCTATCCAGCCCATAAATAAAGCCCACTGCTGGGCATAGGCCTCTTCCTTTTCACGCCAACCCCCTCGGTCTAATGCCAATCTCGCCTATTGTCTTCCCGCTGTTTTGACAATGTCATCGATCCATCGAGCTTTCGGTCTACCCACCGACCGTTGACCCATTCTAGGCCACCATTCAGTTTCCGTGAGATTCTTAACTTTAACCAATTGGTATTACTTCTTCTCATAGATGCCCTGAGGGTACTGGATTTTTTTTTACGCCAATCAAGCGGTTAAGAAGAATTACCACATTTCTATCAATCCTCAAATCGTCAAATTACCTAAATAGTTTTACAAAAGCTGCATTGTATTTGCTAAGTATTTGCTTAGTGAATTTCTCAATTCAAAAATCGGCAGATAGTATCAATAAGAATAGAGAATAGGAAGGAATAGAATAGGATAGTATGTCTGATTTAACCACTCAGTTCAATTAAAATGTATTCTGCTTAACTCACTCTAATCTACTAATAGTTTCTATCAATAGCTGCTGTCTTGTATGTATGTTTTCTATCTCGGCAGCCAAGTTAACTAGCATACTGTTAACTGTGCCGAGTTACTGACCTCTGCTTGACCATGCAAAAGCTGGGTTATCAATATTGTTTGCAATATTGTGCACAACACCTTATGCCTGTAATATGATCATTGATCATTTGGGTCTTTCTCAATTACAAAAAAAAAGCGTGACAACTTGATTGTTAAGTTTGCCTTAGAGATATAATTTCGTAGATTTTTTGTCGAAAGTATTTTTTTATAATAAATCACAGCAAGCATTAATTGCAGCTTTATTTATTATTTTATAAAAAATAAAAAATATCAAAGTGTCAAAATTTCACAAAACGTGTGTGTGAAAAACCCATTTTTCGTATTGTAATTTTTTTTATTAAAAAACTATTGTACATATACTAAATATAAAATAACTACCCGATAGTTCATTAGTTCTCAAGCGATAATTACCAAGTTATAGAAAAATACGACTTTACACAATGATTTAATAGAGGACTTAGTCGTGTGAAAAAATTAAGTTTCACAAACGTGGTGTGTTACATTTTCATTCATATCTTGAATGACATAATGTTTTGTGAAGTGGCAACACTGTGGCATAAAAAAAAAGATCGGGCATTTGCATAGTTCGCGGCGCAAGAGTGGAGACGGCTCCAAAACAAAGTTATGGAATTTAAGTTATTTCTTTGCTAAAACTGTAAAGCATATCACTCCATACACATGGGTAATATGCCAAGTTTGTGGGCAATGTTTTTACTATAGATTTTCTGATATTTCTTGCTAAATGGTCTCAATATGCTGTAGTTTCGATATCATATTCATAGCGTGATTTTAAGGTTATTTTTTGTCGGCATGGCTGCAAAATTTCACAGACGTGGCTAAAAAAAAAATTCACAGACATGGTTTTTTTTTCCACGTTTGTGAATTAAGGGCACGTACCGTGTTTTAATTATTTAATTAACTTTTTTTTTTACACAGGGGAGGAAATTGTCGTGAATAATTTTCATAAAATCACGGACGTGGACTGATTGTCGCAGACGAGGGTGTAAATAATCATGATTTTTCTAGTACTTTTCACACACACTTTCACAGACATGGGTGTTTATTTTTTCAGTGGTTTTTTCAGCTTCCTGGTAGCTGTTAAGCTTGACCGTATATATAAATATTGAGCTGTAACAGTCCTCTATCAAATAAAGCTATTATTTTCAAGATTGAGGTCCAACCACCTCAAAATGCCTAAATTAAGAATCGCCCATTTAAATTGCTACTTCAGTGTTGATTCTAAAATGTATTCAGCAAAGCAATTGAGCATGCCGTAGGAATCTTAGGCCCGGTTTCTGAGTTGAGAATTTTACTAAGCAAATACTTACGTATCGCTCTGTCGTGCTCTTTTGTGAGAAATCTGCAGAGACAGGACGATACTTACCCATTTGCTTAGCCAATTTCTCAATTCAGAAACCGGCAGTTAGGATCAGGCCAATGTTAGGAAATTATAATGTTATTGGATAAAAGATATTGAAAGAAAATGTGTAAAATAAATATAAAATAAAATACATAGATAGGTACAAAGAAAAAACACTTTCAGGAAATTGATATAACAAATTATCAAAATTACCAGCAAGAAGTTCAAAATAACATATTGTACAAATTGTCTTTCCATCTGAAGTAACTCACTACATACATATTCATATTACGTAGTTACAGAAAGCAAAATCATGTCAAAATTTAAGCTAGTTGATAATGATAACTTATCAGTAAGACAGCAGTCACCACACCACTGACCTAAAAAATACTTTGCATGATAAAAATATTTGTTTCAATGGTCTTAAAAAACAGTAATACTCGTTTAGTGGATGCCATCATTTATTGAACGAGCGAGAGAACGTACAAACGTACATACATACGTACAAACATACAAATGCCGGATTTTAAATCGATGGTTCCAGTAGACTCGGAGAACTTCGCTCGCTCGTTCAATAATGTTAAAATAAAACTAGTGTTTCGCCCCGTACTATGAACTCGCGACCCCATATCTCAGCAACCCCTCGGCCGATTTGGCTCATGTTCGAACGTAAAAATTCTCCTTGCCTCGTTTACCTGCCTGCCAAATTTCATGACGATCCGTCTAAATTTACTCAAGTTATCGTCGAACGAACATTCATACATACATACATGTGATACATTCATACATACAAACGCCGGCCGGATTGTTCCAGTAGACTCGGAGAACTTCGCTCGCTCGTTCAAAAGGGTACGGAACCCTTCGTGCACGAGTCCGACTCGCACATGGCCGGTTTTTTTCATTCAAAGCAAACACACTCAAGATTGTTTAGACGATTTGGGTGGCAACTAAAAATTTTTTGTCTGCCTTTTTCTGCTCTCTGTCATCGCGTTAATTTTTAGCACACCGGCACGCGGGACGGCACAGTCGACATCGCGCGTCGAAGATAAGCCGTGTTAAGGCGCTGGGCATATCCGCAATGATACTTACTGCCGGTTTCTGAAGAATTGAGAAATTCGCTAAGCAAATGGGTAAGTATCGTCCTGTCTCTGCAGATTTCTCACAAAAGAGCGTGACGGAACGATAGTTAATTTTTGCTTAGCCAAATTCTCAATTCAGAAACCGGGCCTTAGTGAATTAGCCCAAAGAAAAATGCGCATTATCGATTCCTGTATTAAATATACAAAAAAAAACTAAAATGTTCACATAACAAACCCTAGAATTAGTTGTGAGACCTATCTAAAACAGCCAGTTTCATGTTGATATCCATCAGATGCGCCGTCTATTTTTTTTCAAGCAAAATATCTTCAAAACGTTTATGAATGTCAACACGAAACTGGCTGTTTTAGATAGCTCTCACCTAATTATTCTAGGGTTTGATATGTGAACATTTTCGATTTGTTTAGTGTATTTTACTATTTGATACAGAAATCAAGAAATTTTTCTTTGCGCGCGGGCTAATTCGCTATGAACCGCGCCTTAACTCCTTACTAAAATATCCATCCATTCAGTCGTTCCCTCAATGCTGAGGATCGTCACCATTTGGCTATACTAAAATATGGACAAGAAAATAATCTGTAGTACAAAACCACCGTAGTAAGACACCTACATAATGCCCAATAAATAAAATGCTACTAGGTAGGTAAAACCGGTTGCGGTCAGCGCGTACCAATCCGCCTAACAAATGAAGCCTACCCAGTTAATACGGCCGAAATGACGACTATAGTAGGACCTAACATTATAATACATAAATTATTATCTTTTTCCTGTACCTACTGGTGCAGGTTTTCTGTGAAATTAAATGCATAGTTCCTAACAATAACAATGTGTTTAATTCCTGGAATATTTTACTGGAACTGGAACTGTTAAAAATTTAAAGTTAGAATGAGTCTAACAGGAAGAAATCCCTTTGGTTTGTTTCATTCCCGCACGATACGATATGCCGTGGGCAAACTATGGCCGATTGTGGCCCACTAATACAATGCAGAGGTAGAACAGAAGCAGCTCAGATAGGTCATCTGTCATCAGCCTTTACGCTTTTGGGTCCGTTGCCATGCCAGCAATATCACACTAACTTGGAACAGCCTCATACACTTACCAGCGACATGAGCATGAAAGGTCCTTGATTAATGAGTATCCACGCGACAAAAAACGCAACACATTTGTCCCCCACGTTGACTTTGAGAACTTTTACCCGCGTTTACACACATCCCCTCGCCATGCCACTTCTTTCTTCTATTTTGCAGAAACTTAATTCATCTTCGTCGCACGAGGGAGGAACTTTTTCACAAGCATATCACTTAGTCGTGAACTCGACGCTTCCCAGCTCACTTCAGCTGCAGTGGACATAATGTAAACCATCCAACGTAGGAAATGCCATTTAGTATTACATAAACATGTGCTTATCACATGTGTATTGTGCTAAGGTATCATGTTGGAGCTCATAATGCTGCGGCAGTGTCTAAGTAAGTTACGAGTATATTAATTTATTATATTTCGCTCTAGAACTGTCACTGAGGCTCTTGAGTCTTGGTAGAAACAGTGAGCAGAGAGGCTGCTGCAGCAGTCTGCAGTAGGTATCTAATTATCTGTCTTTCTTAGTTAGCATAGTTTGATAACCCTAATAGCCACGATTGGAACAGACGTTGGATATAGTTAGTAGAATAAAGTCAGAAAATTCACGCCAATTATTCGCGTAGGAGAGGTATTCAAAGGCACCCACTCAGTAGCGGATCCAGGATTTTGGTTTGGGGGGGGGCTTGAACTCAATGAGCGTAGGTTTTCAAGATTTAGAAGTACACAAAATTTATTTTTATAGAGGGTCTCAGATGCTTTTTGGGGGGGGGGGGGGGGGGGGGGGCTTGAGCCCCTTAGCCCCCCCCCCCCTAAATCCGCCAGTGTCACCCACTGATTGAATTTTAGACTCATGTGTGTACTTATTCCGAGTTTCCGACGCAGCGTGAATCGTAATATTTAGGTGGCAAACCTATGGCAATAAGCAATTTGCTCATTGTTGCCTACTCACAAACTCATAAAAATCCATGGGAAAACATGCAAAATAGTATATTTCATGACAAGTGTGGAAAGGCTGTCATTGCAAAGAGTTCCGACAAATGGCTACCCGAGCCGAGGCGCAGCCGAAGGCGAGGGTTGACAGTCGGAACAAGTTGCAATGACGGTTCCGCACGTGTACTGAACGACTATTTTTAATACAGTTGCGAAAAAATGAAGCAATTTAATAAAATAATAAAAACACAATAAACTCAACTAACTTAAAATTTTTGACTTTTCCGGTAAAATGTTCTCCGAAGCATTTTGTGCAATTATACTGAGTTCCGGTGGTGTTAATTAAAAAAAACTAGGGTCGAAATGAGTAACATTTTGTGCAACAAACAACTAAAGCAAAGAAAATTTCTGAAAAATCAAAATGGCGCCAACCGTAGAATATAAGCAGAGTTTTTTTTTCTTCACCCATTCTGGTAGGCAAAGGCAACTATGCCCATACAGCCAAGTCTTCAGTAGAAGTTTTTTATTGATATGAAATGAAAATGAAATTTAATGAAATGAAACCTAACCAAACTCATTCAATCAAATCATTAAATCTGATTATGAAACAAATAATCATAAAAACTTTTTTAGTAAAAACTTCATGGTTGGTTTTTCTTTTTAATAGACATTATTTTGACAGTTGGGAAAGAGAACGCACGAGTGCGGGGAAGGTAAAAAAAAAGCACGAGTGTGTATTATAATAATAGCCCACATCCCGAACGCTATACGTCCCTGCAATACGCCACTTTTTGAGCAACTGTATTAAAAAGGTTTTTAAATTAAATTGTAAAGGCGTCGTTGTCAAGCGGTAATCTCTAGCTTGATGTATTCAACGTCAGTAATTTGATAAGGTTTATGTGATCGTCATTTTTTATCTGTCAATGATAAGAAATTGTCACATACAACGTAGCGTTGGTAGGTACCTACACTCAGGATAGGGTACCTACGTACCAATTATATTTTTCCTCTGTGGTACCAACTAACCAAGACTACCAATGAAATTAAGAATTAGTTGCAGTCATGGTGGGACCAAATCCTGGACGTATAAACCATCGTCCTAGGACCGAATATCGAGAAAAATAATACTACAATAAAATTATGTAGTTTGTCCATTTGCTTACTACATAAAGGAAAATAGGCATAGGAATACAATATCTTGTGTGAAATAATACCACAATGTGGAATTTCATAAGCCACGTTGCGCCGAACAAAGATCGTGACCTTTCAATTTAGAAATGTGTCAACCAAAGTTCTCCAATGCGCTTGGTGTCTGTGTTTGTTTTAATATTTGTTTAACTTCGAACGACAAAAAGTCTCTCTCATGTGCTGGGGCTTTCACAAAAAACTGTAGAATATTCTGTTTTTGAACCGGGTTAGCAGGTTAAAAAGTCTGATCAACAACCTTAGGAGTTTAGGACCCAATCAAGAGGGAATTATTTTAGTAGATTTTAAGGAAAATAAGAATTTATACCATGCTAATAATTTTATCTCTCATGTGAATCGTAAGTCGTAACGAGATTCTTATATCGATCATATTTTTAACTCGGTAGCTATCTCTTACCGCGCGCGGCATAAGGGCGCCAATCGGACAAAAAGGTGTATCCTAGACTGTACCTATAATAATAATTATTTATTTTATATAGCTTGAGATCCATAGTTTGTTAGTAAATATGTCTGGAGATAAATATGTCTGGAGATGTCTAAATATGTAGAATGTAGATCCGGTTGTTATCTCAATTTAGATGCGTTAAGTTACTTACACGGGACGCGAAAACCCTCACTTACAAATGATGCATCCTGCCTATTACAGAAAATTCTTTAGCTACTGAAATGGTTAAATGATATCCCCAGGCAAATGTCCATGCAAAGTTGGATTACCTACCGAGTCGGCAATGGGCACCAACTAGCGTATTGACGATCAGGGTTAGAACCCGGTGCATTCAGTGCTTTCACTGTCAATCCGTTGTATTTTTTTTCAAAAAGAATACAGAAGCTGCCGGCAAAAGCAAAAGTAAGATAATTACTGAAGATTAGGACTGATAATTTCAGTCCCGATGCTTTGCAATTCATAAGGCCTTGATCTCGGTCGTCTTTAATCTGTAATTAGCACGTAGATAAAAGGCGACGTCACGGAGACGGTGACAGTTTGGCAGGTGGCGGCGGTTAGCCGCTCAATTTGCTTCTGCTCCACTAGACAACAAGCCAAATCGCTCCTCAATCAGGTTACGATACTATTTGATACTCTGTCTGTACGGGTATACTAGTGGTTCGCCCCGAACTATGAACTTGCGACCCCATATCTCAGTAACCCCTCGAACGATTTGGCTCATGTTCAAACTTAAAAATTCTCTTTACCTCATTTACCCGCCTACCAAATTTCATGACGATCTGACTAAATTTACTCAAGTTCGATAACTTATGAAATTTCGTCGAACGAACATTCATACATACATACATACAAACGCCGGATTGTTCCAGTAGACTCGGAGAACTTCGCTCGCTCGTTCAATTAGAACCACTTCGGGCTGACTGCAGTTGGGTAAACTGGGCCCTTAGGCTGTAACGCAATGGTGCCAAAATCGCCTCCCGGTTGACGGTTTCAATTACGATTTATTCATGCTGTCGATCCAGTGTCGGTCCTTTTAATGTTTTTGTAGTACAGCAAAGAATATTATGAGTCTTATTCTAGACTTCTAGAGGATTAGTTCGCTGGTTGTAGGAGACTCCTTTTTAGGGTTCCGTACCCGAAGGGTCCCGGGACTAAGACTCCGCTGTCCGTCCGTCTTTCAGTCTGTCAGTCTGTCTGTCCGTCCGTCCGTCCGTCGGTCCGTCCGTCCGTCGGTCCGTCCGTCCGTCGTCTGTCACCAGACTCACCAGGCTGTGTCTCATGAACCGTGATAGTTAGTTAGACAGTTGAAATTTTCATTGATGATGTATTTCTGTTGCTGTTGCATTTTTATAGATTATAAATGGTATGGAAATGGAACCCTTCGTGCACGAGTCCGACTCGCGCTTGGCCGGTTTTTTTTTTTATTGGCGGCGCTAGTGGACTGGGTAGATGGCACATATCGCTCTCGAATGAACCATGAGCTTATAGAGCGAGAAACCATCGTCAGGTTCTGTAAGTCGCAGCGTCTTGGATGGGCCGGTCACCTGGAGAGAATGCCAGACACTAGAGCCGCAAAGGTAATGAGCAAATGGAAACCACAGCAGAAGAGACCAAGAGGCAGGCCCAAAAAACGTTGGATTGACCGCATAGAAGAAGACCTCAGGAAAATGGGCAAATACACCAACTGGCGAAAAGAGGCAAGGGCCAGAGACAAATGGAGATCTACTGTGGAGGAGGCAAAGCGCTATTGTAGCGCCAAAGGACGTATAAGTGGACTGGGTACCAGCCTCTTAATGAATGGAATCGTTTCTGATGTTCTCGTTGATGTTGTGATCAGATCAATCAACATTCAACTTGCATAATATGTCTCTACTAACCGAGACAGAGTCTAATTGACACATCGTTATTGAATGTCATGACGCCATGCGTGCCCCATCAATCTTTTCATCCTGCACTTTGCACCTGCAGTCGTAAATACAAGGTTCTCACTACAAATCGATCGATAGCATTACTTTAATATTATTATGCTGTACTCTGTGTTGTTAAAGGTTCAGATGGCTTAGCATGAGCGCCATCTCTACATGGATCCCACTGTTTTGATCACAGACTTTCTGTGGTTTAGATCTACATAGAGTGGTACAGTCATACAAGGTGGATTTTGAGACGGGGCAGCAAGGGCAGGTACCTTCATCGTTATAGTTTCAGGAAAATGTTCTTAGGAGACCCTTCATAACTTTTTGAGATAATATTCTGAACAGTATATTGAAAAAAAAAATACAGTCAGCGAAAAAAATGGTAAAATAACATGTTTTTTATGCCAGTCGATCCTATTTCTTTAGATATCGCAAAAAACTAAATATCTGTCCTTACTGCCCCGTCTCAAAAATCCACCCTGTATAGTTATAAACATCGATATTACATGCTTATGCTAAGCCAGGAGGTTCAGCTTATTCCGAGAGAGCGTGTCGCACAGCGCAGCTTTCATTCGATTCAAACCATTCGGTTCTACTGTTGATTGGACTCAAACTGCATCCTAAGTTTAGTGTTGGTTGCCATGCATGCGCCTCTGATCTACTTTTAAACTAGCGTTCGGCTATACACGACCCACGGAAAGATGACTGACGAACCCATCGGTCCCCAGTAAGAGTTTCCTTGTAAACGATGTCTATAACTTTTGGCCGGTCCAAGTTTTATAACAAATTCTGACAAGTCGAACACTTCCCGGGGCCTTAGCCCGTAACGCAATGGCGTGTCGATGGCGTCCCAGCAGAAGGACAAAACCGCGGATTCCTCGTTTTTCTCCTACTACCAGAGAACTAATCCTCTAGAATTAGAATCCGAATATTCTCTGCTGTGCTACAAAAACATTAAAAGGACCGACAGAATTAATAAATCGTAATTTAAGCTGTCAACTGGGAGCCCATTTTGGCACCATTGCGTTACAGGCTAAAGGCCCCAGGTTCCAAGCCATCCCATTAGTAGTATACATATTTGTAGAATTTCGAATCATGTCTTTTGTCCATTAACTAAATGGGTACATAATGATACGTTTCGCTGGATAGAACATTACACACAACTTACAACACTATATGATCGACCATGCATGTCGAGCTTTGACAGCTTAGCACACTACGCCCTGTTTAGCTACCCCGCTAAACAGAATTTTTCAGTGAGAGAGGGTACTGTATCGCACGTTATCGAGCTCTGCATAAATATTGTTTACGGTAATATTACGGTTCATCGAATTCTGGATGCTGGTGACAATACGACAATACAATGGATGCTCGTACATTGTGCCACTCACCACTCGAAATTGCATTTGTTGGGCGAACTAATAGAACAATCTTCGGTATTTTCCTCTCGAACTACAGTCGGCCTCTTTGATTGGTTCAGTTATAAGGTTTCGATTTATTTTGATAAATGCTAGCACTGCTACACAACTGTTAAAATGGCTGTAATTTTACTCAATAAAACCGTTTAAAAAAAAAAGTGCAGCACGCATGAATTTTTTACGTGGGAACCAACTTCGCGTGCAATCCTTGCCATCGTACCTAGTCGCTATCTGATTACCGGTTATCATTTAGATATTGTGTGCTTGTGGTGAAATTCGAGGGGAGATGTCTATTTATATTTGGAAGTCGTAGCGGGCATTTTGATGTAGCAGGTTGCGTCAGATTTCGTAAGCAGTGTGGTCAATGTACTTGGCGTTACAGGGCGCCCCGGGTGCGTCAACTCTCTCGCTCGTTTAGAGCTATAACTTTTTCTTCTCTATTTTGTCCAGTCTTGTATTTGGACCAGTGCCAGCTAGCACTATCCCTTGGCAACCTGCAGGACGAATCGCTGCAACTACTGAGGGCATTCGACTCGTTTACCGGGACGTTTACCTTAACGATGGTCTTGTTACATAGTTTGCCTCGGTGACATGCTATTCGTGTAAGCAGGGTCGAACTCCGCAATCGATTTTCCACCCACTTCCCGTGTCTTGTGTTTTTAAATTCTGCTTCGCGTGGCTGAGAAACTTCTGCCTGCAAGGTCTCCAAACTTTTACAATGTGGTTAGTCATCCATCCTAATCAATGACATCCATTTGCATCATCGATAATAGACAAAATGTCAATTAAGTGTCATTTACAAAATATAAACAATCCTGCGTAATGTTTTCTGGTTTAAAAGTTTCCTCGTATGTGCAATTCCGAGCCGAGATTGAGGATCGGGAGACAAGAATCACAGGGAATAATATTGTGTTAGTGTAAGGTTAAATATTCAAGGGGCGGCCGACGCCGTGCGCGGTGGTTCCCTTTGCATAATTCATTGATCGGTTCTGTACAGTCGCACGGGAATCATCGCCATCGCGATATTTATCTGAATTGGAAGTAGCTCCATTCGCGCACTAACCTATGCTCCTTGACGTCAAATGCCAATAAATATGTATCTTCAGATGTTGTTTCAAGAGGCTTCTGATAACAAGGCCCCAGTGCACCTCGCGCTATCGTGTGAAGAAAAAAACCCTACCTAAATGTCTGTGGAAGTCGAGAATTAAAGGCATCCTGTTTTTTTAATCAAGTAATACTTTTATGAACGCACAGTTCGTGTGTAATAATAAGTTAGCATTATAATAATCGCCTAACCGTACAGTATTTGAGTTGTAAATTAGTTAGCAAGCGCATCATTCTTCGTGCGCAAACGCAAGGCACACACCATTCCAGTCGTGTCGTCTTGCTTACCTATGAAGCAATACTATTGAGTTAGTAGGTACTGCATGCATTGTGTAAATGAACCTTCTAAGTTCTAAGGGAAAAGTCAGTTCTTCCTACACCATGCGGTTAAACAGGCTTGAGAATTAATACTAAATAAAGACCACAACTCATGTCAACGACAGATTAAAATTTGATTTTCGCTGGGGGCGCCGCGCAGCAGTCGTTATCTTGTTTGCTATACTCTACTAGCTTGAAAGATAACATCAAAATGTTCGGAGCGATATGAAAGTTTATCTTCTCAGGCCTCCAGCACACATGCAGCGAACATTTTAAACATACAGCTGGTTCAACCTCATTCTGATGTAAACTTGCATCAACGAATCACGCAGGTATTTTGATGGAAGTTTCTTTTTGGCCGCTATTTATGACTACGTTATTGGACAAGAACCACGAAATAGATAGAGATAAAGGAAGTTTTTTTTTTTTTTATAAATTATACTTAGATAATTGGCATTACTGTGCATTTAATAATTTAATAAAACTTGGTAAATAAAATAGAAAATTAATTATAAGTATTAAAAAATATAGCTATGCTTTTCTTTACAGTGTTGTTACTGAAACTCACAATTAATAATTTTCCACAGTAGTTTCTCCCTTCAGGTTATTTCCGGTTACCTCAATAACACAAGAGAATAGCGCCGTAGTAAAATGCTAAATGCCTAATAATTTAAGCTCTTATGGAAGCTTAAATTATTAGGCCAATCACTCAATTAGTATTTCGCTTTTTGACGAAGCTATTTCGCGAACGTTTTTGACAAAGACGTCGGCAGTCGAGGAGATTACATGATATGAACCAGATCTTGTAAAGTAGGTAATGTGTGTCTGTGTTTCCAGATTCCAAGGCACGCTAAGTATGACTTCGGAATGTTAAAATTGTTGTTCAGTTAATTCCACGTAAAAAAATACTCGTAAAAGTGTGAACCACACAATCTGCAGCAGTATTTGAGTAGTATTAATGATAATCGCCATATGGCATTGAAATGTCGTCAATATTTGCTACGATAAATAGCCGTTTTATTGGTCTTCGTAACAAAATTTGCTCTATCAGTCAGTTGATCAGTTCTCATTGTAATTTTAATTCAAAGATCGTCCCGTAACCATTAAAAATTACTTTATTACGAATAGTTTAAATTTGCTAATTATTTGTATCTGATAATAATAGTTACCATTTTCCTTTCAGGCTCATAACTCAGATATTCCTTTGTTTAATGTCCCAGGAGTGCATATTATTGAAGCTAAACGAGACAGTGTACATTCACAAACAAACTGGACCAGCCGCCAAGGGACTCTGTCTGTCTGACAAATGATTCGATGTAGAATGCCTCAATGCTGACACAAATTAGAGACAACAGAGGATCGACACGACACATTACACAGCAGCGTATCTAGCAGCCTGCAAGTACTGCACTGCCAGTTGTAGGGTAGCGTAGCGGCACTCCATACAAAAACAAACATTCTCTGTTTTCTCTGTCAACGAACAAAAATGTCAAGTTGGCGTTCCCGAAAATTGTATGGGCCAAGACCTGTCATGCCATAGGTACGCTTTAAAATTAACACTTTTACGAAGTTTCTCCTTTCGTACACCGGTCACGGTCGTCATCTTTTGAAGAAAAACTTGCCACTGGTTGCGCCGGGCGAGTGCAGAAGGCTGCTTATCTAGTAAGTCTAGTTTGAGTGCGTGAATCTGTTGTCCGAAGCCGAAGACGCTAGCCTATGGCGTCTATTGTTGGCGGCATCCCTGCGCGTCTATTATTGACTCGCCGCTGGAGATGGCTGGCGGTGCGCCAGCGCGCACCACGTGCTCGCCCGTCACGGGACGGCACGTACAGTCCGCAACGAGTGCGAGAAATAATAGCATATCAATGACTTACTTATGTAGGTACTTAGGCATTTGCATTTACATAATTATATGATTATTTTATACAGTGGCGTCCAGGCACACCTTCCTTCCCTTCCCTTCCTTCTTGACATTGTCTTTCCTGTGTGCTAGGCCGACTATATAATGCTGGGCAAGCCTACTCCATCTAAAACAATGTTCACTCACACTAGATCCAATGGGTAAAGTGACCACCCTGACGCTGCAGGCCTGAGACATTCCTTTAGATGTAGTAAGGTTAGCACCTATGGCATCCTGACAGCTTAGTCAACCTATCCCGCAGGAACACACTACACTACGTACCTGTTTCGGCCCAAAATTCCACAAGCAAAATGTGTTAATGTTAGAGGGCATGCATTGTTGCTATCTGCGTATCCACACATCATATTTGCCTTGCTGTTGTGGTCGACGGGTCCTACTACGCGAAGTGTAGCGTCGTCTACCCCTGACCCCGTAACCTAACCTAACCCAAATTTGGTCGTTCTGGCACCAAAGGGGTTACAGACACTCACAAACGCGTGCGAATGCGGTGCAACCAACGGTCTATAGCTCAGACCAATAGCTACTCTCGTGGCTTTTGAAGTGTAGAAAATTAAAGTGTGGGATTAGAGGGGTGTGGTTGCGGCTCCCGGGCGTGAGATAGATAAGTGCGAATATCCCACAAACATAAAGAGCCCAGTGTGCTTATTCTGTAAAAAATCCGCAAAGTTACTAGACCTCAAAGGCGGTTTAATTGCGGGAAAGTAAACCGGTTTGAGGACTACCAACTGTGCAGTTTTTTTTACAGAATAAGCTCACAGGTTGTGGCTGACTGTACTTACGTATCTGTTGCACGAGCGGTGAAGCGACAGAAGTCCCTCTTTTGTCCCCCTCTTCCCTCTTCCTCACACAGTTATCTGTGTAAGCAAATAAAGCTACTTCCTAGTCGCATTATCGTAAGCACGCTCTAATGATAGGTACTTGAAAGTTGTCTAGATTGTCTGGTGGTGTGTACAGTCCTCATCATCTGCTCAACTATCCATCGCATTGGGTGACGGCTCCAAAAGATCTTCATATTGGTAGTCATTACCAAGTCGTCTTTATGGCATCGACAACTTTACTGCGATAATAATTAATATTATAATGTTTGTGACAGTGGAACTTTTGTCTCCTTCAATTCTGTTCCCGAACACCACCGGCCGCTAACGCATCGCGACTGCCGGAAGCAAACCCAATGTTTAGCCCAAAAAATCTCCACCCATAACGTATGCTATACAAGTTTACACTACATAGGTACTTCGTTGCGGTGGCCTATGAAATACTTTTTTAATAGGCCCAATATTAACAATGTGGCTGTTTCGTCACCACAGGATGCGCTCTACCAACTAACTCGTGCATGCACACCGCTAATAGAGGATAATAGGGAATAATTATAGGGGAGTTTAGGAAAGGTCCTCGTTTTTTCTTTGCCTTCCCTTTTTGGGAACAGTGAGCGTTTATGGGACCATTCCATTTTCCCCCACCAGAGTTACCCACTGGTAGAGAAAAATGAAATCACACATACAATTATTCCATTTTACCCTACCAGTGGGGTAATTCGGAACCCAAAGTTTTTGTTTGAAAGTCTGTTATTGGCTTAATCTTATCTTTAGACAATATTGAGAAACTAATTTAAATATTTTTATTTTGTTCCAGTAGTTTTGTTTTTATGCGCTAAAATGTTTTGTTCCTATGACCGCCAACAGTATGCAGACCGTCGCGTGACGTCATAAAACCGTATCTTTGAAACGTTGTAAAATCCAAACTACTGAACCAAAATAAAAAATATTGAAATTAGTTTCTTATAATAGCCAAAAGTTTTGAATAAGCCAATAACGGACTTTCGAACAAAAAAACTTTGTGTTCCGAATTCTGGTGGGGGAAAATGGAATGGTCCCGTTTATGTAGCTTTTTATTGCTAGAACTTGCTGTTAGAGTGGTTTTTCTGCGCAGAAATCATTACTAACGTTCGAGATCCCCGAGAATTGGCCCCCAGATCTTCGACGCACGCCTACAACTCCACCGCTGACTATTCTTCTTTGTTACAGTAGAGCGCACCGGCAAGATGAAGAAGGGCGGCGTGAGCAACGGACACGCGAGCACGAACGGGCGGGCGGATGACGAGGGCGGCGGTAGCGGGGTCTCTTCACCACCTAAGGTGTCATACGCCGCCGCGGCCCGCAAGCCCAACTCGCCTACCTCAGCTGGAACCGCTATTAACTTCACACAAGGTAATTACACTACACTTTGACGGATTTATCATTCGTTTCTCACACAAGGTACTGAGAACTCTAGGTAGGTCTGGCGCCGGTAGCAGGGTATCGTACGCCGTCGCCATCAACTTCATACAAGCTACGGAGCACTGGCCAGGTCGGGGCGACGGTAGCAAAGACTCTTAAGGTGTCATACGCCGCTGCAGCACGCAAGCCGAACTTCCGTTGTAGCCGCTATTAACTTCACAAAGGTATTGAGCACTCTGGGTAGGTTTGGGCGATAGCCGGTACGGTAAGCCTTGCCATCACAAGTTCTTCTTCATATCACAGAGCAGGTCGTTGTGGTCAGTCGTCGCGGTAATCATTTGTAGCGCCATCAGTGACCGACGATGCGCACCTTACGATGCGCCGCCACAACCCTGCGTCAGAAGCTGCTTGGGTGCGTTCATTTAGTGCCGTTCGTGACTTGCATACCATCAGTTCATTGAACCGGTGGTTTTCTATAAGCCTTCCACCTTATCCTGCACCACAATCATGATGATATTTGATCAACAACCTCAGAATCCCTACATACAACATTGTTCTGATCCCAAAACATAGCCCCCAATTTTCTGTGCTCTCGAAACAACACTATTACTAGATTTCATTACAAAAGCAGCTTGACGTCTTAACCAACCTGATTGAAGAAGTCAAGTAATTAGTCGTAGACAAACTTTTTTGAATATGTTTGCGTGACGCATATTTTAATGTTTGTTACAGAAACAGACAATATAAAGGCCAACGGTGAGAATGTACAAAGCGAGGCCACCAACGGCGACAAAGCAACAAGCGACGCGAAAGAACAAACAGTTACCAAAGCAATAGTGAACGGCTCCGACAAAGTACTAAACGGTGACACGAAAAAATATTCAGATTGTGATATTAGTAGTAGTGATAACACTAAATTAGTCTCTAACGGCAGTGATTTGGACGATTCAAAGTCGAGTAAGTCGGACGATAGTGCGGATACGGTTATAAGCATTGTGAGTGGCAAGGCTGAACAGAAGGCGGCCAAGAAGAAGGAGAGCAGCGGCAACAAAAAGAACAAGGCAACTGATAAGGCTGAAGACAAGAAGAAAGACACAAAGAAAACTATTGAAGAGAATAAGGATGAAGAGAAACCGAAGAAGATTGAAAATGTTACGGAGAAAGTGAATGGCGATGCCAGCGATATCGTCAATGGAGAGAAGCAGAGGGAGTCTTCGCCCAGTGAGGATGGTGATGACAAGAAGAGGGACGCGGAAGTCGTGTTCATTCAGGACTTGGGCTTCACAGTCAAGATCGTCAGTCCAGGGGCTGAGCCGCTTGACATTCAGGTATTTATCGATTGTATGTAAATTGTAAAGTTCTGACGACTAAAATTAAACAACCAACAAGCTTTCTGCAATACCTAACTTACGTAAGCTGTATTCAAATGAGTTAGTTGGTGGTGCTCCTAGCTAGGTGTTTATGGCCCGGTTTCTGAGTTGAGAATTTTGCTAAGCAAATACTTAATGTCGTTCTGTCAAGCTCTTTTGTGAGAAATCTGCAGAGACAGGACGATACTTACCCATTTGCTTAGCAAAATTCTCAACTCAGAAACCGGGCCTATGTGTTGTTTCCTTGAAAGTTTTATTACATTTCGTAGACGATGTCCAACTGAATATGGTGGCAGTGATCTGACAATCTGTTTTGAACATTTACTTTCCAATTTAGAGTGACAAGTTCCCGCGAGATCAAAGGCCGATTCCTTCAGTGATTTAGTGACGTTGACAGCCATTATGAATTCATTCGGAGTCAGATTTTACTTCCTGAGGCTGTAATGAACGCCTCGACTTCTAGTTTGTAGTGGGACTAATTAAATTAGTAACCATACTAAATAAGAACGTATTTACGAGAGGAACTTACCGATTTAAGTAATAGAGTCAGCGCGAACGTATCAGAGTCAGACCGTTTGTGCATCACACCGATTCCATTACCATCACCAATAACAAGATGGACCGACAGCATTAATAAATCGTAATTGAAGCCGTCAACAGACTCAGGCCCAAGACCAATTCAGACTGAGGTTAAATCAAACTATCGATCTAGTTTTAGGAAAGAAGCTGAGGTCAGACTCGGATTTCTGTAACCGGCAATCGTATCGTATCGTGCAGGTTCTTGCAATTCACGAGCGCGCGTGGGCCAGCGAACGACGAACCTTACTTAGTTGATACTATGTGTTTGCTGTTTTTTGTACACTGATCCACGCGCGTTCGTAAATTGCAAGAATTGTAACAGTTGAATAATTGCAGGTCTCAAGCATGGAGTTGGTGCAAGAGATCCACCAGGTGCTCATGGACCGCGAGGACACGTGCCACAGGACCTGCTTCTCGCTGCAGCTGGACGGCGTCACGTTGGACAACTTCGCCGAGCTCAAAAACATCGAGGGCCTCAAGGAGGGCTCGCTCATCAAGGTGGGACTAATCGATGTTTTCTTCTTCTTGTAGAGACGACTATCGGTGTTCAGAGCTGCCAAACCGAACAAGCAGGTCCTGGATTATTGGAACCAATTGCTTATGTTATCGAGCCATGAATTCTTGGGTCTTCCAGGTCTCCTGCGTGGTATCTTCCCTTGGATAATAAGTTGAAGGAGTCCATACTGGGTGTTGCGCATTATATGGTTACTTTGGAATCGACCGCAAATTCGCTAAGTCCGTACTGAAGGAAAATATCGCGAGGAAACCCGTTACTTAGTTGGCCTCGCACGTATTGTCTGTCCCTATGTTTCCTGTGGACTTGGCTCAGTGCTGAACAAGCTTAATAAAAAGAAAGTTAAAACAATGACCTAGCCACTGCTGAGTCCGAGTGGTCGCTTCACCCTACACATCTAACGTTTGGAGTTTGGAAAATTTCTTGAAGAGGAGCATACTTGTCCGACACCCAATTTTTTTAGATTTTGCTAAAAACAATGTTTGCAATACAATTTATCCAATGAAAATGTAGTTAATGGATGTCGAGACGGTGTTTGCATGTAAATTATTGCATTTGAGGAAACGCAAGACGCATACCAAACATTATAAATACACACACAACTTACACTACAATGCTGATGACGATTTATGCGTCCAGCCCACCATGATCTAACAAAACTCTTATTGATACGTGCGTATAGCTGTAAATGTGTTCATCTATGACCTAATCGATCGATAGATCGATAAAAAAAAGTGAACAAAAGTGTGATCTTATGACCGATGAAATACGTCCTCTCGGCCAATGACATTTCAGTCAATGCTCTCGACCAATAATTATTATGCTTCTTTTTTCAAGGGCGTGCTATGCAAACAGCTTTTCCTTATACATTTGATCCTATAGAAAAACAACCTCCGTTGGCTATGTAATATTATGACTCAGTGGCCACCCCTGATAGGGGAGCACAATGTCACGATAAAAGTTTTATCCCATTATCGGCTATCGCCATCTTGCTTTATTTCACCGCGTAAAGCGAGATGCCGCTACCCGATAGTGGGATAAAACGTTTATCTTGAAGTTGTGCTTCCCCTGCTGGTGTCAGAGTTTTTAGGCCACCCAAAGGGCTCTGACATGGCTTTCTTCACTATTGCTATTAATTAAAAAAACAACCGGGGCAACGGTTTGACGTGCCTTCCGAAGTACGGAAGTGAACTACAGGGCGCGGTCAGTCTATGACCGCGTCTGTGGTGCTTAACTTTGACCCTGATTTCTCTAAAATAAGGACCGTAAATATCCCATTATTAAATGTAAAACAAGGATTCTTCAATTAAATAAGAGCTATGTTCCTGCTAATATCGAGTTTGACGGTTAACGCGTGAGACTTGTCCAACTAGTAGTTGAGGGCCTGTCTACACGGTCTACACCCATGCTCCAACTGCCCCTGTATTCTCCAAAATATCCACCGTAAATATTCCCGTTTTTTGATGTCGAAAAAAAAAAGATGGTTCATTTCAATGTTTTCGACTGTTTTGACGCTCGACGGTTGAGTGGATTTTTTTGGGAATAGAGGAGCGGGTCTCCCTTGTCTACTCCACTGGTTGTAACTGGTCTCCCTGTCTTTTTTTTGGGAATAGAGGAGCGGGTCTTCCTTGTCTATTCCAATGGTTGTAACTGCTCTCCCCTGTCGACTCCCATGGTACTAACTGGTCTCCCCTGTCTACTCCCATGGTTGTAACTGGTCTCCTCTATCTACTCCTATGGTTGTAACTGGTCTCCCTTGTCTACTCCCACGGCTGTAACTGGTCTCCCCTGTCTACTCCCATGGTTGTAACTGGTCTCCCTTATCTACTCCCATGGCTGTAACTGGTCTCCCCTGTCTATTTTCATGTTTGTAACTGGTCTCCCCTGTCTACTCCCATGGTTCTAACTGGTCTCCCTTGTCTACTCCAACGGTTGTAACTGGTCTCTCCTGTCTACTCCCATGGTTCTAACTGGTCTCTCTTGTCTACTCCAACGGTTGTAACTGGTCTCCCCTGTCTACTCCCATGGTTCTAACTGGTCTCCCTTGTCTACTCCAACGTTTGTAACTGGTCTCCCCTGTCTACCCCCGTGGTTGTAACTGGTCTCCCTTGTCTACTCCAACGTTTGTAACTGGTCTCTCCTGTCTACTCCCATGGTTGTAACTGGTCTCCCCTGTTGCAGGTGGTGGAAGAGCCGTACACGATGCGCGAGGCGCGTATCCACGTGCGCCACGTTCGCGACCTGCTGAAGTCGATTGACTACACGGATGCCTACGCCGGACAAGAGTGCAGCTCTCTCGCCTTTCTCAACGTGATCACGCAGGGCGATATACTAGGTATGTTTCTCTCTCACACAATTTATTCATCATCATTACACCGTTAATACCCAATGCTGTGTAAAGGCCTCTTCGCGCTCACGCAACTTCTCACGATCCTGTGTCAGACAGACTTTTCGGCTACTTGGGCTATATCGTCGTCGGATATTAGAATTTATCAGTTACTGAATCTAAAAAGGTACGATTTCTCTTAAGACGTCGGTTCTACGCGTGAGCATACAAACAAACTTACTGATGATTGACGCCGGTGTCCTCATATACATCGATGTCGATACCATTTCTTGTAGTGTCATCGCCGATTCTCACGATATCCTCGTCTCAGACAACGACGCCTCATTGGAAGCTACTCGTAACTTGTAATGGGCGTTTTTCCTGATGTCGAAATTTCGTAGCAATAAATGTCAAAGGGAACAAAAAAGTTCTTTATTTGATAGACCAGAAAGACTTTGACATTTATTGCAACCAAATTTGACACTATAGGGGATACCGCTTATCTCAGAGGATTCCTGCGGTATTCGAGCGGTGCGGGGGTGTGTTTTAATTGATGAGTGACTTCAGTCGGACGTCAGCATCGCTGTCCCTTGTATGCACGAGACGTCACATGTCACCCCTTCCGCAACGCTCCGCTACCACAGGTAAGGTCGGCCACAGTCTAGCATACCCCATGGTAGCTTTAGGAGGAGCGGGTGATCATGCTCCTCGACTATAAAGGGAAATTTCCCGCCAAGCAGATCTTATGCTTGGGGACCGGCCGGGTCCAACTGAACATAGTTGGACGTTCTATATATACTCAGCCACGAAAGATATTTTGCTGGCGCGATGCAGGATTAGTAGCGAGTAGAGTAATTGCCTAACTTTATGTAGCAGTTTCCTGTACGACCGATAGGGGTCGCTACATAGCTATTACCACGCGTGGCATATGGGCGCTAATCGAAAAAAATGGGTATCCTAGCGTGTGGCCATGCCAATGAATGACCTAACCCAACTTTTTAACAACTTCCTACCTTCCACTGCAGAGAAGAAGAAATCTCGTCCGGAGAGCGTAGACTGCACCCCGCCGGACTACATAATGCCTGGAAGCACGGAGCGGCCGCTGCTGCCCCTACACCCTGGCCTCACCAAGGAGAACAAGGCACCCCAGTGTCTCAAGGTAAACTAGACCTTATAACACAGGAGCCCTTGAAACAAAAGTCCGATAAAAGGCAGTGGACTGGACCCCGCGTTGGACATAACTGCTGTAAAGTGAAAGAACGACGTTACTTGCGTCTACTCTGCTCAACTAAAACCCGTCGGGGTTTTAGTTGAGCAGAGCAGACAACGCCTCATCTGTCTTTGTCTGTCTTTGACTGTCGAGTCAAAATAAAAAGCTGGTTGATTTCATTACCAGAGTTAACTGCCGTTACAGACAGCTGAATAACAACAAATTATTGTTAATGAAGCGCGTTGTAGCTACGTTTCGCGTAGTATTTTAGACCATGACCTAACGTAACTTATTCTCTACTTTATGTAGCTGTCTACATATAGCATCACTGTCGTGGCGCTCGAATGCCGGTCAAAACATTTGCATAGTACTGTCACACGATAGGATAGCCCATGGTACGGCATTCGAGCACCGAGTCACTGACGCTAAAGTTAGTGACGCTTGGCTCAAAAGTCCACCGTGACCTAGCTAACTTAACCCGTGTTAACTGTCACTAATGGATTCGGCTCGCGAATTGGCTTTTGTTTGAGTGGGTCTCGAAGGCAATTCTTAAATTAGCTTCGTTATTTAATCAACAATGCGTTTGTTTTATCATCTGGATAAATCGGGATTGCTGTTGCGACTCAAGACCGTGGTACATTGCATCGTCCCCCTGTTACTTAAAATCAATTGGATGATAAAAATACGCAATACAGACAAGTTAATTGGCATTAAATCAGTTCGGCGAATTATTATTATAACTTTATTTACTAACGCTCAGCGGAGGTAGCATGACTTTTATCGAGGCAGATTTATCCAATAAAATGGCGGTTTATCAGCATTTTTGACGTCTATAGTGGGTTATAAATCGCTCTCGACGATATGTAACCCACTATGGACGTCAAAAATGCTGATAAACCGCCATTTTGTTGGATAAATCCGCCTCGATAAAAGTCATGCTACCTCCGCTGGATAGCTAAAACTTTATTGTGTGACACCTTTTTTTGTCGCGCTCTTTGTCAGTGTGATCAAGACTGGTTTATTGGGAATCATCATTGGCTGCGCTCGCGCTCTGCATCGATATGCGTAGGTACATATAGCTGACACTCGTGTCGCTAACGGCTGCATTGGAATGTTATGGGCTCATCTATGGGCACCTTTTGTGGGCATAGGCCTCTTCCCTGTCTCGTCCCCGGTCCCTTGCTAGTCTACACCGTGGAATTTTAGTGGTTTTAAATCCGAAGGTATTTAGTTGCACTCGTGATTCTGAGCCAAATTCCAAAATTTTACTTCAAAACAAGCGAAAAAAAAACACTTCCCAATACAAACGGCTATCGCCAATCGACGCCATTTGTATGGAGAAGTGAATTTTTTTTCGCGCGTTTTGGAATGAAATTTTATAATTTGGTTCAGAATCACCAGTGCAACAAAATACCTTCGGATTTAAAACCACTAAAATTACACGGTGTATAGTTTTTCAGCTGCGTTTTCATCATAGACCTACTAAGCTCATGATCATGATGCCATAACATATCCCATTGTCCCCAGGTCCTAACGACGTCTGGCTGGAACCCACCGCCCGGCCCTCGCAAAATGTGCGGAGACCTGCTCTACTTGCACGTGGTAACGCTGGAGGATCGCCACTTCCACATCACGGCGTGCCCGCGCGGATTCTACCTCAACCAGTGAGTGCTTACCTCTATCACTATGTAAACCTGTTGCCATGCCAGCCCTCCGCCTAACATCATAGGGGAAAGGAGTGTGTGAAAGTCAGCGCTCCCCGGGATCACTTCATTTTGCCTCAGCTATCTCACTAGTTTTTAAGTATTTTATCGTTATACCTACTGTATTTTATTTCTTTCGAAGCAATGAATATCTTAATAAAAAAAATCGGGCTTGGTGGCCTACGCTGTTTGTCCACCTGCTGTATATTTACAGGTGTGTTGTTAAATATGCCTTCTATTCTATGTACGAGTATCTTGCTATGCCCATGAGTAAAGCCCATTGCCGGGCATAGGCCTTTTCCTGTCTTTCACGCAAACCCACTCGGTCAAGAACTTTAGTTCATTGCCTTCCCTTATCGACCTATATCATCATTCTATTAGAATAGTTATCAGGGTGAATAGTTATCAGGTAGACAAAGGCAGCGCTAGTTTTCGGTCAACAACTACAGGGTGCACTCTAAGTCGATAGCGGAATTTTGAGGAGGCTGTCTACTGATCAATACAAACAACTTGTACTAGTGGCGAAAAAAATGGAGCGAAAAAAATATCAGCTGATTCATACATTTAGCGCAGTACTGAGTCGACCTTTTGTATGGAACAGCTGATATTTTTTTCGCTCCATTTTTTTCGCCACCTGGTCTAAGTTGTTTGTTGTGATCAGTAGACAGGCTACTTAAAGTTCCTCTATCGACTTAGAGTGCACCTTGTAGTACAGTATGAGTAGTATGACTATGAAAGCTATGAAAAAATTACACGGCGATTCGAGATGCTCCAGTGATTAACAAATAGCACCAATAGGTAACTGACCTAAAAGGGGCCCAACTAAATCCACAAATACCCGCCCGCACTTAAGACGTTGCCACATGGTTTATGAAGCGAGATGTTAAAAAGCGACGCGAAATAGGTGCACCTGGGTAAACTGGGCGGGGTAACGCGTTTGCGGGGTTGATTTTCTGATAATTTGGTACTTCGTGGTAGGTAAAATAGGCTTTAAAATGTCCCGGGGGCGACGGCGTCAGAATCTATACCGCCGCTAAAAGAGCACTCCATGATTTGCTCTCGCGTTAACGCTTCTGTAGACCAGAAGTTTTAAAGGAAGTTACGGTGCGTTCGAAAATGACTGCTCAAAGTGGCTGTTAGAATTAATGGGCCGTCGTAAAACTTATTTTATTGGTGTTTCGTCTCTAAGTAGGTATATGAGATAGGAGACGTTTATTTCGTCTTAACATAATGAGGTTAATTACGAATCCTGGACGATGCAATCTATGTATTTCTGGAGTTACTGGTATCTTAGTAGTGCTTCTATTCGTAGACCGGATTTATTAAATACCAGCTTTTGTCCGATAATAATTGACTTGTATGTTGAGTTTTCCTGTAAGTAATTTTAGTATATGTCACTTTTCAGCACTCGAATAACATCGGACGTGAATAAAAGGTTTAGATGTTTATGTGATCCGAGTAATGCAGCCGTAATACTGCACTCTTGTGTGTTATAAATCCCGGTAGAGATTTATGAGCATCGCCGCTGCTCTTCTTTTGCAATATTTCTCGTTGCCAAGCCAGACACGCAGATCGTATTTCATATTGATTTGCGGTGAGCGGTGGATAATTTCAAGTCGTAGACGAGTGGATTCTCAATATAGAAGTTGTCGGATTGATTCCTGGCTAAGATATTTACCAACTTGTTAGATCACAGATTGATGATATAATAGTCATAAACACTACCACGCCATGTTTATTTATGTTACGAGTATGTTATGATTATGTTTATCGGACTCAAGGGTGCGAAAAAGTGAGCTCTGTCTCACTCTTTTAAACAACTTTGATTGGAATAGATTGCATTTGGTCGCGGCACTGCGATAAAGCCTTTTTGAGTAAGACATTTCCTGAAACAAATCTACACCTACCAAGCTATATGTACCTCCCTACTCCACAGATCAACCGAAGAAGTGTTCAACCCCCGTCCATCGACGCCGAGCCTCCTTTGCCATTCGCTGATCGAGCTGCTCAGCATCGTATCTCCAGCGTTCAAGCGCAACTTTGCGCTGGTTCAGAAGAGACGCATGCTGAAGCATCCATTCGAGCGAGTGGCGACGCCGTACCAGCTGTATCAGTGGGCCTCGCCGCTGCTTGAACATACGGTCGACGCGATACGCGCCGAGGACAGTGAGTGTCTCTTGTTTTAGCTTCAAAAGTCTAGCACTCAGTTCAAGCGCAACTTTGCGCTGGTTCAGAAGAGACGCATGCTGAAACATTCCTTCGAGCGAGTGGCGACGCCGTACCAGCTTTACCAGTGGGCCTCGCCGCTTCTCGAACATAGTGTCGACGCGATACGCGCCGAGTACAGTAAGTGACTTTTGTTTTGGCGCCTATCGTCTATGTTGTTTGTGGCCTAATCGGCCCCGATCTTCTACGTTCAAGCGCAGCTTTACGCTGGTTCAGGAGAGACGCATCCTGAAGAATTTCATCCGAGTAGGTGGCAATACCAGCTGTAACAGTGGGCCTCGCCGCTTCTCGAACATAGTGTCGACGCGATACGCGCCGAGTACAGTAAGTGACTTTTGTTTTGGCGCCTATCGTCTATGTTGTTTGTGGCCTAATCGGCCCCGATCTTCTACGTTCAAGCGCAGCTTTACACTGGTTCAGGAGAGACGCATCCTGAAGAATTTCATCCGAGTAGGTGGCAATACCAGCTGTAACAGTGGGCCTCGACGCTGCTCGAGCATACGGTCGACGCGATACGCGCCGAGGACAGTAAGTGTCTTTTGTTTTGGCGCCTATCGTATATGTTGTTTGTGGCCCAATCGGCCCCGATCTTCTACGTTCAAGCGCAGCTTTATGCTGGTTCAGGAGAGACGCATGCTGAAGAATTTCTTCCGAGTAGGTGGCAATACCAGCTGTAACAGTGGGCCTCGCCGCTGCTCGAGCATACGGTCGACGCGATACGCGCCGAGGACAGTGAGTGTCTTTTGTTTTAGCTTCAAAAGTTTGCACTCAGTTCAACCCAGCTTTGCGCCGGTTCAGGAGAGACGCATGCTTAGCATCCCTTCGAGCAGGTGGCAACAACGCCTTACCAACTGTATCAGTGGAACTCGCCGCTACTCGAGCATACGGTCGACGCGATACGCGCCGAGGACAGTGAGTGTCATTTGTTTTGGCCCCTATCGTCTATGTTGTTTGTGGCCCAATCGGCCCCGATCTTCTACGTTCAAGCGCAGCTTTACGCTGGTTCAGGAGAGACGCATGCTGAAGAATTTCATCCGAGTAGGTGGCAATACCAGCTGTAACAGTGGGCCTCGACGATGCTCGAGCATACGGTCGACGCGATACGCGCCGAGGACAGTGAGTGTCTTTTGTTTCGACTTCAAAAGTCTATGCACTCAGTTCAAGCGCAACTTTGCGCTGGTTCAAAAGATACGCATGCTGAAACATCCCTTCGAGAGGGTGGCGACGGCTGTACCGGTGGGCCTCGCCGCTGCTCGAACATACGGACTTACTTTTATAGTGCCAATCTATGCCAACATCCTAATCCTGAAATCTAAAACCGCCATAATCTGGGCTGTGTAAAACGAAAACTCCAAAGTGGTTTATTTTTCGCTTCCTCTAATTTTCGATTTTTTGAGATGACCACCTAAAATTTAGCAAATGGTACACTTTAGATGCTAGTATCTATCTCATGTTGACGAAGGTTTAACCCTTCTTAGAGTTTATTGCTTTAGAATAGAGTCCAAAACCAATGAAAATTTTTGACTACCTCTTTGCTGTGGTATCGTGGTAATGGTAAAACGGGCTGTTTTCCGCAACTTGCCGTCTCTGCTTGCGCCTATTTTGCGTCAGAGTACCTCTCCCCTAAAAAGGGTTAAAAAAGTGTAAACAACGTTGGGCTAACAAAGCGTTATCTCCTTGCAGCGTTCTCGTCAAAGTTGGGTTATGAAGAGCACATCCCCGGCCAGACTCGCGACTGGAACGAAGAGCTCCAAACTACCCGCGAGCTGCCGCGCTCCACGCTTCCGGAGCGGCTGCTGCGAGAAAGGGCCATCTTCAAGGTAACATTTGACCCCTTTCTGACCCTAGGCACAACTGACCTACTGTCCTTTCATTTAGTCTTGAGTCGCTTTTTGTACCAGACTAGAAAAGGATGTGGGCTTTGCTTTGTATTATTTAAACCTTCCGTGAAAAAATATCTAGCTGATGGAAATGGTGTCAAAATCCGTTGCATGGTATAGGAGGAGTCAGCTGATAACAAGACAGACAGACGCGGAAAGCGACTTTGTTTAATACTATGTAGAGATGACACTTTCTCGTAGAAAGAAGGTGTATCTCACGGGCAAGCGTAGATAAAAGCGATAGACGTTGACTTTAGACCAGCCCCTAGCAACATACCTAATTTGTTTCTACACCCAGCGAGACCGCGCTTAGTAAAGCTACTGCCAAATCGGCGTGTCATCTACGTGGCACATAGGACGCGACGCGAAACGCGATACTAGTTCAGTAGGATTGGTTGGCCGTGGCTTTGGCTTTAGAAGCGAATTACTTTTGGTTTATTACCAGCCCTTATGTCGTAGGTAATAAGAGCTGCCGTGAGGTACTGCCACCGTCCTCCGTACTTAAAGTTGCTCTATTATCGCATTATTATTTCGTGTATGGAATGGCCTTGAAGACTCGCAGACAATGGCGGGAAAAAAAATACACTGAAATATCGCTGCCAACTAGACTTCTTAGCATAACTGTAACTCTATTCTAATACCTAGTCTTACTACATTTGTGAATGCTATTATGATTTTTTGCAGTGACTTTAATGATGCCATTTTTGCTGCAGTAGATTCTATTTGTCTTGCCACGTAATGCCATTTGAGTATGAATAGTTACCTAAGAGTGCGTAAGGCCCGGTTTCTGAATTGAGAATGTTGCTAAGCAAATACTTAACTATCGTTCTGTTACGCTCTTTTGTGAGAAATCTGCAGAGACAGGACGATACTTACCCATTTGCTTAGCGAATTTCTCAATTCAGAAACCGGTCCTAAGACGATTGATGTCTCAGCGATATCGTCGTAAATATTCTTTATCACCAGATAGGTACCCAATGCATGGAAATCGTAAAGTACAACTTGGCAGTCCTTATAGCACTGAATTCATTGGAGCCTATCAAACAATAAGGCGTACTTTATTTCTAGTTACTACACACAAATCAATTTCGAAATAATTATTTGAGGGATATAAATATAATATTGACTTAATGACAACGTTTCCTTCAATTTCAAGCACCTTGAATCTAAAAATAATACAGTTATCTATTCATAGACGTAATATAAATGGCTGTCGAATTAATTGATGTTGACTCAAAGTGAAAATACTTCATGAAAACTAGGACATGCGCCGTTCTTAGACTCTTACTTCACCTCTATTTGTTGGAGATACCAACACTAAAATATTGTTGGGTTGCAATGTTGGCAACCCTGCTTCTTCCTTCTTGTCCGACTATTCATACCGTGTGCATATCGCTCTACAATATAATTAATTTTACTACGTGAAAAAGTAGGTCCCTGGTTCATATCCGGCTCGAAGGACCATGTTTAGGGCCATAGCCACCGTATTTAGGTTAGTTTTGTTATAGAAACACACTTTTGCACTTGTAAAACAGACACACTTTTGCAGAAACACACTTTTGAATTATAATGTAGCGCGTTATGCACATAGATTGAATGTTCGTACAAGAAGGAAGAAGCAGGGTTGCCAACATTGCAAACCAACAATATTTTAGTGTTGGTATCTCCAACACTATTTAGGTTAAAGATAATCCTAGGCATTATATGAATGGCTATCAAAATCATTGACACGTCTACGTGCATCGCTCTGGCCCGAAGTGAAACTAATTGCAGCCACTAACCGCAGCTCGCTTGGCCGCCGGCCAAACACTGTTAACAGAGCTTTAACCTTACGGGCGTTGTTTAAAATTTATGTCTTTTATATCGACAATCTAATTTGTGTCTGATTAAGGAGGAAAAAACTTGCCAGCAGTTTTCTTTGGCCGAATTTGGTCCTTTTACTCTGCACTACAGAAGCCCTAAATAATACCCTGGTTTCAAAGGAACTTAGACATATGATATTTTATGCAGCATTTAGCTCTGGGTGCACCTCCACTCAAGCATAGCCTGGTATTTAGAATAGAGATTCTTATGTTTTTTCTCATTTTTTTTAAATTTAAGCTAAACTGAGCTATTTTTGTTCAGCGATTTTTGTTTCAGGGCAGCAAAATTGTATTCTGTTCATTATTGTAAACAACAGAACAACAACAAATCAGCCTTCCATTTTCACGTTTATTATGTTTGTTTTGTAAATGTTTATATTTTTAAGTTTTCTATGTTATTTTTCTGTGCCAACAATGTAAATTTTTTAGCCCGAAATAAACATTTTTTCAATTTCAATTTTATATCGGTGTAGCGATCCCTGTCGGGCGCTCAGGAAACTGCTACATACTCGAGCTGTCAATCGCTACTCGCTACAATCCTACATCGCGCCAGCAAAATATCTATCGTAGCTGAGTATGTATAGAACGTCCAACTATGTTCAGTTGGACCCGGCCGGTCCCCAAGCATAACATCTGCTTGGCGGGAAATTTCCCTTTATAGTGAGGAGCATGCTTTATTTTTCCCCCGTCAATTTCAACCCAAGTGGTCAAGACGTTTAGTAGGTGACATACCGACAGCAGCGCCACCTACCATTAAAATACCCATATAAAATTTCACCCAATCGGTCCAGCCGTTTAGAAGTTATTGTAATCTTTTTGTAATAAAGCATTTTTTCATAAAATAATAATAAGCTAAGGAAAATGCAAAATGTATGAAATTTATAGTATTGCCCTCTTCTTCTTCTACTCTTTGCGTGCTGCAAATCTGCAACACGCTTCTTTGTGTGCGTAACATCATACGCTCGCAGTGTACAAACGAAACGACCGGGCATCGTCTCGTGAAACAGTCTCGTCCGTGAAGCAGTGTCGCACACAATTCAGTGTCGTCTCGAGAAGAAGTTTCGTCACGTCGCGTAGTCCGTGCGAGCCGTCGCGCCCGAGTCGTTTCGTCTCGTCACATTATAGGTCTCGTCGCGTGACACTGCTTTAGTGACGAGACTGCTTTTTCCGAAATCGAAAAGTAAGTAAGTAAGTAAAATGTTTATTTGGTACCAAATTATAGTAAAAAACGGTCCGTCCGTTCCTGGCAGTGAAACGGTGCTTTTAAGCGGTGCGTCCATCTATTCTACAGGTGCACAGCGACTTCGTGGCGGCGGCGACGCGCGGCGCGATGGCCGTGGTCGACGGCAACGTAATGGCGATCAACCCCGGCGAGGAGCCAAAGATGCAGATGTTCATCTGGAACAATATCTTCTTCTCGCTCGGCTTCGACGTGCGCGACCACTACAAGGATCTTGGCGGGGACGCTGCTGCCTTTGTCGCGCCTGTAAGTCTTAAACCGATCGACAAAAGTGACAACGATCACCACATCAAGCAAGGCCCTGCTATGTTGATACATTACTTCCTATCTCGATTTAGGTAGAAAATCGACAGAGGTAGAGGTTAGGTAAAGGTAACGGATTTACAGAGACTATTGGGTCTATATGACCCAACAGCGGTGCTGGCCGCTTTCTGTCACTTTAAAAATAGATATACAGGGTGCACTCTAAGTCGATAGCGGAACTTTAAGTAGGCTGTCTACTGATCAATACAAACAACTTGTACTAGTCGGCGACAAAAATAGAGCGAAAAAAATATCAGCTGTTTCATACATTTGGCGCAGTACTGAGTCGACCTTTTGTATGGAACAGCTGATATTATTTTCGCTCCATTTTTGTCGCCAACTAGTACAAGTTGTTTGTATTGATCAGTAGATAGCCTACTTAAAGTTTCGCTATCGACTTAGAGTGCACCCTGTAGATAAAAAAAACGTTAATTATACAACGTGTTACAAAAGATACTAACTCTTTTTACAGGGTGTAACCTGCTGGTCAACATAATGACAAATCTGCAAAAAAAAGTTGAAAAACACAACTTTTTTTTTATAACCTCAAAATTGTAAAATTTTCAAAACTTTTTTGTTTTTGGATTTAGCTCCAATTAAAAAATATGGTTGTTTGTATTTTAATAGCTTCAGGCTGTTAAAACATAGTAAAAGTCTATGGAAACAGTATTATAAAAATACTTTTCTCCCATCACAGCGCTTACATTTTAATTATTTAAAAATCAACGGAACGTCATAGAGCTAAAAAAATATTTTGGTTGTGATCCCTATCACCGGGTGCTATTACCCTGTAAAAAGAGTTAGCATCTTTTGTAACACCTTGTATTAGCTGGGCCTTTTAAACTTGTATTAACAAACCTGCACCCGTGCTAAAGCTCTACAAATCCAAAAGTCGCTATCCGCGGGCTTAACCTTGGCCGCGACAAGCATGTAAGAGCTTGAGTGTTTGTATTTAATGCTCTTGGGTAAAAACCGTAACTCACTTTCTCCGTCAAAAGAGTCCCACTACCCAGAAGCGCAGCATCTTACCTTAATACAAAAGCTAACCATCCATTGCTCCCTTCCAGCGCAACGACCTGCAAGGCGTCCGCGTCTACAGCGCAGTGGACACGCCCGGCCTCCACACGCTGGGAACAGTCGTGGTGGACTACCGAGGGTACCGGGTCACCGCCCAGTCCATCATACCGGGCATTCTGGAGAAGGAGCAGGAGCAGAGCGTGGTCTATGGCAGCATCGACTTTGGGACCACCGTGCTTAGCCACCCCAAGTATATGGAGCTGGTAAGTTCAAATTCAAGTAATTTATTTCAGACAAAGTCCATATTACAAAAATAAGATGAATATTAGTACCTAGTAGTAATGGGTAATGAATCTCTCTCATTCATTACCCATTACTTAAAAACCTTTATCACAGATCATATGGGGTTTTTTTCAATATGTCTAACTTAATTCAATCTGCCAATTTTTGTTTAGGGTTACGTACCCAAAGGGTAACCAAACGGGACCCCTAAGACTCCGTTGTCCGTCCGTCCGTCTGTCACTAGGCTGTATCTCATGAACCGTGATAGTTAGACAGTTGAAATTTTCACAGATGATGTATTTCTGTTGCCGCTATAACAACAAATACTGAAAAGCAGAATAAAATAAATATTTAAGGGGGCTCACATACAACAAACGTGATTTTTTTGCCGTTTTTATAGATGATGGTTCGGAACCCTTCGGGCGCGAGTCCTGCTCGCACTTGGCCGGTTTTTTCTATTCATCTGTAGGCTTTTGAAGAGTCATACATACTTTCTAAATCACTCGCTGACATTTTAAGAAAAACGCAAGTTTTTCCCTCAACAGCTCAGCAAAGCTGGGCAGCAGCTCAAGATAATGCCCCACTCGGTGATCAGTGCCAATGGCGAGACGGTCGAGCTGTGTTCCAGCGTCGAGTGCAAGGGTATCGTCGGCAACGACGGTCGCCATTACATCCTGGATCTACTCAGGACCTTCCCGCCCGATGTCAACTTCCTACAGTGTAAGGGATTGTGCACTTTATACCCTTTTACCAAGGGCCTCTGACATGGCTTAATTGACAACCTGGGCTGGGCCTTTTAAACTTGGGTTTCCTCCAATAGAGTTGCCGCACTATAGCGGTGAATGATGTCACTAAAAAAATACATGGTTGCGTGGTTTCCTAGACCTTCGTTTTACGGTGTAAAAAGACGGTTTCTAGGAAACCACGACAAGTTATTTACATAGATAACGTTTTTGTGATGTCATTCACCGCTATAGAACGGCCGTCATTTAGCGGCATCAATTTTGGAGGAAACCAAAACAAAATAACTAAGGCTTTTTTTTGTTGTTGTTTTTTTAAACGTAATCGAGTCAAAGTTTGGAAGAAAGTTAGATCAATTGTATTTTCTTTTTTTCAGTGGAAGATGACGATCTGAGGGAGGATATAAAATCCATGGGCTTCCCAATAATTCATAAGCACAAACTATGTTGCCTTAGACAAGAATTAGTTGATAGTTTCGTTGAGTAAGTACCATTTTCTAACCTAAAATAGTTCATACAAATTAGACGTCAGCAAAGTTTTGCACAAACCCCCTTTCTAATACCTTTGTTCCCAGAATAAATCAATCAATGTAGCTGGCCACATTACACATTATTTCCTATTTAGACTGAACTTTAGTACATTCAAATGAAGTCCAAAACCATAGCAGCCTTGCCCTAATAAGCTTGACTAAATGTCCGACTACTTTCCAGGGCTCGATACTTCATGTTCATCCGCTACGCTGCGTTCCACTTACAGCAACTAAGTGCGAAGCGCCAGCAGAACGCTTCGGAACAAAAGTCCATCGAGGCCAACAAGGAGAGCCCAGCCGACGCCAAAGAAACACCCGAACCCAAGGAGAAACGGGAGAAGAGTCAAGAGAAAGAGACTAAGAAGAAGGAGAAAAAGAAGGCTGACACCAAAAAGAATGAGCCTAAACCCGAACAGCCAAAAGAGACCAAAGCGGAAGAAAAAGAGGAAGTCAAGAGTGACAAAAAGGAGGAAGATTTGCTACTAAACGAGAACTATTCGGAAATCGACACAGATGTCGCTAAGAAGATTGTTGAGAGTATCACAGAGTCGATCTGCAGCGGAGACAAGCCTGAGAGTGATTGTAAGTACCATTTGTTTGTTATTTGCGTATGAGCACTCTTTCATCTAAGTGTGATACAAGCCAAGAGTGTAATAAAAACTTGTTTGAAAAATTAATGTTTCGGAAATCACAATAATTTCTTAGGCCTCGACAAGAGACAAAGGCGTACGTAAGTTTGGAATCATATCAAATTGCAATCATACAAAGGATTGTAATGTAATAGTACAAAACTCGATAATCATCTAAAACACGACAGTAATAAAATTCCAACTTTGCTACTTTTGCTAGTGCCTAATCAAGCAGCCCGCAAGGCCGACTTTGCTCAAAGAAGGTTGTCAAAATAATGACCACATTACGAGCACTTTTGAGTAAATAATTGTAATATGTGCCATGCCCGAAGTGTAGGTATATTCGTTCGCACGACTGTCGCAGGGACGCACGCTGGACTCAAACAACTTACATAATTCACGTCAGGATGAAAATTATTGAGGCTTAAGAGGCCCCTTCAGGACCGTGGGAACTCAGTGATGGCCAAGCGCGTGAAACACTGTTTTCTATAGCTGTTTCACCCAGAGCGAGACGGGCCGCGGGAAAAGCGAGAGGCAATGCGGCTGTATGAGTCTACGTGTGTTCGTGTCCTTTCGCGAGTATCTAGTTGTAGTTGTCTTGTAATAGATCTATTTTCCCAAAATTTTTCGTAGTTCAGCTGCCATTTCTACATTGTATTAGGTATTTAATTTATTTTTTCTGACAAGTACAACACATTATTGATGTTCCCAAGGTAGTTAGACTCCAAAGGACAGTGTAATAATGTAAGTAACCCCTTTTTCGGCACGAAAAACGCATCGCTCTAATTTCTTTCAGCCTATTTTTTTATTATAAAAACTATTTGCAAACAACCATATTGGTCGTCTACTGATATAAACCAAGTTTCAGCAAAATCCAGCCTGTAGTTTAGAAATTAAACCGGAACTACGTTTGTATGGGAAAATGGTGCTCTAACGCCCTCTTAAATCCCCAAGTACTTAGAAGTATGTATGTAAAATGCGAACGATATTAATTTCACGCCGCTTCTACTTTATACTTTATTGCACACATGAAAAAAAATTATAACATAAATTACATAAAAGAAAGTGGTAGTGTACACGGCGAACTTATTTCAGTAGAAATCTCTTCCAGTCAACCCTTGGTGTGGTGAAATGGCATAAGATAGTAGGAGGGGAAACAGTGTACAATAAATAAAATACATACTAATATACATACTACGATAAATATATAAAGATTATGTATTTAAACAGTACTTATATGAGGATTATATACACTACATAATTACATAAATATGTACATATACTACATAATAATAATACTTAGCTTTTATAACGTAGAAAGGTAGTGCTCTTTTAGCTTAGTCTTGAAGGCGGAGACAGAAGAACTTTCTCTTATAGATTTTGGCAGACGGTTCCATTGGCGAGCGGCGCGCACAGTGAAGGATTTTGAGTAAAACTCAGTGTTGCAGTCTGGGACCAGCAATGTCCTCCTGTCACACTCCCTCTGAGGTCTAGTTCGGGGGGGCAGAAGCGAGAACCTCTGTCGCAGATATTGGGGGGCATTGGGGTTCCTGAGAATGTTGTACAGGAGTGACAGCATATGCACATTGCGGCGCATACGAATTGGAAGCCACTTTAACTGCCGCCTGTAGTCCGATACATGGTCATACTTTTTGAGACCAAATATAAATCGTATGGCCAGATTTTGGAGGCGCTCGAGCTTATCCACAATGGCCTCAGTCGCATCCATGAAGCAGACGTCGGCATAGTCCAGCAGCGGCAACATGAGAGACTGCGCAAGCAGCACTTTCGTTCTGAATGGCAAGAAGAATTGCAGCCTTTTAAGAGAGTGAAACGAGAAGTGCATGCGTTTGCTGATCTCATTCACTTGCGCTTGCCAGGATAGAGTGCAATCCATGATAAGGCCGAGATTCTTAACCTTGTCCGTAAAGGGGATAGCAACACTATTGTAGTTGATCGAGGGCAGCTGCTCCCAAGGTAAGCTATCTCGCAGCCGTTTGCTGCCAAATACAATGGCCTGCGACTTCAACGGGTTGACCAAAAGACCGAAGTCTTGTGCCCAATCCCGGATAGCCAGCAGGTCACTATTCATGGCAGCAAACGCTGCTACCGCGTTCTTGAGTTTAGCACCCTCATCGTTAGGGTCGGACCCAGCATCGAAGTGACGGTAAATCTGGAGGTCATCGGCATAGAGGTGGTAGTTTGACGAAAGGGCGTGGGTGATCTCATTGATGAATATGGAAAATAGCAAAGGTGAGAGAACTCCTCCCTGAGGAACACCCGCCCTCAACTCACACCAGGCCGACGATGCCTCGTCGACACAGACACTCTGCTCACGTCCACGGAGGTAAGAGCTGAACCACTCCAAAACAGATGAAGAGATGTTGCAGGAGCGAAGGATGCCTAGCAACATGTCAAAGTCAACGGAGTTAAACGCACTGCTGAAGTCAAGTAGGGTAACGAGTGTCAGTTGTCTGTTGTCCATAGCCAGTCGGATGTCGTCAGTCACTTTGACCAGAGCACTCACAGTGCTGTGGAAGGGGCGGAAACCCGACTGGAAGGGACTAAGGAGATAATTTTTTTCGAGAAAGCAGTATAATTGGGTGTGTACTTCGTGCTCAATAATTTTGGAAAGGATAGGTAGGATCGAGATAGGACGAAATTGTGAGAACAGAACGGGATTGGATATTTTTGGTAACGGTATGACCAGAGCCTTTTTCCAAGCGGAGGGGAAAGAGTTGGTGGATAATGAAAAGTTGCAGATGTGAGTGATGATAGGTACAACAAAGTCCAAAATAGGCAGCAACATGTCACGACTCAGACCATCGCTACCGACTGCTTTGGTAGTTATAGAGAGTAGGCGCTTTTGAACACTACCCTCAGTTATCTCGCGAAAAGTAAAAGGTTCGCAGTCCGGCAAATGTTTTTGTGCTAAACGTGAGAGTGAGGTAGTTTTGGTCAAGTTGTCAAGTAAAACAGGAGGAGTCGAAAAGTGAACGTTCAGTGCGTTATAGTCAATAGTGTTAGAAAGTGGTTCAGTCGGTTTTCCTACACCCAGCGTCCTAAGGAACTTCCACACCTGCGGGGGTGATAGTTGATCGATGGAAGAATGTACGTGTTGCCGCTTCGCATCCCTGCATAGCCTGTTGCATCGGTTACGGAGAGCTTTATAAATAACCATAGATTCTGTGGTACGATACTTTTTAAACTTATGCTTGGCGCGGTCCCGTTTGGCCATTAGATTTTTAATTGCTGGGGTCAACCATGGAGCAGGAAAGTGCTTGACTCTAACCTGTCGGAAGGGAGCGTGTAGATCATAGATGCGAGTGAGAGAAGATATAAACAGCTCAACCTTATCATCGACCGTCTTGGCGTCAAGAATCACAGACCAATCCAGCTTACCAAGGTCTTCCCTAAGGCGATCTAAATCCATACCCCTGAGGTTCCGCTGCAGTATAACTTTACTACGACGCTTCGGAGGACGACACTTGTAGGAAAGGTATATAAGATCGTGGTGAGAAAAAGGTGCCGTCATTTGACCATGGGCACAAACAGATCTTGCTTTCGAAACTATTATCAAATCTAAAAGAGACGGAGAACTGTTAGGGGGGTGATGCGTAGGGGAAAGCGGGAGAATATGTAGGTCCAACGAAGAAGTAATGGAATTCAGAGATTTCGAACGAGAGTCATCTAACAGTAGGCACGTGTTAAAATCTCCCATGACGATAATTTGGTCGTATAAAGGTCTAAAGTTGGTCATAAGCGATTCGAACGTATCAAAGTAGCTAAGACTACGATTGGGACTGTAAGTCATACCTAAAAGAATTTTGGAGTTGTGTAGAGATACTTCGACAAACAGATATTCAAAGGAGGTTTTATATGGGACAGGACATACGCTCTGAGCGATGACGGTGCATGGAATATTGCTGCGCAGATACAAACAGACCCCGCCACCGACTGTGCCAATTCTGTCGTTACGAAAGAGTCTGAAACCATGAAGAGGAAATAGTGTCGAGGGAAGAGAAGGGGCTAGCCATGACTCCGTCACCAAGATGCCATCAATCTCCTGATTTGTGAACGCGGTGAGAAAGTCTGTATAATGAGCATAAATGCTCTGAGCATTAATATGCACCAGGTTCAGATTGGGCGACTTGGATGGAAACGCTGACTGTAATTTTGTGTGAAGTGGGGCTCCACTATCTAAAATTGAATCATCATCACTGTGCGCACTTTCAAAGTCATCCGAAGAAGAGCAGGAAAAAAAATCATAATCGAGAGAGATATTATCAGACATAATAAGCCGGAATACAATAAATAATATTATAAAATAGTAGTATTATAAAATATATAAGTAAGTGTATATGGTGCTTAGGTATGTAAATACCTAAAAATACAATTAATGAGAAATAAGTAAGTTCGATAAACTCTAAAGAGTAACCAACCAAGAGCTGGCTGGCCGACATTACTTTTTTATAAATACCTGTTTCAACTTGCTTTAAGAAAGATATTATCAACATTAAAAATAATCTAGAAAAAAGTAAACCGAAAATATCTAATTTTAGTAAAATTTAACATAGCCAAAATAAAAAATACCGTTGCGCGACAAGGAAAAATAACCGTTACAAATTAATAATACTCTGTGGCGCGCACGGTGCGTGCAACGCTTAACCTGTGATACTTGTCAAATTTGACAGCTGATTGAATTGACAGACAGAAGCAAAAATTATTTTTGAAAAAATTTAAAAAATAAATCAAATCAAACTACCTCAAGTTGAAACAAAAGAAAAACGTAGGATTACACTTTTTTACTGCGCGTAGCTCGAGTGGATTTTACTTTGGCAGCAGGCTTTTCCTTAGAGGCCGGCTTGTTCTTCAATAGTTTTTCGGCGACTGAAGCCAAAGGGAACTTCTTTGTGAGCACCTGCAGCTCGGCCATGGAAGCGATCTTTTTACGGCTCCTGTCAGGGCACAGAATGACCACCATCCCATCCGCCGACCAGCAACTAGCCATCCCAAAGTGCTTCCTGGCAGCAGAGTACACATCCTGCCTAGGTCTCGTTAAGAACTCCGACACAGATATTGGGGAGCCTTTCAGAGAGGTCTTCGCGTTCCAGACCTCGCCTCTCACTCTGAGTGAAGTAAAACGGACAAGAACTGGTCTACTTCGGTTGCCGTCCTTCCTTGATCCGAGTCGATGACAGACCTCCACGACAGATGGATCGTCGATTGGCAGCTTCATCTGGTCACCCAGAACGCTGAGTACCTTCTTGTGAATGTCCTCATCACCATCCTCCGGCACCCCATGAAGCAGAAGGACCTTACGCCTTGAATAGGTCTCCTGTCTGTCTTGAGCCACCGCAAGAACATCCACCTGCAGCCTCAGAGCGGCGAGCGTTGCCAACACAAAGTCTTTGAAGACTTGATAATCGTCACTTGGAGTGACTGGCACAGCAGTACTGGACACAGGAACGGACTGCTTGGAGACACACTGCTCGAATTGTTCCATCCGCGATGTGAACGTTTCTGTGATGTTTTCCAGCTTCTTGTGTAGATCCGCAAAGGTGTCCATGATGTTATGTAACTCGAAGTTTAGTGTAACTCACTGAATTTAGTTTTGGTGTGAAAGCAATGTAGCACAGCACAGCAGAATAAGGTCAGTCCAGTAACATAAATATTATGTAATTTCTCCTTTAAATGTAATTTTAATTGAATATTTAATTGGGAGCTAAATATTTTGTATGTCACTTATTTCTCTGCCTACCCGAAAAAAAAAACTTCTAACCTTCGCACTCTTTTTCTAGCGGGCGACCGCTCCCGCGCGGTGGTAGCGGCGGCGGCGCGGGCAGTCGCTTCCCTCAAGGAGTCGGAGTTCGATGTCCGCTTCAATCCTGACGTGTACTCGGCCGGCATCAAGCACGCCGCGGCGCCGGGACAGCTGGCTCAGCAGCGCCATCTGGTGAAGGAGGCAGCCGCATTCTTGCTTACCACGCAGATACCCGCCTTTGTGAGTAAAACTAGTGATTCGCCCAGAACTGTGAACTCGCGACCCCATATCTCAGCAACCCCTCGACCGATTTGGCTCATGTTCGCACTTTAAAATAAATTATCTTTGCTTCATTTACCAGCCTACCAAATTTCATGACAATCCGACTAAATTTACTCAAGTTATCATCGAACAAAAAATCATTCATACATACATACAACCATACAAACGCCGGATTGTTGCAATAGGGAGAACTTCTCTTGCTTCGCTCGCTCGTTCAATTAAAGATAGTACTCGTACGTAATCTCAGACCTCGCGTAACACAAAATGACCTACTTCAGCCCAACACTGTATCACTATATTACTATTAATTATATTATTATGACGGGGCCGCGTTCGTTTCCACACAAAACATACACTCGAGAAATATGACTCAGACGCAGCCCAGTCTGACTGCCGCTTCATAAAACCTCAGTTTCAACACAACTTACTTATAACCGCTGGTGTTTTATGTTGTGTCGTCATGTTTAAGCTAGGTGGATCGTCCACTAGAGGCGGATCGGGCCGGGGCGCATCGCAAGATCGCAACGCAAAAATCCGCCTGCCTTTATTTGTATGAAACAGCGTCCAATAGCGGCGGACTATTGCGCTGCGGCCCGCACCGCCCCGATCCGCCGCTACTAGACGCTCTGTTTCATACTAGTAGTTCGCCCCGAACTGTGAACTCGCGACCCCATATAAACTTACTAACCCCATATCTCGGCAAACCCTCGACCAATTTGGCTCATGTTCGAACTTAAAAATTATTTTAATTTTATTTACCCGCCTACCAAATTTCATAAAGATCCGACCAAATTTACTCAAGTTATCGTCGAACGAACATTCATACATACATATATACAAACATACATACATACATACAAACGCCGGATTGTTCAAGTAGACTCGGAGAACTTCGCTCGCTCGTTCAATAAATACAGGCAGGCGGATTTTGGCGTTGCGATCTTGCGATGAGCCCCGGCCCGATCCGCCTCTAGTGGACGCCAGCCTTTAAGTCGCGCAAACCAGTTGGTTGCATCGTGCCTCGTTCGCACGCTTCATTATGAAGATGTAGCTTCAAAATTAAGGCAATGTTATCATTTCCCAGGTCCGCGAGTGCCTCGAGCACACCTCCGCGCCGATGGACGGCGCGGGTCTGACGGAGGCGTTACACGCGCGCGGAGTTAACGTGCGCTACCTGGGTCGTGTGGCCGCAGCACTGAAGCCTCACGCTCAGCTGTCCTATCTGCACGCCATAGCGGTCGGAGAACTAGTGCTGAGGGCTGCCAAGCATCTCTACACGGCGTACTTACAGGTACAGCCTAGTTTTAATAGCCGTTCTTAATCGATCGGCAAAGTTAAGCAACAACGGCCGCGGTCAGTCCATGGATGGGTGACCGCTAGTGGCAATAATATCTGAGCGCTTCCGTGCTTCGGAAGGCACGTTAAACCGTTGGTCCCGGTTGTTGTTGATTAATAACAATCGTTAAGCCATGTCAGAGACCCTTTGGGTGGCCTAAAAACTCTGACACCAGGGGTGGCCACTACCTCATACGATTACCTACCTACTTACAGGTAATCATTTATTATTTTGTGTATGGCAAATTATGCAGCAAATGCCAAGGAACAAAAGGAAGGTCGCTGATCCAATCTGTCACTTCAGCATCGGCCGCGTGGATCTTTTGGATCCCTCCCTCTATTGACCACTGCGGGCAATGGTCCGTGATATGAGACTTGCTCTGCACCTACCCGCAAGAGCAGTGCGGGTCCGTCCCAAACTTCCATCTGTACACCAGCACATCTACCGTGCGAAGTTCGGCACCTGTTTATTTGAGTCCAGTATTCCGGTATACAGTACCTATCATCATGAGTGTATCATGATTACCTGAATCATGATACACTTAGTGCGAGTGCGAGAATAAACAGGTGCCGAACTTCGCACGGTAGATGTGCTGGTGTACAGATGGAAGTTAAGGCGCTGGGCATAGTGAATTAGCCCGCGCGCAAAAAAAATGCACAAAAACGATTCCTGTATCAAATACACTAAAAAAATCGAAAATGTTCACATATCAAACCCTAGAATTAGGTGAGAGCTATCTAAAACAGCCAGTTTTGTGTTGATACCCATAACAGATTGCAAGATATTTTGTTTGAAAAAAAGTGCGCCGCCTATTTTTTTTCATCAAAAATATCTTCAAAACGTTTATGAATGTCAACACGAATCTGGCTGTTTTAGATAGGTCTCACCTAATTCTAGGGTTTGAAATGTGAAAATTTTCGATTTTTTTAGTGTATTTGATACAGGACTCGATTTTGTGCATTTTTCTTGGCGCGCGGGCTATTCACTATGTACAGCGCCTTAAGGCGAAACATTAAAGCTTTACCTGCCCCGGCAGCATCACACTGCGCAAAACGTTTTTATCGTGTTGTTGGGTAGCGCCATCTTGCTTTACGTTGTGAAACAAAAACAAGATGGCGCTACTCGACGAGTGAAAAAAACAGCACCACACTGCGCAAAACGTTTTTATCGTGTTGTTGGGTAGCGCCATCTTGCTTTACGTTGTGAAACAAAAACAAGATGGCGCTACTCGACGAGTGAAAAAAACGCTTGTCGATGCGTTGCACTGATTCCTTATTTGTTTTGTAGCCCCTAAAGAGTCCTGCTGGGCGAAGGCTTCCTCCCCTTTTTAACCTCCACTCCTCTCTAGCTTGGGTCTTGATTATTAGACACCAGGGGCCTTAGCCTGTAACACAATGGCGTCCCAGGTAGAAGGACAAAACTGGGATTTTTTCGTTGTTCTCCTACAACCAGCGAACTAATCCTCTAGAATTAGACTCATAATATTATTTGCTGTACTACAAAAACATTAAAAGGACCGACACTGGACCGACAGCATTAATAAATCGTAATTAAAACCGTCAACCGGGAGCCCATTTTGGCACCATTGTGTTACAGGCTAAGGGCCCAGAAAACTCTGACGTCATAACACATTCCTTCACAATGAATGAGCCGTTTTCAAAGTACAAATTAAAATCAATTCATAGATGGCGCTTACAGCTGTGGCCATAGAACCGAACGCGGCTGTCAAAATTAATCTCTGCTAAGCGAAATTTCTAAGTTCCGGTTCTT